>CAUJNA010000022.1:0-96748 GCA_963377175.1 Effrenium voratum | reverse complement strand
TGGGGTGTGTGTGTGTGTGTGTGTGTGTGTGTGTGTGTGTGTGTGTGTGGGTGTGTGTGTGTGTGTGTGTGTGTGTGTGTGTGTGTGTGTGTGTGTGTGTGTGTGTGTGTGTGTGTGTGTGTGTGTGTGTGTGTGTGTGTGTGTGTGTGTGTGTGTGTGTGTGTGTGTGTGTGTGTGTGTGTGTGTGTGTGTGTGTGTGTGTGTGTGTGTGTGTGTGTGTGTGTGTGTGTGTGTGTGTGTGTGCGCGCGCGCGTGCGCCTATGCGTGCGTGGTTCACGGGGGCGGGCGCCCGCGCCGGCGCCGGCGCAGCGAGAGCGTGCGCGTGCGTGTGCCTGTGTGTGTGTGCCCGCGCGTGCGCCTGTGCATGCGCGTGCGCGTGCCTGTGTGTGAATGTGTGCGCGTGCGCGTGCGCGGGGACGTGGGCGTGGGCGTGGGCGTCGGCATGGGCGTGTGGGCGCGTGTTTGTGCGTGTGTGCGTGTGTGCGTGTGCGCGTCTGTGCGTGTGCGCGAGTGCGCGGGTGCGCGGGTGCGCGGGTGTGCGGTTGTGCGGGTGTGCGGGTGCGCGGGTGCGCGGGGTGCGCGGGTGCGCGCCCGCAGGCGGGCGGGCGCGCAGGCGTGCGGGCGCGCGGGCGCGCGAGCGCGCGAGTGCGCGGGTGCGCCGGGTGAGCCGGGCGCACGGATGCGCGGGTGCGGGGGTGCTAGGGTGCGGGGGTGCGGGGGTGCGGGGGTGCGGGGGTGCGGGGCTGCGCGGCTGCGCGGCTGCGCGGCTGCGTGGCTGCGTGGCTGCGTGGCTGCGTGGCTGCGTGGCTGCGTGGCTGCGTGGCTGCGTGGCTGCCTGGCTGCCTGGCTGCGTGTCTGCGTGGCTGCGTGCTGCGTGGCTGCGTGGCTGCATGGCTGCGTGGCTGCGTGGCTGCATGGCTGCGTGGCTGCGTGGCTGCGTGGCTGCGTGGCTGCGTGCCTGCGTGCCTGCCTGCCTGCCTGCCTGCCTGCGTGCGTGCGTGCGTGGGTGGGTGTGGGTGGGTGGGTGGGTGGGTGGGTGGGTGGGTGGGTGGGTGGGTGGGTGGGTGGGTGGGTGGGTGGGTGGGTGGGTGGGTGGGTGGGTGGGTGGGTGGGTGGGTGGGTGTGTGTGGGTGTGTCTGGTCACTTTGTGTCCGTGTGGGTGGGTGTGTCATGCGCCGACAGCTTTCATGAGCTGTCCCAAAAAATTCCCTGGTGGCTTCACATCTCCACATCTCTGTACCGGTAAGGCTGACGCTTCTTTACAGAGACTAGCGCTTGGAGGCATCTCAAGGATCCTGGACCTGACAGATCAGCCGGCAATCTCAAGAATTGGAACAGAATCTCCTAGCGTGCCGGACCTTTGTCACAGGTGTCGCCGCCGAAGACGAAGTGCCAGCCATCCTATACAAGCAAGCCATGAGGATGTGCATATGCCGGCTCAGCGTGTTCTTGCTGGTACATTATGTACATGACCTTAAAGAAATATGTTGGAGCAGCATCTGGCAGCGCTAGCCTCGAGAATCAGCTCTGGTGCAGCTCGCGCAGCCCGCTGATCCTTTAGTCACAAACATGGTGTGCGCAGGCACACAGAAACCAAAAGTAAAAGAAATATAATGGAAAAGACATAGGAAATAGAATGTAAAAGAAAAGCATAAAATAGAAATAGAAATAAGATAGAGATTAATAGGTGTAAAAGCGTTTCTCTTCCTCAATTACATCGTTTATGGGAGCGGCTTATATAAGCTACCCAATGGTCATGAACATACCAGACATAAATAAAACCTAATTAAAGCAAAATACAAATATAAAATAAATATTAAAATAATAAAAAGAAGACCAAAAGCTATTACAGAAGAGTCCGGACGGAGTTACCGGTGAGTGAGGCAATATGACTCAGGAAACAGCCAATCCAGTGAATGAAGCCGTCGGGTCTATTCCTTCTTCCTCACTTTCTCTTTCCCATGTCTTTCCTAACCACTGGCGGTGCCGCAACGACCTTGGATTTCCTGGAATTATCTTTTCCTTATCCTACAGTCTGTTATTGGTCATTATCTACATGTCTTTACTATATGCTGTTGAACCTAAGGAAAAGGAAATCTCTTCGTACCTCAGCCTCTTTCCTCACCATTTCATGCCTTCACCGGTGATTCCAAGGTGTGTAAGTGAATGAAAGGAGAGAAGCGACGTAGGAATGGGAAATGGAGGAACAGGAGATGAATGCTGGGACGACTAAAAGATGGATTGGGAAATTAGTTAATGAATGATGGCTGGTCCGGCTTCATGCTTAGCTTTCACTAATCCATCATATCATCTTATATTAATTCCCATTATTTTTCAGGTATTAATCTCCTATCTCCTGATGACCAATGAGAATCCTTGGAAGTTATTATTTCCTTCTTGGACATCAAATCTTCACTGTAGAACCTGATAAGATTCAAGGAGATAGATGACAGTGAAGGATTCTCATGTAGAAGAAAGAAGATTAGTAAAAAGAAGAATTCCATCTCTTAGCCATATCTTATCTCTTAATATCTTCGTCATTATCTGGAGATTCAGCGTATGCTAAGTTTGAGAAAGGCACCGAAGTTGCCACGCTCTCAAGATTGCTTTCGTGCTGGTGGAGGTTGGTTTCACTTAAAGGCAAAGTGAGTGCGCGTTTTGCGGGCGTCCGAGCCTTTCACAGGACCAGCAGGACCTCTGCAAGACCACTGCGAATTCGGAAGGAAAGCAATTGTTGCTGTTCACAACATACCTTTGCTTGATGCTGATGCTAGATGAAGTGTTGGATTTGCTCAGGATTTGGGAGTGCTTTCAGGGACACCTTTTGACGCAGGGTCGCTTGAAGGCGATTGGCTCAAGATTGGTTTAGGGTTCGTGCACGGCTCGTCTGGGCTTCATTTAGTCTAACATCGCTGTGGGGCCAACCGGCCATTGGATGAGGTTGCTTTGGGGATAGTTGGGGCCCACATCGGCAATTCAGTGGGGTCCCCTACTGAGTATGATTGCTCAAGCTGCTGTCCGGATGACGACTTAGTCTCTCACACCTTCCTCGGCAAAGGCAAGCCCTTCAGACAAGTCCACCTGGCAAGCAAGGCAGCAAGCTATGCAGGTGAACATGCTCTCAAGCGTGGCCGGTGGTGCAAAGTTGCAGAAGTACGGCCAGTGCCCCTCCACATCAGTCAAATATGTTACCTTCCAGGTATTACGAGAAAGTGCTGCCTGCTCGCGCAGTACATGCATGGTCCGCAGACAGAGAGACAGGCACTCAGGATAGTGGACACTCATTGCATACAGAGTTGACCGGCCAAACAAGCCGAAGCAGTCTGTACTCGCCCCTGTATCTTGCCTTTTGGGCGTGAGGCACCACCCAACAACAACTGCTGTAGGGATCATCGGCAGTGCCAGCCTCATTCAGTGCACTGCCCAAGTGCAGAGAGCCAAACCATGAATTTTGTTTGCTGGGCAGCGCAACTTGGTTGCTGCCAGCAGGCAAGCGCAGCTGGTCCATGAACACAACCAGCAAGAGGAGGCCATTTTGCACTCATAACCTTGAAGGCACGCAAAGCAAGAATCTGCAGGTTAATCGCCTGTGCAAGGCAATGGTTGCTGTGAAATGATGTTGGTATGCAGGGCTAGTCCACAAGTGTAAGATGCAGACACGAGGCCACTGGACATTACGAATCACCCACTCCAACCTTCGCCATCCCACTTCAACTTTGAGCCGTCAGCTATCAAGATCAGAAATGTGTTCGCATTCATAGCAGCACAAGGCCGACCAACAATGGCGTAAAAGCGTGCCTGAACATTGTCCCTTAATCTCAAGACAATGGATACCCGGTGCGCAGGCAGGCATCTGAAATATGACACCCGAGCAGTGGATCTATATATATATATACAATGTGTATATATATATATATATGCAATGTATATATACATCCAAATGCATATGTTGGGTGTGGTATGTTATGGTATGATATATGGTGTGACAATGAAATGTAATGTAACGCAAAGTAATGTAACGCAATGTAATGTGTCGTAACGCTACGTAGTGCGGTATAGTGTAGCGTAATGTCGTAATGCAATGCAATCTAATGCAATGCAACGAAATGTAATGTAATGTCATACATTGCATTGTATGTGTATTTATATTGTTATGTATACTAGAAATCCTTGCATTATGGGAAGGCATCAGTTGACATCAAACGCTGCATGGAGGTGGTGTAGTGGAGGGCACACCTCAAACTCGTATCCACCTTGCACGGCTTTGCACTTGCAACGTGAACTTCTACCCAGAAGAACATGTTGCTGGTGAAGCGTAAGACCGCAGCGTTTGATCCGCTGCTTCTCTCCGGATAGCACGCCAGGCTGCAGGCAGGGGCAAAGTGCCAAGTTAGGACGCTAGAGATTTAGACAAGTCTACTATCCGCTCAAGCAAAGGGATCTGAAAATATGTTGTCCAGGGCACGGTGTCAATGAGGGACATGCCGTTCAGCACAGGGCTGTTCAACTTCGCGCACTCAAAGCGTGTGAGAAAGTTGTTGCCTGGCTAAGGGCCATTGAGGTCCAGCATGCTCACTTCGCACATGGTTGCGCATGCCGAAACTTCTGCAAAGCACATCGCCAAGGGCGTACCAAAGTGACTCAGCTGCGTGAAGGGCATGGACTTGTCAACCACGAGCGCATTGCCAGGAATCACCTGACCAACTGCCACACTGTTTAGTGTAGTACTGATCAACTCAGCCCGCAATATGACGCAATATATATATATATATATATTGCAGTGAAACCTGAATAATTCATTGGAAACCTGTCTGACGATGTTTGTCAAGACTGTTCCTTGCTGCTGACAGTATGCCCATGTCTGCGAACAAAGTATGTATCTAAAGATCACTCTATCCATCTTGCATAGATGCAGCAGCCACCACAATATTTACCAAAAGAAGGCACCGTGTTCCTAAACTCTCAAGACAGGCAATGAAAGTTGGTCCCACTGGTTTGGTGTGAATGACAAGGTCCAGCCTGATCCATGTCACCATGGCACACCGCCACAAATTTGTCAGTGGTGGGCTCTGGCCCAATGCGGAGTCCAGGATAGTCTCGCCTTGCGTGGGGGCCTTCATTGCTTCCCAGCGTGCTAGCGTGGTCGACAAGGCAGCCAATACCATTGTTTCATCAGAAAAGGCTACTTTGGCCATTGATTCGTATATGCAAGCTGAGCACCCTAGAAGATGTCGAATGAAGGTACCTCGAATATACAGGACGGATCAAAAGCAACTGGGCATGGTGGCAGCAGAATCTTGCGCACATCTTCCATGGCACTGCAGGAAAGAATTATAGCCAGGTGACTCTTTCCTGTTGAGTACTGGCCAGTCAGCATCACCTGCAGCTTGGATCACTAGTCCGACTTCAGGAGTCGCAAGCCGCGCATTGGGGATTCGACCATCGGACGGGCAGAAAAGTCTGCATCCGTGAGCTCGGGAGAGAAGAAGTGCGCGAAGCTAAAGTCCTGTGAGCCACTCTATGTTTGCATTAGCCGCGGCAGCTGTCACAGTCCTTCTCAAGTGGAAGCAGCTTCTCTTTGTACAAAGACTGACATGTTGGATGCGAGTGACTTGGATGACACTTGTTTGAAGCAGTAGCTTGTCTAACTGTTGACCAGGGACCGTGCCTGGAGGCCATCAGCCACGGACGAAAAGACCTGAGCTGCACTCCGATCAAGGCATACAGAAACAGCAGAGCAACCGAGGGCATTAGCATACTTCGAGCATACACAACGTGATTGTTCTATCATACGAGCATTGAGAGCTCAGTTTCAGACCCGCGTGCCCTTGTCGCGGTCCGCAGTCAGCCACTTACTCGGTTGGGTCACAGAGTCTGTATTCTACAAACAGCAACAGCCCAGCAACACAAACCCAGCATCAAAATCAATGCACGGACATGCAGACATGAGCCCCAGGCAACATGTTGCGCAGCTGCGGCACACAAGGATAAAGTGCGGCACCAAGGATTGCTTTCAATTGTTGCTGGTTTGTTCTGTTTTACTGTTGCTGGGAGCAAAAAGAGCAACTGAGTAAGCGAGTACAACCTCTGTATTTCTGGTGGACAACGCCTCATCATTGCTACATTGGCATTGTGCGCCCAGACAACCAACTTCATATGTGAAACACACTAATAATCTGTGTGTGTGGTGTGTGTGTGTGTGTGTGGGTGGGTGCTCATGCCCAAGTAAAACACTATTGCTGCGATGGATCATACGTTCACTTACCATGCAACTCTCAGCTGCACATCGGCCTTTGCCAGTCAACAATTGCGACAATGAACCTATTTTCCCCCACGAATTTCTTGACGTGTCAAACAGAAAGGCGTGTTGCGCAGCCACATCTGGATGGTGGGCCAACAACTCCTTTCTGCGAGTACGTGCTTGCATACCATCATTTCTGCTGGAAGCTCTGATTCAAAGCATGTGAAACTGCCGTCCATTGTTGAAAATCATACTGATTGAAAGTTCGAAAGTCCAAAAGAATGTCACACACTGTCACATCAAAGTTGTAGCATCAGGATTGCACTCGCTAGAATGGCTAAATGCAGTCGAAACAAGTTGCTGAAAATCTGACTCTTCTCTCAGCACTCTTGTTGTCTGTGTTTGTTTGTTTTGTCCGACCTTGGACGGATCAGGACATATTGTACTACAAGATACACATGCAGTTCGAGACTTCGAACGTTATGTCGGTGCCCCAGCACGTGCTCCTCAAATGTGATGCTCGCAAACCTGTGTACATGTCCATTGCAAAAATCCAGGCGCGCAGCCGTCCGCGCATTCACCTCTTGGGCGCTGTGGTTGCTCTGTGTATTTGTGTTTGGGTGTGTGTGTGTGTGTGTGAGCAGATCAACATTCCTGGCCGTGAAATGAGCATGGGTAACTTTTCCCATGTAGTGGTGAAAGTCATCTTGTCGGTGGTTTCCCTAATGGTCGCCCCATGCAAAGGACCATTTGATCACCCCCATGCGTGTGTGTGTGTGTGTGTGTGTGTGGGTAGGTGCGTGTCTGAATTTCAGTGTGTCGGTACGTCTGTGTGTCTGTGTGTCTCTGCGTCTGCGTGTCTGTGCCTCTTTGCGTCTCTGCGTCTGCGTGCGGGGCTGGGGGGGGGGGCGTGCGCGCATGGGCCTGCGTGGGCCTGCACATGGGAGTGCATGTGCGTGCGCGCATAGTGCGTGGGCGTGCATGGGCGTGCGTGGGCGTGCGTGGGCGTGCATGCCCGCATGGGGGTGCATGTTTGTGTGTGCATGGGTGGGCTGGGGCATGCATGCATGGGTGCGCATGGGCGCGTGGGCGTGTGGGGGCGTTCGTGCATAAGTGAGCGGGGCCCTGCATGCATGGCCTGTCTTATGCAGCTTTGACTAGGCAGGCCCAACAGAGCTCCTTACATTGACCTGTGGCAAGCGCCGACATGTTCAGAGTCTCAGAGCATGCGGTGTGGAACCCAGCAGCCGCGAATTTCAAATTAAAATGGTATAATACTTGCCTTTTGAAAACACTGCTTGCTTGCCGCTCAACATGAAACCTGAAATGGACAACTAGGAGTCCTCGAAATTGCGGCTTGCGCTCAGGCTATCTTCCACACACCAAAGAAGCCGAGGGTGCCTTGGCGCACTGTGGGCAAAGATACACTCTCTAGGCAGAATCTGCGACAATAACGCATTTTGACTGAGAAGGCTCTCCAAAACAGCCCACGCAGCACTTCCTCTCACACCGAGCGCCACTCCCCTGGTGGCGTCGCCATGGGCACTGGCGGAACCTTGAAAGTTTAAAAAAAAGAAAAAATGCAAGCTTCTCCGTCAAACAGCGCCCACCTCGAAACCTGCTGGCCAAGCGCAGGGTTTTGGTGACGGTGTTTGCCACTCCTTCAACCAGTCAGACTGACCAAAGGAGGGCATGTTGCACTGAGATGCGCACTGTTCCAGAAAACATGGGTGGTGTTAGCCCAGGACCTCGCCCAACAATTGTAAGGGCACTGCACTGCGCATTCTATAGACTATAGAGGTGTTTCTGGGCTGTTCGGTGAAGAAACAAACCGCTCAGCTCCCAACTTGTGCCGAGTGCAAAGGGCAAATCAGCCCCGCTCTGGACAGGGCCCTTTGCGGGCTGCACCTTTCCAGTTTCCTCGAACTGTTGCTGGAGCCTCAAGCTAGTAGTCGTCATGAAAATCAAACGCAAGTGCGCAAGTACGCAAGTCTGAGAACGCTGCCATGGGCTGGAAAACAGCACCTGGACATGGTGGCCGGAAGCCCATTCAAAGCCCTTGTTTGCACTCAAACATCGATATACGTACTGGCGTGTTGCCATGCATCCTGCCTTCGGATCGGACACACCCAAGCGGCCTTGATGGCTGAAACATGCTGCAAAATGATGAGAAATGCTGAAAGAATGCCAAAAGCTGAAGATATGAAGATGCTCCAGGTGCTCCCTGTGCTCCCGGTAGAGAATCCTGAGGATGATGCCCAACAGCATTTGTGGAGTCAAGCCCTGCAGCTTCTCCTGACGCCAGGCCATGCATCCCGAAAACACGATACCAAAACTATCCCAAGCAACATGCTGAAGTGAAAGTCCTTACGTGTATCCAATCGACATTCTGGCCACATCCCATGCTTTATACTTGGCGATGCCGGATTTCAGCCAGAGACCAATATCCGTGGCAGACCAACAGAATCCTTTCCCAAAGCACACTGCATCAGAGATTGATCCAAATGTACATCTCAGAACCCAGGATGCAACAGGACCCAGGACGTGTCCGGCGATTCAGTACTCACCTGTGAGACGTTCTCGCAAACTTCCCAGCGCGCAACTCTCTGGCATTCGAGCTCAAGGCGTGCATGGTGTTCCATCAAGACTGGCCCCACTCTCTGGAAGCCCTGTCGAAAATATAGGAGTGTAGCTCGACAACCGTTCAGGCCAAGCAGGATGAACTCCAGAATTCAGCCCGAACAAGTCCGGGAACGTGTCCCACGACGTGTTGACAAGACCAAACTTTCTGCCAGACCCGCGCTCAAGCCTAAAAATGCCTGTCATTTTTGACCAACCATACCAACCTTTTCGTTGCCCACACAAAAGCACAAAGTTTGGCTGCACACTGCCGGCTGCGCACGAATGTATTTCGCATCAAATGCCTTTGGAACACCAAAGGTGCTCGACATCTTGGCACACCAACCGCAATAAACTGTCGAATGCGCGCAAGCAATCCACACAAGCTGGCAATTCATCAATACTATGCTTCCCTTGAAGCTACGGCAGACCCCGCGAATTGAAACCCGCTGCCACAATTGTGGGAATGAGTCCATGTTTGATCTTTCTCATGGTCCCTAAGAGAAACGCCTTGGGGCGAAGCTCTCTCAGGCCTAACGCCGACTTCCTAACAACCTGGCCATGCTGGTGATGCTACGTTTGCAACATCGCTGGTATCGTAGTACATCGTTTGGCAACATCAGAAGCGTCACTGAATCTTTAGCACCTTGTGTTCGAAAACGCTGGAGCAGGTTTTGGCAAGGGTCTGCCTTCGACTATAGCTGCAGCAGGGCTGCCCCCAGCATCAGCGTACAAAAGCGCTGACTGAACACTGAAGGAACAGCGAAATCTGGGTTTGATGTGATGCCATGACTGTTGTGTGTCAGCAACCAATTTTACACAAGTTTGTGTTTTTCCCTTTCCTTGAAGTGCTTCAGCACGTCCAGAAGAAGCTGCGTCCTTGCATCCAGTGCTATCATCTGCACTTGACACTTGACGAATCTTGAATTGCACTAAAATGCACTTGGCATCCTCTGCTGCTCATGCTCCAAAAGCCCAGCAACTCGAAGGCGCTCAGCACGCTCCTCCCAAAACATTGAACTCGCTACACCGCTGGCCAACAGCCCCATGGCATTGCCTTGTCCAATGTTTCACGCAGTTGTGCCAGCATGCGGTGGGATTCCTGCCAGCGTGCTCCAAAAAGCAAAGTAACCAAGTCGAAGTCGAAAGCCAATGGAAGCATTTGACCTTTTTGACCGCCTCCAGCATGTTCTGCAAGGACTCCAGTTCTTTGGCTTGCCTTGCACACTGCGTCACGGCCTGCGCGTGCGCTGGATGCCAAACACGCAACAAATAGATCGGATCTTCGAATACCGCCCTGAGAGCTGCACCCCTTGAAGCCTCTCAATGCGCCCGCACCTTGTCGGAAACACCCCGTTTAGGGGCAACTTAACTTAGATCAAACCTTAATTTCATGATTCTCAAATTCTCAAAGCCAGCTCAGCACTTTGCTCACGCTGCAGCTGGCCGTTCACTTCGTCAAACAGGCCCTGCCAGGGTTTAGCATCACAAACATGTATCAGTTCGCCAGGGTGCTGTTCTGATGAACGAAACAAAAGAAGGGCCAGCATGACCCTTTACACAATCCCAAACTGGCCTGTCTTTGAGTGCTCGGTTGCCGAAGAATGTGCAGAATTAATTCCTTGTTAACCTCAAAATCATCACCGTGCTGGGGGATCAAGCAGGAACACTAAGAAGCCACTTTCAAGAAGGTTGAAACTAACATGATGATTTTGCATCCAGTACTGCAACTCTTGTGATAGAATCGGAGATTAACGTGTCAATCTCAAGAAAGAAGTTGTTAAATCAAACTTCTTGAATGAAAATCACCCAACAGTCGAGCATCAATTGGATCTGGAATGCGTGTCTTCCTCCAGAATCCGTATCAAGTCATTCCTCAGCGCTTGCTTGCAAATCCATGCGCGCTTTCCTCGGATTCATGGGTACACGGGCTCAAAAAAATCCCCAACGAGTGCTTTGTAGTTGTAGGGTGCCTACGGTGCCTTTGTGCTTGTGCTTTGGAAATGCAAGTTACAAGTCGCACTCAACACTCGGCTGCACACCTGTGATTGAACCTGTGATTGAAGTGTTTCGAAATGTCCGAGCTCTTGACTCACAAAACCTCGAGACGGTTTGTGCCGTCTCCTGTTCGTTCAGTGAGTCCTCTTACGTAGAGAGGGCGGCAGTGTCTTTCTTCGTGGCCTTGGTGTTCGTTTCATGGGTCTTGTCCATGGCATTGGTGTGCGGACTAGCCCTTGGATGTGACTTTCTTGGTTTCTCGGACTGGATAAGAAGCCTGCTGACTGCTCTCCTTAACACCCAGGCCGGAGTAGCAGACTCAAATTTGGAGTTTAAGTTGCAAAGCAGTGTTCAAGTCACATGCCTGCGAGTTAAACTTTCATTGCACTCACTGAAGGGCTCGGGGCGCAAACAGAAAGGGTCCGCTAAGTGAGCGATAGCCAGGAGCACTTGGAGGCTGTGCGGCTATATACGATTTAACAAACACCCCCCTCACAGGGTGGATCCATATCTGCAGCATTGGAAGAATAGTACTATAGGGCGGGTTGCGCGGTTATGTGCAATTCAATACATATACACACACACACACACACATGATCCCCCGTTGGGCATCACTTGCCTTACACCCTTCTAATGGAGCCATGCCTGGCATTACAGAGGGCGCATGTTAGGCTATGCTAGAAGGGTAGCGAGGATGAAGCTGGAAGCCTTGACCTATATACGAATTGCAAGGGCTCTGGAGGCCCCAAAAAGCATTGAATTCTTCAGGAAATCGCTGTCCCACTTGCTGGTCCAGCAAGAACTCCAGGTGAAAGTACTAACTAGTTTGTTCTCATCATCTCCACCCTGTTCCCTTGCTCTACAGCTTTGCGTCGTCTACATCAAAGCCATGACACTGCATTGAATGCGTTGGTCCTGCAAATCGCTGAGCTGCCCATTGACTTCCGCGAGCTCCTACATCTGTCAAGTCCCAATCAGTTTGAAGCTTGCAGTTGGAATCAACAGGATGCCTGGTCACGGCGAAGCACCACTGCGTCTCGCTCTTTCAGTTCCTGAGAATCACTTTGCTTGTTCAAGTCAGCGCAGTTTTTTTCGACTTCAAAGCATGTCATATGTCTAATATGTCCACAGACTCCTCCGTGTGCGATTGAAGCTCATCGTTGAGATCACGCAAGTGGGCTTTCAAGTGCCTGCAGACTGCCGAGTCTCCAAGCATTGGCTGTGTGCAATGCTTCAAATGCTCCAAGCAAACAGACAAGCTGGGCAACCAGCGCAGTCACATCACCGTGACGCTGCTCGGCCCGCTCGTGCTCACGGTGTGCCTGGCCGCTCGCCCCTTGCGACTATCGGCCTCTAGACATTGCCATGAAGCACGGCGGTTGTGCTCTCTCCCTCTCTCTCTCCCTTTCTCTCTAGCTTCAGCATCTGCCTCTGCAAGGCGCAGCTGTAGTGCAGACACCTTGACTAGCTCAGTAAGCTGCATTGTTGAAGCACGTTACACTAGCATGGACTCGAAACAGCAAACATACGTAGCCCATGGGCGCCGAAAGCATTGAAGGTAGTGGTGGCGCCGGTTGGGCCAGCGCCTGGCACACCAGGTGCGGGAGGGGGCACAAGCGAAGCACGTGCCAGGTGCGAGCCGCGTGCGCACCGCGTGCGCTTGGTGCTAGGCACGTGCTGCGGAGACGTTGCGAACGGCGCTCGGGCAAGGCGTGCTGAGTACCGGATGCCGCTTGGTGCACCGGGCACAGGTGCTCGCCGGGCCGCTTTTAGCAAGGCCGGCACACTCGACCCAAGCAACCGAGTTCGAAGTCAAATGAACACATCACGAAGTGCCAATACAAATTCAGGACGACAATACGACAGTGCAAAGGATGATCAAAAGTGATTTCAGGTAAACTGGTGCAGGACGGGGCCAGATGAGGTATCTAGGCAAACACAAATCCAAGCACGCGGACGCTCAGAACACATTCAACCATCTCTCTCTTTCTGTTTTAGAGCAAAAATAAAACTCACAGCTCAAGCTGTTTGGGGAACAAATGGTGAAGACCTTTATTTTCTTGTCAGCCCTCTGGGCGGGTTGAAGCACAACACTGACGGAATTCCGTGACTGTCATGAAGGCGTGCTTCGTTGCGTTCAGCACACCACCACACAACTGCTCATGAATTGTGTTTTTCGCATCTTGGCTGTGGACTTGCTTGCCAGACATCCTCTCTTCCTTCGAACAAGCCAGGTCATCGCATGTCCATTCAGGAATGTGGACTGATCGCATGATGGCTGAGCAGACACAGTGCTCCTGCTCTTCCCGCAGCGAAGTGCGCGCTGAGAGCAACTTATCCGCCGCCTGGTGGTCAAGACAGCTCAACATGTGGGGATGATCACAGCCATAGCAACACCAGCAGATTCCGATCCCCCCAAATGTCTGCGTACCCATTGGACAAAGATTTCAAGATGCCAAAGAAGAAGACAGCTTTGTGCACCCTGTCTACATGCCCGAACTTCAGCTTAAAAGGCCTCGCTATGCTCAGCACGAAGAGGATCGATCTGGAATCACAGGAGCCATGAACGATGCATACTCAGCAACGCATGCAATACAACCACCATCTGCGGCCCTTTGCACTTTTGCTCACCGCATCTGTCCAACTGCCATCCGTTGTGCAGGTGAAACTGCCTCGGAGATGTCCAAGCACAACCTTATACACCTATGCACGCATCTAGGGCTTGCGCAGCATGGTCCATTACCGCTGTCCCTGAGCACTTCATATTGACTGTCAAATGCAGGAATGTCCATGTGGGCGCCCATGTGGAAGCCCATGGCTCTCTGGCCTGCTGCTCCCAATATCTCCGCTGCTGTAAGCGCATCTTTTGCCCGTCAGGATCATTTGGAAATTGTAGTTTCCTGCAGGTTATGCCGTTAGGCATTACAACAAACGCGCTGCCAGCGCAGCCAAGTCCTCCGAAGTTTCTTGGCGTGGCGCTTTGCTCTGTCGAGCTTGCTCTCCAATTGGCCAATCCACGCCCAGTTGTCATACAGCCTGCGCGGGAGTAGTCAAAGGTACTTCAACGACCAGCACACCCAGGCCTGCCCTCATCTGCTTTGAAGTCTTGGATCACATTCTGGTATGGCTTTCTACCTTGACTGCGGTTCCGTCTGACACTCATCTGTTCTTGTATCACCGCCATTGTTGGCCTTGGAAAAGTGCAAGCTGAATGCAACTTATGTCAGTCAAGCGCCGTGTAAACGTCTATGGCGGTCTGACATAATAGCCGTTCGGATCTCAATTATGCAACCTGCTCATAGTCAGAGCACCAGTGGTTTGAGGATGTCTGAGGCCGGATAACATGCCTCAACGCTGCTTTGTTTTGTTGGTGCTACCCCTCACTAATTACCAGTAGAGCCGGCGAAGCCGGTGGGCGGAAGTTTCAAAAATATAAAACTAGAGTTCTCTTTCTCTTTGATTCTTGACTCTTTTTCTCTTCTTCTTCCTTTTCATTGTTTCTTTTTTCTCCGTCATTCTTCCTTTCTTCCTTTCTTTCCTTCCTTCCTCCCTTCTTTCCTTCTTTCTACCTGTTTTTTCTTTCTTTCTTTCGTTTGCTTGTTTTTGTGCTGTTCTTTCTTTTGTCTCTTCTCTGTCTATCTATCTGTTTATCTATCTATCTATCTCTCTATCTATCTATCTCTCTATCTATCTCTCTCTCGTGTTATCTATCTATCTATCTATCTACCCGTCTCTCTTTTTATGTATCTATCTATCTATCTATCTATCTCTATCTATCTATCTATCTATCTATCTATCTCTCTATCTATCTGTCTATCTATATATCTACCTATCTCTCTATCTTTCTATCTGTCCATCTATCTATCTATCCATCTATCTATCTATCTATCTATTTCTCTATCTATCTACCTATTTATCTATCTATCTCTCTGTCTCTCTTTCCATCTATTTATTTATCTATCTATCTCTCTCTCTATCTATCTATCCATCTGTCTGTCTGTCTGTCTATCTATCTATCTATGTATCTCTCTATCTATCTCTCTCTCTCCCTCCATCTATCTACCTATCTACCTATCGATCTATCTATCTCTCTCTCTCTTTCTATCTATCTATTTATCCATCTACCCGCCATGGCGAAGGGTTCTTCCGCTGGGTTCACTTGAGTTGTTCTCATGAGAGTCATTACAAGGTGTCATTGCAAGGAATCATCATCATAAAGTCAATGCAAGGAGTCATTGCGAGGAGTCATTGCAAGGAGTCATTGCAAGGAGTCATTGCAAGGAGTCATTGCAAGGAGTCATTGCAAGGCGTCATTGCAAGGCGTCATTGCAAGGAGTCATTGCAAGGAGTCACTGCAAGGAGTCATTGCAAGGAGTCATTGCAAGGAGTCATTGCAAGGAGTCATTGCAAGGAGTCATTGCAAGGAGTCATTGCAAGGAGTCATTGCAAGGAGTCATTGCAAGGAGTTGCAAGGAGTCATTGCAAGGAGTCATTGCAAGGAGTCATTGCAAGGAGTCATTGCAAGGAGTCATTGCAAGGAGTCATTGCAAGGAGTCATTGCAAGGAGTCATTGCAAGGAGTCATTGCAAGGAGTCATTGCAAGGAGTCATTGCAAGGAGTCATTGCAAGGAGTCATTGCAAGGAGTCATTGCAAGGAGTCATTGCAAGGAGTCATTGCAAGGAGTCATTGCAGGAGTCATTGCAGGAGTCATTGCAAGGAGTCATTGCAAGGAGTCATTGCAAGGAGTCATTGCTAGGAGTCATTGCTAGGAGTCATTGCAAGGAGTCATTGCTAGGAGTCATTGCAAGGAGTCATTGCAAGGAGTCATTGCAAGGAGTCATTGCAAGGAGTCATTGCCAAGAGTCATTGCAAGGAGTCATTGCAAGGAGTCATTGCACAGGGTCATTGCAAGGAGTCATTGCAAGGAGTCATTGCAAGGAGTCATTGCGAGGAGTCATTGCAAGGAGTCATGAGAGTCATTGCGAGCTGCGCATGGAGTCAAGTGCAAGGCGCAAGTGCAAGGAGTCAAGTGCAAGTTGCAAGTGCAAGGAGTCAGGTGCAAGTTGCAAGTGCATGGAGTCAAGTGCAAGTTGCAGGTGCAAGGAGTCAAGTGCAAGTTGCAAGTGCGAGGAGTCAAGTGCAATTGACTTGCGAGGAGTTAAAATCTCTTCTTAGGGCGGCGGGATAGTGCCGACGACACTACACGAAAATCGACCCTCTGCGGGGATCGGCGTGGTCGAGGTGCAAAACCCCATGGTTTTTTTTTGCGATTTCTGCGGTGCTCGCGCGACCCTCTGCGGGGATCGGCGTGGTCTGCGGGGATCGGCGTGGTCGAGGTGCAAAAACCCATGGTTTTTTTTCTGCGCTTTCTAACATGCCCGCACGACCCTCTGCGGGGATCGGCGTGGTCGAGGTGCAAAAACCCATGGTTTTTTTGCGATTTCTGCGGTGCTCGCGCAACCCTGCGGGGATCGGCGTGGTCGAGGTGCAAAAACTCGAGGTTTCTTGCGACTTTTGTTGTTCGAACTGGTCCTTGGGAGTTGTCTCGTGGTTCGCGCGACTGCTCCCGGAACCGGCGGGTCGCGGGTTCGATTCCTCCCTGGTCCGCGGGCGGGCGTCGCAAGATGCAACTTGCATTTTAAAGCAACTTGCGCAGAGCAACTTGCGCAGAGCAAGTTGCACAGAGCAACTTGTGCAGACCAACTTGCGCCGACCAGTTTGCGCAGAGCGCCTTGCCTAGAGCAACTTGCGCAGAGCAACTTACGCAGAGCGCCTTGCCTAGAGCAACTTGCGCAGAGCAACTTACGCAGAGCAACTTGCACAGAGCAACTTGCACAGAGCAGCTTGCACAGAGCAACTTGCAGGGAGCGCAATTTGCACAGAGCAACTTGCAGGGAGCCACTTGCTGCCGGAGCAACTTGCGCAGACCAACTTGCACCGACCAGTTTGCGCAGAGCACCTTGCCTGGCGCTGTCTCGCGCTTGCTTCACAAATGTTTCGTGGAGGGAAAAAGAACGCATCCTGCAGCGTTGGGCCGACCTCGCTTGCGATGTTATGCTTTCGGGCCAACCGTGGTCTAGTTTATCTATCTATCTATCTCTCTCTCTCTCTCTCTCTATCTATCTATCTATCTATCTATCTATCTATCTCTCTCTCTCCCTATCTATCTATCTATCTGTCTATCTATCTATCTATCTATCTATCTATCTCTCTTATTTCTTTCGCACTTAAAAGTTGCGATTTTCGTGCCCCAGCTGCGGAAGTGGACTTCGCGTACTACTTTCGTACTTAAAAGTTGCGATTCTCGAGCCCCAGCTGCGAAAGTGGACTTCGCGTACTACTTTCGTACTTAAAAGTTGCGATTCTCGAGCCCCAGCTGCGGATGTGGACTTTGCGTACTTCTTTCGTACTTAAAAATTGCGACTTTCGAGCTCCAGCTGCGAAAGTGGACTTCGCGCACTACTTTCGTACTTAAAAGTTGCGATTCTCGAGCCCCAGCTGCGGATGTGGACTTCACGTACTACTTTCGAACTTAAAGCCTATCCATCTATCTGTCTATTATCTATCTCTTTTTTTATCTATCTATCTCTCTCTAGCTAATTATCTACTTTCTATCTAGTCTGTCTATCTATCTATCTATCTATTTGTCTATCTATCTATCTATCTATCTCTCTATCTATCTATCTCTCTCTGTCTTTGGATCTATCGATCGATCGATCTATCTATCTATCTACTTATCTACTTCTTTACATATCTACCTATCTATCTACCTACCCATCTATCTACCTATCTATATATTTGTTATCTATCTATCTCTCTCTAACTATCTACTTTCTATCTAGTCTGTCTATCTATCTATCAATCTATTTATCTATGTATCTGTCTATCTATCTACTTTCTATCTATTTTCTATCTGATCTACCTATCTATCGGTCTATCTATCTATCTATCCACCTATCTACTTCTGTATCTATCTATCTATCTATCCATCTATCTATCTATCTTTCTCTCTCTCTCTCTACTTTCTTTCTAATCTATCTATCTATGTACTTTCTATCTAATCTAATCTATCAATCGATCTATCTATCTATCTATCTATCTTTGTCTCTCTCTCTCTCTAACTATCTACTTTCTTTCTCATCTATCTATCTATCTATTTTCTATCTAATCTAATTTGTCGATCGATGTATTTATCTATCTATCTACTTATCTATCTATCTATCTCTTCATCTATCTATCTATCTATCTATCTTTCTCGCCTTTTATCTATCTATCTATCTATCTCTCTCTCTCTCCTTTCATTGATTTGTTTATCTATCTAGTTTCTATCTACTTTGTATATACTTTCTATCTACTTTCTATCTATCTATCTATCTATCTATCTATCTAATCTAATCTATCTATCTATCTATCTATCTATCTATCTATCTATCTATCTATCTAATTCTATCTATCTATCTATCTATCTATCTGTCTATCTATTTCTTTATCTATCTATCTATTTATCAATCTCTTCTCTATCTCTCTATCTACCTGTCTATCTCTCTAACTATCTAGTTTCTTTCAAAGTGCTGCCCCTGCCACGAAATCTGCACTTGACCTTGCGAAAATGCTGCCCCTGCCACGAAATCTGCACTTGACCTTGCGAACGTGCTGCACCTGCCACGAAATCTGCACTTGACCTTCCGAAAATGTTGCCCCTGCCACGAAATCTGCACTTGACCTTGCGAAAGTGCTGCCCCTATTACGAAATCTGCACTTGACCTTGCGAAAGTGCTGCGCCTGCCACGAAATCTGCACTTGACCTTGCGAAAGTGCTGCGCCTGCCACGAAATCTGCACTTGACCTTGCGAAAGTGCTGCCCCTGCTACGAAAATCTGCACTTGACCTTGCGAACGTGCTGCCCCTGCCACGAAATCTGCACTTGACCTTGCGAAAGTGCTGCCCCCTGCCACGAAATCTGTACTTGACCTTGCGAAAGTGCTGCCCCTGCCACGAAATCTGCACTTGACCTTGCGAAAGTGCTGTCCCTGCCACGAAATCTGCACTTGACCTTGCGAACGTGCTGCACCTGCCACGAAATCTGTACTTGACCTTGCGAAAATGGTGCCCCTGCCACGAAATCTGCACTTGACCTTGCGAACGTGCTGCACCTGCCACGAAATCTGCACTTGACCGTGCGAAGTGCTGCACCTGCCACGAAATCTGCACTTGACCTTGCGAAAATGTTGCCCCTGCCACGAAATCTGCACTTGACCTTGCGAAAGCGCTGCCCCTATTACAAAATCTGCACTTGACCTTGCGAAAGTGCTGCGCCTGCCACGAAATCTGCACTTGACCTTGCGAAAGTGCTGCGCCTGCCACGAAATCTGCACTTGACCTTGCGAAAGTGCTGCCCCTGCTACGAAATCTGCACTTGACCTTCCGAAAATGTTGCCCCTGCCACGAAATCTGCACTTGACCTTGCGAAAGTGCTGCCCCTACCACGAAATCTGCACTTGACCTTGCGAACGTGCTGCCCCTGCCACGAAATCTGCACTTGACCTTGTGAAAGTGCTGCCCCCTGCCACGAAATCTGTACTTGACCTTGCGAAAGTGCTGCCCCTGCCACGAAATCTGCACTTGACCTTGCGAACGTGCTGCACCTGCCACGAAATCTGCACTTGACCTTGCGAACGTGCTGCACCTGCCACGAAATCTGTACTTGACCTTGCAAAAGTGCTGCCCCTGCCACGAAATCTGCACTTGACCAGAAGGAACTTCCGTGTTACGGCAACTAATTGAAAGCTAGCTCTCTCTGAGACAGCTGAAGAGAAGGAACAAGCACGCGAGAAAATATGCGCGCGCGTGTGGTGGGAGTAAGGAATCTGCAAAAAGCGTGGCCCCGTGCGTGAATTGGTGTCTCCAGAGAGCTGGAAGCTAGCCTGTTCGCGGCGCCTGGTCGGACCATTGTCGGACCCTTGTCGGATCACGTTCGCAGCGCGGGCCCATTGGCACGGCAACGCGAAGGTTTCGCAAGGATTGAATTCCGTGGCAGGCGCAGTACTTTCGCAAGGTCAAGTACAGATTTCGTGGCAGGTGCAGCACGTTCTTCCTTTGACTATCAAGACGGATGCTTCATGGGTCATTTGGGCGGCAGGGCAACACTCTCCGCTCCTAAACAAAATTGTTCGCTTCACACATGATTGCGAACTCTGCCTCTGAACCTGCTGGCGGTTGCAAAGCAAGCAAGGAAAACAGAAAATACAAGCATGTACTTTGTGCAAATCATGCGCAGCTTCAAAACCCCAGCTTTGTAAAAATAATCCACTTCCGTGCAAGGACGCGCCGCATGAGCGAACTCCACGAAAATGCCAGGAAGGCTGTCTGTGCTCCAGCCCCAAAAAGCAGGAAGTACTGTCAATGCCAGGTCACAAAGGCGGCAAGGATGTTTCAGAATTCAAGCATGACAAGCACAACTATCGGATAACATGGTCCCCACCCACCACCCACCCACCCCCGCCCCACCCCTCCTCCCGAATGCTCAATTGGAGCATTCCCCAGTTGCCTTCACGGCTCACGGTGAACAACCAGGGCTGCGGATCAATAAGCTATCTTAAAGATTGTTCCACACAAAAAAAGGAACGGGCTGGCCTCTCTCTCATACCCATCTCCAGCTTTCGAAGCAGACCATGAGGAGATGGGTGAGACAAGGAAGGATGACCAGGAGCTGCAGCTCTCGTCACACGTTATTTGTTTCCTTTCTAACTGCTGGCAGTTTCCTAAGCCATCCCTTCTCCAGGAGAATCCGTCTATCCTTATTTGATGAGAGAGAGAGAGAGAGAGAAAAAAAAAACAGTGCCTAAGGCACAGGAGGCTCCGAATTTGCCATCGCGGAGCTCAGACTGGCCGAGCACCCCAGCCCACAAAAGGGAAGCTTAGGGTACCAGCAGCAAACAATCCGGTCATAAGCGAGCGCGCGCGCAAACAGTTGCGCATGACAGTTAGCACCCCATGAGTGAGCAGCGCCTCATAGAGCGCCCGCAAGACAAGTCGGGAGCACCCCATGCCCTGCAGAAAACAAATTGGGAGCACCTCATGTCTGAGCACGCTCGCGAAACACTCGGGGAGCACCTCATGAGCGCCTGCAAGACAATTGCGGAGCACCCCATAGGCTGGAACACCCACAGGAAAAGAAAAAAGCCAGGGCAGGAGAAGGCGCGGAAGAAACAAAGCGTAGTCGAAGATGGAGACAGCCACCGCAGAGCAAACAGAAGGGAGCACAGCAAGGAAAGATGAATGGGCGTGTGGGTTGGTTTGCCTCTGGCGCACCAGTGACCACACGCGACCAAATCGTGCGGCGCCACCCCTGAGTCTACCGGAAGCGTCCGGCCCACACACGGCTCGGTTTGGTTGGGTGCAGTGTTCTTCGTTGATTCTTGTTCCTGGCACGTGCATTCTTTGTCTCCTGAAACATGAACAAAGCGAGGAAATGATTGGGACTCGGACCCAAGGACCCGTCAGCAGGATCTCGAGAAAAGGCCCGCTTTTGAAGCCTTAGCTGCGCGCAACAAAGACTCCCTCTGGATTTGTACTGTGGCTAGAAAAATGCTTTACAAAAAATGTTCAGTCAGACGTGTTCAAGACCCTGGGATATCTGCTGCTAAGGGGGAGGGAGAGAGAGCGTACCATCTCTGCCTGCATGCCATGCAAAATTACCATCGGCTGCGAAAGAAAGCCTTGCTCTGAGAAACTTTGCCAACATCAGAAGCTGTGTGCATGAAGAAACACAGGCCAGCCATTTGTATAACACACTCGGCGATATTTGAAACATGAAAGGAACCAAATGCACTTATGCCAGCCTTGATATTGATATTGTTAAAGGTTCCATGCCGATGCTGGATTGGCTTGCGAAGGCAACTGCCAAAATTAGCGTTTGGCAAATCAAACAAGGCTAGTAACAGCCCAGTGACAGCTTCTGCCCGCTCAGTGCGTGTTGTTACTTTTTCTTGGGAACCTGAGTTCCATTGCAATTGAAGGGAACCGAATACAACCGAAGGGAACAGAAGGGAACCGAAGGGAACCGAAAGGGAACCGACGGGAACCGAAGGGAACCGAAGCGGGAACCGAAGCGGCAACGAAGGGAACCGGAGGGAACCGAAGCGGTACCGAAGGGAACCGGAGGGAACCCTGGTTGAGCCTCTTGAATCAATGACTCCTGCGAATTGACTCAAGCTCGTTTTGGCTGCCTCGTCAACATGTCCAGTGTCGTGATTGCAACACCAGAAGGACTGCATTTCCAATGTGTTTTGTTCCATTCCCTCCAACCCCCGACGACTTAGCTATAGATGTGGCCATGCAGACATTGACTCACGCGATGTCCTCCTTCAATAGTTGAAAACTATAGAACAGGTTAAACAACCAGGAAGGGTCAACATTAAACCCTGCACAAAGCGCGCTTTTCTTGAGCCATGCGTAGCGGGTGAGTCGGAGCTACGCTAGTGAGACACTCATGCAATTGGGGTTGTTATGGTTGATAAATACATCACGTTGCAAACTACACCCCCCGTGCCCGAAAGTGAAACAGGAGGACAAATGTAAGGGATGAAACAACCAAAGAAACCCGAGCGGCATGAGGTCATTTTGCAGGACATGAGCACTTGTATACGAGCAACAACAGCTAAGGTCTTCCGCCTCTGCTGACCATCGCTCTCGCGAGGCGCACTCATTCCTGTACATTGATTTTCGCCATCATGAAATGACAAGTATAATGAATCATCAATTTGAAGTGTAATTGGATGCCAGCCGAAGACACAAAAATACTTGCAGTGATTCCTCACTCATCGCCAGTCCCAATTGCGGGAGCTCTTCCACGCACGCTGATCATCAGACCACCAGGAGTCCAGGACTGGCCCCAGCTTCCCCAGTACGACTGACTCCATTGCCGATCTTGCCATTGGTCACCGGTTTCCCGGAGCTGAGGGATGGGCTTGCGCGTCACCCCAACAACTGCAGGGAGAGGAGTAGCTCGACCAGGAATTTGAATGCCAGGGATCTCCTCTTCAACGAAACAAAGCAACTCCACTACAGTTTCGGGATCGCCAATGGATGTAAAGTCCCGGCTCCAGCCCATAATCAGGTAGCGATCGTTCTTGTCCAAGCTACCGTACAAGGCGGCGAATTGCTCGGTCCCCAACGACGTACACATCCTTGGGGTTGATCTCCTTGACGTCTTCATCCAGTGGCACAGCAACGCTTCCCTGAATCATTTCCTTCCTACGCTCAAAGCTGGGAATGATACAGCGTGCAACCTTCTCGATGAACTCGAGAGCAGATGGCGTCAGGTCTCCCCGCGCGGCCGTGTACACGTAGAAAGGGTCATTGATGAGCCGCTCATACAAGGTGTTGTATTCCTTGTTTCGGAGCACGGCTTTCTTTGCGATATCCTTCATGATACCGAGCCCCCCTCTGGCGCTACGGTCGCCCCTCGCATCCTTGCGCTGCGTCAAGATCTGGGTCTCAATCTGATCCAACGAAAGCGGCACCCAAACTGTTGGCCATCTCTTGCAATCAAATGACCCTTGCGATCTTTTTGATGTCGGGCGTGCGCTCGTTGAGGTTATCGCACTGATAGCAATGGATTGCGCCCTCAGGGATCATGATCTTGCAGCGTGGACACTCGACATCGGGGATGCGCATGACCTCCGCGAAGCGCCAATTGGTCGACTTCTTCTGGTTGGGATCCAGGTCCTGCCAAAGTCCGCTCCGGCCACGGGTCTCCCCGGGCTGCTGCTGCACCGCACGCGCCCAGTTTCTGTAGAGACCATATCGAGCCGTATTGAATTCAAGGGCAACCTGCTCATCCTTCGGAAGGTTTTCGTCGAAGACATTCTTGATCTTGTTGACGCCTCCGATCCTGCGCGGCCTCGTCATGTCACGGCATGCAGTTGGAGCCCACTGTTTGTAAGAGAGCTTACACTCTTTGTCCGTTTTGGCCATGAAGGATTCGAGGACAGGCGTCGCGTTCACGCCGTTCTTCACGTCCTCGCGAAATTTCTTGATGCTTTCCTGGTAGTTCCCTCGCAAGCTGACGTACATGCGATTGGACTAGATGAATCTTGCATACTCTGCATCGTATGCATAAATGATCACCTTGTTGGTGATCCAATCCTCCGTGACCAAGGCCTCCCCGTCTCCGGGCGCGTAGAGCCTGCAGCCAAGCTGGATCAGCATCTCGACGTCCACAGCGATGTTGATTGGCCGATCGGCTCCTGCACCACCTGCCTTTCTTCCGCGCCGTGAAATATCGCAGCGCCATGAACACGATCAGCGAAAGGGAGGGGGGAGTCTGGGGGCCTCTCTGTAGCCTCCGTTGGCGGAACTGCACCCCCGCGGCTCGGGAGCTGCGTTTTCGGGGACTTTTCGGAGGCACCACCTTCTCCGGCCACCCCTCCAAGCCAAACCTCGCCCCCATCTCCCCGCTCTCGACGGACACTACCCTGTAAACCTTTTCGCTCCAGGCTATCTCGTTGACCCTGTAGGAGCCCCTGCTTTCGAACGGCTTAACCCTGATCCTAACCATATCCCCGGGTCACCTTGTGTTTGGCCCTGCGCTCGATGTTGCGCAGAGCTATCTCGGCCATTTCGGGGTCGGAGTAGGCGAGGTTCGGCGCCACCTGCGTGGTAGCGTGCTTCCTTCCGTTGATTTGGTTCAAGATGTCGGGCAGCATGAGGTGCCACTGGCCCCGCCGGCCCGCTCCGGCTGCTATGCGACGCAACATGGCCTCCTTGATGGTGCGGATGGTGCGCTCCGCAAAGTAGGCGTGGCCCCTGGTCACCTGCTTCTCGACGTCCCAGAAATCCATCAGCTCCTTGAACTCACCTATTTTTCGGTGATTCCTTCAACGCGTTGGTCAAAGATGGATCCAAAACCGATGTTGGCACCATCATCAAGGAGAACCAGGTGACTCTTTTCGGCCACAAGCATCAGGTTTGGTCGGAGATGACGTGGGGAAAAGGGCTATCTGAGTCACTTGACGCTGCCGAGCGAGCCATGTTGAAGCTCGCCGAAAGGCCCGAGGCCAGACCCTATGTCATTGTCATTTCGTGGTCCGGGAACGACGTTGTCGGTCGTAATGGCTACATCGACAACCCTGCCGCCCTAGCGGGCTGGGCCACGGATTCCGAGGCAAAGAGGAAAGCGCCGGTGGACATCATCGAGCGGAATGCGAGGGCCGTTATGACGGTTCGTGACCGACTTCGTCACATCGCGTTCAGGACTGATGTCATCCAGGTCGTCTTGATCATGCCGAGAGACTTTGAGACCTATGGGTTGAGTGAGTCGTACAAGGTACAGATGGACGGACATTCTCAACTTCTCCACCGATATGCTGGGATAACTGTACTGGACCCGCAAACGCTCAGCTCGAACACCTCCCGAGCCGACAGAGTCCACACTGATGATAATGAACGCAACCGCAAGCATTATATCAACTACTTTGTCGCGGCTGCCAAATTGGGGTATTCAATCGGCCAGATGACGAGATTCGAAGGTGCGATGAACTGGTTTCGCCTGGAAAGGGAGTACTTGAACATCGACGCTTCGATTCCGATCTACGGTGCATCAATTCAGGAAACTGGCGGTCCGGCAACTGCAAAGAATCCTGAGGATGCGTTCGACAATGAGATCCGTGAGAAGGAGCTGGAGGCAATCAATACGATTGCTGCGCAGGAGCCGAAACGCGAAGTTTTCCTGGAGGCCGAAAAGGAGGCGAACCCTTTGTTTCCCCTTGACACAGTGAAAGAAGAAGTGAAAGTTCTTCGCATGATGCAGCCCGACATCCACGCTGCAACCGTCAGCGGCCACAATGACGTGATTGATTGGTCTTCTTCGGATGAGGAGGATCAGGTCATCTCCATGGACTTGCCCTCTGGCTATCAGCCAAAAAGGCAAGCCGGCCGAAAGGCCAGGCCGTGAAGGTTGCTGCAGTGGATCCCAACGACGTTGGTGAGGACGGCCTGATCAAGCTCTTCCTCACCTCCAAAAGGAAAAGTCACAACAAGATGACGGTGGCCCTCGCGGCTGCGACTCCGAAGATGAAGGCAACGGCTATGCCGAAGCAGGCTGCTTCATCCAGTGATCAGGCAACGGCATCCGAGGCTGGCAGTAGCAAGACTCAGCCCGGAGAAATCCGTGGCCCGGACATTTCCCCAAAGGCAAAGGCGGCTCCCAAAGCTGCTGAAAAGCCCGGAGACCCGTGGCCAAACTACGGAGCCGAGGCGAGCATGGATCAAGTGCTTGGGGATCAAGATCCCTCAGATCCAGAATTTCGGCCAGAAAGCCTTCCTGAGCAAGAAGATCTCGTATCTTGTCCGTGGCCACGCCCATGAGCACGCGACACGGTCAATCCCCGAGATCAACCTCAAGGATAATTCCTTCGATTATGCGGCCGTTGCAAAATGGATCCAGCGCCGTTGCGACTGGAACTGCTCCCAGTACACCCTGCTGCAGGCTGCGAGCGCATCTACCAGATTCGAAGTCTATGTGGAGTATGCCCCGGCAGGACAACAGTGGAATGGTCAGAGTCTTGACTTCATGCCACTGCGAATCAGAGCGTTTACCGGGCACAACGACTGGGTCACGGAGGCAAGCGGTTTCGACACCATCCCTGGCGAGCCCATCACCATGGACGTGAGCTACTCGATCAAGCATGCCAAGAAAGGAGTGCGGCCTGGATTCTGCAAGGACTTCACGGAATGCCCAAAATCGCGTACCACCCATGCAGCGTGCAGAACTTCTTTGACATCATCTACATGGGCATCTTCCCTGGTGGTATGGGTGATCGGCAGTCCTCTCGCGGCCACGCCTACCTAACGGTAGTGCCTCCTTGGGACACTCGGCTTCTCTTTCTGATTTCATAGTGTTTGCACGCTGCTGCGCATTCTTTTGGATCTCGGCTTTGAAGTCCGGCAATGATCTCGCCGTGTCTTGCCTCCGCCAATTGGGCGACCATGGGACCGGTGTCCTGATTCACGAACTGGTTGAACTGGGCATTGTTCTGAGTAGCATTGATTTGCTGATAGTTCGTCACCTCCTGGTTGACCGTCATGGCGGGATCGAGGTGAACGTTCGCAACATGTTGATTAAATTGTGTCATGGACTGTGGCATAGGGTTTCCCCTTGCGAGGTCGGCCTGAGGGTCATACATGACGATGTCACCATGCCGATGCCACGGTCGCTCCGAGATCGAAGCGATTCGGGGCCCTGACTGCTCAAAGCTTGTCCCTTCCTGATGAGCTCTCTGGCCACTTGGAATTCGCGCGACTCGTCGGTTCATATTGCGAGGCGTCCTCATCGCCCGCATGCCATCAGGTTGGGACGCACCTCGGTAGGAGGTAGTCCAGGATCGCCATCCATGGCGTACAACTCTGCACAAAGAGCCGCTTACGGCTGATAACCTATAGAACAGGTTAAACAACCACAAAGGGTCAACATTAGACCCTGCAAAAAGCGCGCTTTTCTTGAGCCATGCGTAGCGGGTGAGTCGGAGCTACGCTAGTGAGACACTCATGCAATTGGGGTTGTTATGGTTGATAAATACATCACGTTGCAAACTACAAAAACCAGAGCACATTACTTGCAGAAGCTGTTAGCGATAATTGCCGTTAATCAATTGAGTTTTCTCAAGCTGACTTAAGCGCAGTTTCCCCAGCTTGGAGTGCCAGAGCTAAAGGCCAAACATTTGGCTTGGGCAAACAAATTTCGTCAAACACATCTCGAAACTATCAGTTCCTACGAACAAATCAACACTCCCAGGCAAAGGGGAATGAATTGTGCCGAATGCGGATCGCAACGACAAACAGATCGAATGCGGATTAGGTGACTGCGACATGCAGACCTAAACACAACGCTAGGAAAAGTCACGTGACACATCTGCGCCTTTCGCCGGTCGAAACAGCGAAGAGCGCAAAAAGCGCCACATTGCTCCGGATCAAGTGCCACTTCTTTCGAATCTGTTCGCTGGAGTATGGGTACGATTGCCTTGTGAGTCTCTGTGTCTTGATATGCTGCACTTCACAGAACCAAGCACAAGATGGTGCGCAAACCTAAATCATGTACCATCAAACGAGACAATACTCTGCGAAACATGCATCTGCCTGGCCCCTCAGCATCCGCAGCTCAGCCCTAGCAGCCTGGAGAAGAGCGAATCTGCACATGAAACAAATGGCAGCTGCGCTTGCCTCTACCTCCGCACGATGTTTGCGTACCTCCACATCAGCAGCAGCCCTGGCCTCATTTGCACAAGAAGTGATTCTGTATAAATCCAACCTGCTGAACAAGTCCCGCGCCTGATTTAGCCCAGCCGCAACTTCAGCTTTGGCCTCAGATTTGCCCTGCTTTGTACTTGTGCCTTGTAAGAAGCAAGCTCGCGATTAGGCTAGCAACCATTTCCTCAGCTTCTCTGCGGCTGACCGCCTTCGAGCACAAAAGGCATGCCAAAGTGAAGGATTGCTGTGCGGCTCAACACTTCTGACCTCCCGCTCTGCTTGCTCTGCTCGGTCTCCGAGAGTTCGGATGAGTTCTTGCTCCCGGGCCTTGCAGGTGACTCGCAATCTGACAGCAACTGGGCGCAGCCATTGCCACCATCCCCTAATACCACTTTGGCGCAGTGCATCAGGTGGCTATTGAATGCAGCGGACGAGCCTTCAGCGTGGCATGCAACTCCTGTGGGTGAGAGCAGCTCATTGCCAGCAAGCTGCAACTGGAAAATAGCTTGCCTCCTTATGCTCCTCCTCGATTCGCTTCCGCCTTCAAACAAGCAAAAGTCGCTGGCAATAGCCTTGGATGCCAAAATCTTGAGTTTTCAGGGAAGGCCAATGTTCATACACAATGCTTGATGCTGCATAATCATCGGCACTGGCACAAAGATTTCCCTCACTGATCGTAGGGTTTTCGAGGTTGCTGCGGCATCATGGGCACCAATTTCCGAATTTGTTCAGGGAAGAACTTGCCAATGATGCTACCAAACAACCCATCAGCCAACCAGCCAGCCAGCTAGCCGAGAAACCAACCAAACCAACCAAGCCACCTGTCTACCTTTCTGGCTGTCTCTATCTGCCTCCCTAATTTCTATCTGCTTATATTACCCTGCCTACCTGCCGAGCCTTCCCACCAACTGGCCTGACCCACCTAGAAGCCTGCCGACCTGTCAACCGGCCTACCAAGCTGCCAAACTTTCCAGGAACCACCAGCCTGCAAATCTACCAAGCCACCATACTACCCAACACCGCCCAAGACAAGGAACTAGAACATCAATGACATTGGCCGCGTATGAGTGGCAAGGGCCATGTCCTGATCGAAATGAGTGTTTCGCAAGTTGCTAAAAACTGGGTGCTCTGCTGGTTCTCCAAAGCTTCCTCATGGTGCCGATGTTTTGCCTGCCAGGCTCCAGTGACACAAACTCGCCAAGAAAACTAATGGTCCTGCAGCTCTGAATGGAGTTCTTCCAGAGAGCGGCTGGACCGTGAGGACTCCTGCACGCCCAAGTTGTTTTCCTCACACACCAAACAACATGTGGAAATTGTTTTGTCATGCCAATTCGTTTCTGACCTGTAACAAAACCAGAGTTCCACGACGCTGTGGCATGCCTGCTCTGAGCCTTGAAGCTGTCGCTGCAAGCCTGGGACTGTTTGGACGTGAAAAGAATGGCATCATACAGCTTAGAAGGTGCAGTGCCAACTCAGCTATCGCAGGTGGGTGGCAAGCTTGATACTGTGCACAAAGACCAAGTAGCTCTGGCAGCCCAAAAACCCCGGGGCCCATCCACCCAAGTGAGCTGCATTCCTGGACGCTCGCGATTTGAGAGTCTTTCTCCTCAAAAACAAAAAGCAATCTGTCGCAGCTCATTATGAAACGCGACAATACCGGAGCACTGATGCTCAGAGTCCGCACCTGCAGGCGTCGTCGCTCAGTTTCCAGCTCACGCTCGTGGGCCTGTCACAAGACAAGAAGGCAATCAGTGTTGCGGTTTGCAAATAATCCATGGTTTCGCTATGCTTTGTTCTCTGATGCTCCAGCCTCCAACTCATCATGAAGAGCTTGTTTTGACACCTTCCAGCGTTTACATTTGCCTTGACAAAATGCATATGGGAAACACACAGCTCTGCTGCTTGGTACTGCTCTCACTCTGGCATCTCGGGCATGCGCCGATCCGCCGCAACCCATGCAAGCCAGAGGCAACTGGTGTTGACAACCTAGGTTCTGTCCACATCCTGGCTTGAGCCAACTGGTGTGAGCCACAGTCTCTAATGTCCAGCTTTTGTTGCAAGAAAACTTGTGGGCAGCCCAACACGACGAGAGGTCTGACACAACCGTACAATTTACAAGTAAGGTCCGGCAGAGCCGGGGGGCGGAAGTTTCAAAGCAGTGAACAACTATAGTTTGGAGAACTGTCCTTGGCCCCTTGCTTCTCTCTCTCTCTCTCTCTTTTCTCTCTTTCTCTCTTTCTCTCTTTCTCTCTCTTCTCTTTCTCTTTCTGTTTCTCTGTCTCTTTCTCTCTCTTTCTATCTATCTCTCTAGCTATCTCTATATCTGTTTATTGATCTATCTATCTACCCATCTTTCTCTGCACTTAAAAGTTGCGATGTTCAATCCCCGAAAGTTGACTTCGCGTACTACTTTCGTACTTAAAAGTTGCGATTTTCGAGCCCCAGCTGCGAAACTGGACTTCACGTACTACTTTCGTAGTTAAAAGTTGCGATTTTCGAGCCCCAGCCACGAAAGTGGACTTCGCGTACTACTTTCGTACTAAAAAGTCGCGATTTTCGAGCCCCAGCTGCGAAAGTGGACTTTGCGTACTACTTTCGTACTTAAAAGTTGCGATTTTCAAACCCCGGCTGCGAAAGTGGACTTTGCGCACTACTTTCGTACTTAAAAGTTGCGATTTTCAAGCCCCAGCTGCGAAAGTTGACTTCGCGTACTACTTTCGTACTTAAAAGTTGCGATTTATCTATAGATCTACCTATCTATCTACCTCTCTATCTCCTATCTATCTATCTACCTCTCTATTTATTTATCTCTCTATCTCTTTATCTATCTAGCTAGTTATTTGTCTATCTATCTACAAATCTATCTATCTCTGTCTATCTCTGTTTCTCTATCTCTTTCTATCTATTTCTCTAGCTATCTCTATATCTGTTTATTGATCTATCTATCTACCCATCTTTCTCTGCGATGTTCAATCCCCGAAAGTTGACTTCGCGTACTACTTTCGTACTTAAAAGTTGCGATTTTCGAGCCCCAGCTGCGAAACTGGACTTCACGTACTACTTTCGTAGTTAAAAGTTGCGATTTTCGAGCCCCAGCTACGAAAGTGGACTTCGCGTACTACTTTCGTACTAAAAAGTCGCGATTTTCGAGCCCCAGCTGCGAAAGTGGACTTTGCGTACTACTTTCGTACTTAAAAGTTGCGATTTTCAAGCCCCGGCTGCGAAAGTGGACTTTGCGCACTACTTTCGTACTTAAAAGTTGCGATTTTCAAGCCCCAGCTGCGAAAGTTGACTTCGCGTACTACTTTCGTACTTAAAAGTTGCGATTTTCGAGCCCCGGCTGCGAAAGTTGACCTTGCAAAAATGCTGCGCCTGCCACCAAATCTGTGCTTGACCTTGCTAAAGTGCTGCGCCTGCCACAAAATCTGTACTTGACCTTGCGAAAGTGCTGCGCGTGCCACGAATTTTGCACTTGACCTTGCGAAAGTGCTGCACCTGCCACAAATTCTGTACTTGACCTTGCGAAAGTGATGCGCCTGCCACGAATTTTGTACTTGACCTTGCGAAAGTGCTGCGCCTGCCACGAATTTGGCACTCGACCTCGCGAAAGTGCTGCGCCTGCCACGAAATCTATACTTGACCTTGCGAAAGTGCTGCGCCTGCCACGAAATCTATACTTGACCTTGCGAAAGTGCTGCGCCTGCCACGCAATTCAAACCTAGCGAAACCTTCGCGCGGCCGTGCCAATGGTCCCGTCTCCGAGACCGTTCCGAGACCGTTCCGAGACCGTTCCGGGACCGTTCCGAGACCGCCTCCGTACAGGCGTCGCGACCGAGGTGGTTTGCGCACTGTCCGGAAGCCCAATTCACGCATGGCACCAACGTTTCTGCAACTTGCTATCCCCCAGCTCGCAGAAAGTGGACGCAGCACCTTGCGAAAGTGCTGCGCCTGCCACGAAATCTTACTTGACTCGACCTCGCGAAAGTGCTGCGCCTGCCACGAAATCTATACTTGACCTTGCGAAAGTGCTGCACCTGCCACGCAATTCAAACCTAGCGAAACCTTCGCGCGGCCGTGCCAATGGTCCCGTCTCCGAGACCGTTCCGAGACCGTTCCGAGACCGTTCCGGGACCGTTCCGAGACCGCCTCCGTACAGGCGTCGCGACCGAGGTGGTTTGCGCACTGTCCGGAAGCCCAATTCACGCATGGCACCAACGTTTCTGCAACTTGCTATCCCCCAGCTCGCAGAAAGTGGACGCAGCACCTTGCGAAAGTGCTGCGCCTGCCACGAAATCTGTACTCGACCTCGCGAAAGTGCTGCGCCTGCCACGAAATCTATACTTGACCTTGCGAAAGTGCTGCACCTGCCACGCAATTCAAACCTAGCGAAACCTTCGCGCGGCCGTGCCAATGGTCCCGTCTCCGAGACCGTTCCGAGACCGTTCCGAGACCGTTCCGGGACCGTTCCGAGACCGCCTCCGTACAGGCGTCGCGACCGAGGTGGTTTGCGCACTGTCCGGAAGCCCAATTCACGCATGGCACCAACGTTTCTGCAACTTGCTATCCCCCAGCTCTCCTGATTTCAGCTTTTCTCGTAGCTTTTTTCGCGCACATCCATGTATCTTAAAGCTATCTATCTGTCAAGCTGGTTATATGTCAAAGCTATCTATCTGTCATGCTAGTCTTTGGAAAGCTATCTATGTGTTAAGCTGGCTATATGTCAAAGCTATCTATCTGTCATGCTGGCCTATTGGAAAGCTTTCTATCTGTCAAGCTAGCTATATGTCAAAGCTATCTATTTGTCATGCTAGCTACCTGTCATAGCTATATGTCAAAGCAGCTAGCTCATGGCACCAACGTTTCTGCAACTTGCTATCCCCCAGCTCGCAGAAAGTGGACGCAGCACCTTGCGAAAGTGCTGCGCCTGCCACGAAATCTGTACTCGACCTCGCGAAAGTGCTGCGCCTGTCACGAAATCTACACTTGACCTTGCGAAAGTGCTGCACCTGCCACGCAATTCAAACCTTGCGAAACCTTCGCGCGGCCGTGCCAATGGTCCCGTCTCCGAGACCGTTCCGAACCCGTTCCGCACCCGCCTCCGTACAGGCGTCGCAGCCGAGGTGGTTTGCGCACTGTCCGGAAGCCCAATTCACGCACAGCGCCAACGTTTTCTGCATCTTGCCATCCCCCAGCTCGCAGAGAGTGCTTGCGAAAGTGCTGCGCCTGCCACGAAATCTATACTTGACCTTGCGAAAGTGCTGCGCCTGTCACGAAATCTACACTTGACCTTGCGAAAGTGCTGCGCCTGCCACGCAATTCAAACCTTGCGAAACCTTCGCGCGGCCGTGCCAATGGTCCCGTCTCCGAGACCGTTCCGCACCCGTTCCGAACCCGTTCCGAGACCGCCGCCGTACAGGCGTCGCAGCCGAGGTGGTTTGCGCACAGTCCGGAAGCCCAATTCACGCACAGCGCCAACGTTTTCTGCATCTTGCCATCCCCCAGCTCGCAGAGAGTGCTTGCGAAAGTGCTGCGCCTGCCACGAAATCGATACTTGACCTTGCGAAAAAGTGCTGCGCCTGCCACGAAATCTATACTTGACCTTGCGAAAGTGCTGCGCCTGCCACGCATTCAAACCTTGCGAAACCTTCGCGCGGCCGTGCCAATGGGCCCGTCTCCGAGTTCCGAACCCGTTCCGAACCCGTTCCGAGACCGTTCCGAGACCGCCTCCGTACAGGCGTCGCAGCCGAGGTGGTTTGCGCACAGTCCGGAAGCCCAATTCACGCACAGCGCCAACGTTTTCTGCATCTTGCCATCCCCCAGCTCGCAGAGAGTGCTTGCGAAAGTGCTGCGCCTGCCACGAAATCGATACTTGACCTTGCGAAAGTGCTGCGCCTGCCACGAAATCTATACTTGAGCGAAAGTGCTATATCTATGTGTTAAGCTGGCTATATGTCAAAGCTATCTATCTGTCATGCAAGCCTATTGGAAAGCTATCTATCTGTCAAGCTAGCTATATGTCAAAGCTATCTATTTGTCATGCTAGCTACCTGTCATAGCTATATGTCAAAGCAGCTAGCTCATTTAGTTCCAGTACTACGGAAGTTTCTTGTTAAACTTCCTTTGACAAGCGCTGTTGCAGCTGGCCATCATGTTGCTATTTTTGCGATTTATGGATGCTCATGTGACACTGGGGGAAGCCGTAACTTCGGCTGCACCACGCCTAGCATTGGCAGAAGCATAACATCTAGCCAGGTGCTTTAGCCTGATGAGCGAAAGTATCTTTAGCCAGATGAGCGAAGGTATAACCGCGCCAGAAAGAAAAAGTACATATGGCCACGCCTCAATGTGGAGCAAAGCAACGTGCAAGTTCAGAAAACTGTTGTCAGCCCTTGTCGCCCACATGTCCAAGTTCATTTTCACGAGTGCAACTCCAAAAGCAATTCAAATCGGGTCTGTCAAAATTCATACGATGCGGATTCCAAGTCGATGCGTTAGCCCCCTGTCCAACTTCAAGCAAAGCATCAAACTGCATCTTTGGAAGAACGTCACTTCTGAAGCTGGCAGTTCATCCGAAAAATATCCCGCCGAGCAAGTGTCAACTGATCAAATCGCGCGACTGTGGACCTGTTTCACTTAGGCGGCCTATGAGAAATATGCGCTGCTCCTATTCTGACATCCCTTAAACCAGCAGCTGTCAAACAGTCGCACCATCTTTTACCGGCTGCACGGCCCCAACTCTGAGAAGCACCCTTCGTGAAAATTGGTTCAAAGGAAGGTGAACAAATCCCCGCGGTGCCGGGGAGGAATCACAAAGAGATGACTCGCAGAAACCAAAACTTGCCGCTTGGCCGCTTTTCAAAGCAAGCCCTCGCAGGGCAGTCAGACTGCTCAAGAAGCCGGGCGTGACGTATTAGACGGTCACCCTCAACAAACCCTAAACAAGCCGCCAAATATGCTACGCCCGCCCTCAAAAACAAACAATGCCCTCCAAGTTGCTGGCCCTTCCCTTATGCTCCCACTGCTTTATATTTTGTGATTCGGGCACGAGCCTGTGCCCAGGCAATGGGTAAGTTGGGGTAAACAAGCCACAAAAGAAAGGTTCCCCGAAAGCAAACCAATCCCCGGTCCCAAAGATCAGGGTTTCCCACACACCAGAGAACAACAACCAAAGGCGAAAAGAGTTAACCCGCAACCTTGATCGACGACAGGCCGCACGAATGGTCCCTACCAACCAGGCAGCGGCCCGAGGTCTCTTTCTCCCCCGAGATGCCGTCGGTCGACGCAGGGGTTCGGCGACGCCCATCCGAGGCGCGAAGGAACCCATAAACTTGAGCCAAACATCACAGGTCAGTCCCCTCACGAGGAGCCCGTCATATGACGGGTGGAGCGTGCCATTTACTGATAGGATTTAACTGCTCGCATGCGTCCGCAAACAGCTGGACACTACCGCCGTCAGCGGTGGAGCAAACCCACAAAGGCAGTTGCGCGACATCCCGGCATTAAATTCCCGCCACCACCCCGAATTAATCGGGGTAACGCTGTCCAACATACCTTGTGGAAAAGTCCACATGACGACCTAGGCCACAACTGTTTGCATCAACAATGCAAGTAGTTCAATTCTTATCAGAAGCCATGAAACAAAGGATAACGTATGTTCATCAGTACCCTCGCCTATCGGCAAGAGGTACCCCTGACCATGCGTGCCTGAAAAATACTTAATTCCGCAAACCTGGGAGTACCCTCCACCAGTTTGCATCCCCTCTCACTCACACTACTTCATGATGAGCATGACCAGCAGCCGAGCAGCGGCGCGGGAGAGACATGATCTCCGCGCCGCAGCGGTTCGGCAGGAACATCCATCAGAAAACGGACGCAAGCCTATCGGCCGCAATTTTTGTGACTTAGCCTATCGGCTATCGTCACGTCTCCTCCGGTCACGTCCGCCCCGCGCACGGTCCCTGTCACGATCCCTCTTGGAACTCCGGCGATGATCTCGCCTTCGATCTCGCTCTCGATCGAGCGAATCATCACCACGACGATCTCGAACATCGTCCCTCCTTCGATCTCGATCTTCGTCACGCCGCGGTCGATATCTGCGCCTTCTCGATTCTCAGGAATCCCTGGTGTCCAGAGTCCTAACGGACCTCCGAGAGGGAGTGCGAGAAACTTCCGATTCCCGACGTGTCCGCCCGACGCGAGAGTTCGCCACTATCTGGTTGAGAATCTCCAGCGCTGAAGCGTTCTTGCCATTCCTGATGAAATCTCTGACCTGCCTATTCAGCACCCTATCGGGCAGGAATTGTCCTTCCATTGGGCTCGCAGCAGCTCGCTCTGCCGACTGCAGCCTGACCTCACTCCCTTCAGGCTTCTTCGCCATTGATTTGGAGGCCGTCAAGGGCGCTACCGCGTCCTTTGCCGAAGACCTACCAAGCGCGGAGTGAAGATCATCTCCACTTGCCTCTCGCGCCGCCGCACCTGGCCGGCTGTCGACATCATCAGGTCTCTTTGATGCCTCCCGCTTCGTCGACTCCTTCGCAGGCTCATCCGGATCCCAACGCAGTTTCCTTTCTCTCTTCTGCCCTTCAGCCGAGCCCCGACTAGCGTCGTCTCCGCTTACCTTTTCTTCTTGCCTTCAACCTTTGGGTCAGCTTGGGTCAACAATAGATGCGTACGTTCATGGCATATGCACATCGCTCACGTCGCCGAACCTCGGGGTGTAACATGGGATGGTGTCACACCCTCGCTCTAGCGTCGTCTTGAACGTTCTGTTGTCCCCGCACGGATTGTAGGTGAGGTCTCCTCCCTCAGCCGTGTCATCTTCCGTATCCCCCATTTCTTCGTCCGAGGAAACATGATCGCTGCTGAGAAGCTCACGGATCTTCTTCATCGCCTTCTCATTCCCAGCAGCCTCCTCATAGTTCTTGCAGTCGCCGTCGTGGGCCAGGTTCGCGCATCTCATGCAAATTCCCATCTCTCCCATGCACTTTTCCATTGAGACCAGGAACTCGAGCGCAGGTCTCCGCCCATCAATCACTCGCTGCTTCTTCTCTTCTTTCTCAACGTTGGGCTGAGAGCTTCGGCTCGGGTCTGGCACTTGACCAAGACCGTCGCCTTCACTCTCTGTTGCCTTCCTCTTGGATCCTTGGGTGGCATGCTTGGACCATCAAAATCCGGCAAGACCGTGGCGCTGATGAGCATGATTCTGGAGCAATATCGCGGAGTCTTTGAGAAAATCTATATCTTCAGCCCCAGCGTAAACATCGACGATAGCTGGATCCCCGTCAAGAAGTACATGGGAGGACCTGGGGGTGAACACGGAGCGCGAGCAGGCCTACTACGATGAAGCCACACCAGCCCAAGGCATAATGCAGGGCCTCAAAACTGTGACTCGTCGGCACCGCCTCCACATACTGACACTCCAGGGCCTGGAAAGTGACCTGCCCGTGCAGCTGGTGAGGAAGGAAAACCAGATGCCCATAACGATGTCTCGACTGCCTACCCGTTCCTTCACCAAAAAGCAACAGCACAAAAACATGCCTCTTTGCAAGCTCATCCAAGTTCCAATCCGGGCTCCAAAAACACAGAGTCGGCATTCGCATGAATAGCTCGGAAAGATCTGCAGCAGGCGACGGTAACGGCAAGGCGGCCCACCGTGCAATCACGCAGGAGGTTGGGCGGCATAGCAACAGCCACGTCTGTGGACGATAGGGGCTCCGGGAGTCCAGCAATGGTCGCGAGGTTAGGAATAGAAGTTCCTTGCAGGCGTGGGAGTAAAAGCAATGCTGCCCACCAAACACGCGGCGGGAGAAAATGAGCAGGCAATGGCGGGATACCAATAGTGAAACCAAAGGAGTTCCACCTGCGATTGCTGTCCTTCTCCCGGCCCATAGGGCTGGCGCCCTTGCGCTGCACCGGTGCGTACCACGACATCCGCCGGAGTTCCATGCGCCTTGCCCCCCAGAGAGTTGCCTCCAAGGCCTCGGGATCGCGGATGTCTGGGCTTGACCATGTTCATGATGTCCAACACTTCTTTCATGGGCGCCCCGAGCTGGGCGGATGGTTTGTTCCGCTTTCGGTTCTGGCCCGTCGTGTGGCTCACGTTCCCGGCGAGGTGTCGTACGATTGAATGCTCGAACCCCCTCTTGATCTTCCATGCATCTTTCCACAATGGAAGTTCGCGCTGAAAGTACGACATCACCTCAAAGAAACCCAATATCATCTCGACGACGTCCCCCAAGGACTCCTCATTCGCAGTTTGTCCCAGGAGCTCATACATCGTCCCCTGATCAAGCACGCTCTTGATCCAGGATGAGTAGGCCACGTTGCCAAGATCTCTGTCTATCACAAAGATGGAGGTCCTCTCCTGGAATTCTTGCACGTGATCACATCCCCGGGATGCACACAATTCCTTCCCGTGTCCGTTATTGTAGAACTGTGCTGCCTGATCCATTGTCATGCTCACGAAACCCACGTGGGATAGCTCTTTCTTCAGCTTGGAATATGCAAGTTCCCGTATAATCGTGGTCATGGCCTGAACATTGTTGACGTTCACCATGAGATGTTGAAGATCCGGGATTGCAACCACGCACTCTGCGAAAAGTCGCGTATACAGCTTCCTCCCTTCGGTTGATCTCACAACACCGTTCGTGTCCGCATTCCAGTTCGCGCAACAGTTCACGCAAGAAGTGGGATTGTATTTTGAGTTTGACCCGAGCACCTTCGACTTGTTCATCTGCGTTTCTTTCACACAAAGTTCGCAGATTAACTCACTGAGCTCGGTGACCGCATACCATCGAAGACGTTGATCGCTGACATCGATGTTCCCAAACGCATCTTGTCCGCCGTGTCCTTCATCCTGCCGTTCTTGCCTCCGTTTCGAATGAGCAGTGAAGGTCGGCTTGTACTCGAATTTCACCTTCGACTCCTCCATGTTCTTCGGGATATTGAAGCGAAGGTCGGGCTCGCTTATGCATGTCTCCTCCAGCTCACACACGAACGCGTTGCTTGGCGCGATCACGTCGATGGATTTCTCCACCAGCAATCGCTTCAAGAGGAAATGTTGCAGTTTCGAGCTTCCAGGGATCTTGTAGTTCTTACCTGCGAGCGCGTGGGCAACGCGCCACAGGCGATCGTTCTCGGTCACCAACGCGCCTGCCGCCTTGCAGATCTCGCTCACCTTGTTGGCGATCGTCCCCAAGTCCCGTCTTCCTCCATGGAAAGCTACGTCGCGATTCACGCACACCACAACCAAGCCCTTGCACGTGTTGACAAGGTCGGATATCGTCTTTTGCAAGGAGTCAATGATGGGGTTGGCGGTCACCTGCCACCCACACCCCCTCATGCACACCCAGTCATAGAGCGACATCCAAATGCGCACCGACACAGGTGAGTCATCCATGTCTCGCCTCCGTCGTTCGACGATGAGCTTTTCCAGTTTCTGCAATCGGGAGATGATGCTCATCGTATCTGCGGACAAGGAGACTTGCTCACTCGAACCGTAGAACAATCTCTCCTCAATGTTTGTCCATCCCTGTTCGTTGACCATCATCTGGAAGGTCTTCGTGCTCCCTTTTGCATTGACAGTTGTCAGGGGCCAATCCAGGACCAAGAAGCTCTTCTTCTGAATCATCATGTCGCGAATCGTTGCCCCACCAATGGGGCCCCTTTTCTGCTTCTTGATGATCCGGATCAACCGTCCAGGTGCGTTGTCTGGGTTCTTCTCTGCCTGCATCAACGCGTTGATGGTTGAAGGCGTCCAGTAATCAAGCATCCTGCTTGGGCACACATGAAAGCATACAGCTGAAGCCATGCCGCATTCCCTTTTCTAACATAGGAAAGAATGATCTTCTCTGCGCTGGTCTTCTCCTCGAAATGTACCAGCGAAGAAGTCAGGCATCTCAGCATACACTCCCAATATGTCGCGTTCTTCCCATCTGCGAGACACGGCCCAAATACAGTTTGTATGATTGGGTACCCTGTGTTGGCGTCTATGTTGAACTTCACGCTGACAGTTGCGCCACTCACCCTTCGAATGAGGTGTATGTGTCGAGCCCAGCAGTTGGGTTGATGATTGTCCATCTGTCATCATCACCACCGGAGTTCATGCGGAATATGGAGTCGATGATCTCGTTGTCGATCTTGACGGCATCGCTTGCATACGACCCTCCACTTGAAGCTCCCTGCTGGGGGACTGGCCCACCAGAGGTTTGTTTCCTTTGCCCGGAGCTCGACGCTGACTTCTGCTGTCGCTCCGTCTTCTGCGGCGGTTCCGTCTTCGATGAACCCATTACCCACCACGTCGGCTCCTCTCCGATCGCGAAGTCCTCGGGGTACCTCTCCAGTTCCCTGTCGGCTTCGTTAACGGCGCAGTAGGTGTTCTGGTCGAAGTCGATCACGTTGTATATCTGCGATGGATCTCAACATATCTGCCCCCTTGATGCAATACTTGGTGACATTGAGCAGTTCAGGATTCTTTGCTAGTAGCGATGCCTCACCGCAAAGCTGGTTCAGCACCGCCACAATCTTCTTCCCCGAATTCCCTCCAACCAAGCACGCATTCGTCAGCAGAAAGTTGTCCGAAAATCGTACTGATAAACTCCAATGCAACCCTCATGGATTGCCCTTCTCCTTTCATCATTCCGCGGCACTTGGCAGAGTAGTACGCTGAGTAGGCGTAGATGACGGGAACGCCGATGTCCTCGATCCACTTTATGCATGTACCCAGGTCGCTGCCCATTTCCATTCTCTTGGGGATTCTTTTGCCCTCCTCGACGGCGTTCTTCACGAGGTTCCCCAAGAATATTGCCGCTTGCCTGGATTTCCCAACAGGCACGCAGAAGAATTCATTTGTATTGACGACGGTCGCATTGGCAGTCATCTTGATGATATTCTCCAGAACCGGGAAAACCCAAAATAGGCAGCTGCAAATAAAGCCACAGAATAGTCCCAATATATGCCCAGCTTCTAATTGAGGTGCGGGACTGGCCCAACTCCTCGTCGAAACTTGAGGTTTGGGACTAGCCCAGTTCCCCGTTGGAGCCTGAGGTTCGGGACTAGCCCAGCTCCTCGTTGGTACAGTCGGGTTGGTGCGAATCTCACACGCAGCAGCTTGATGCTTCCGCGAATTCCCTCGCGTAATGCAAGCAAGAGCGAGTTTCAATGGTGCCGGCTGAAGGCACTTTGCTCGAGCACGAAAACGACGGAGGATCACACACACAATTAACGACGTGTACAACTGGGTTTCCTTGGTTCCCGACCGGCACAAGGTCCATGTTCATGGTTTCCACTACACTTCGAAGACAACGAGCTGCCAAGGTCAAAGTTCCACGAAACAACTCTCCATGGTTTCTTGATTGGCATGGGTTTCTTCGCATACCTTTGCTTCAAGCCATAGCGACACCCATCAAACTCATGACAACAACCTCACGCAGTCTCTCATCCATCCAATAATCGCATCTTCCAGGCAACTCAAACAAAATCGCAGCGCGTTTCGTCATGGCATGCCGTTTGATTTCAACGAACCGTTCAAACAATTTCCAAAATTCCTTCTGTTTGGCCTCGATTTTCTCTGCGGTGTCAATTCCGCGAGTCTTGTTGAGGCGTGCCCATGATGATCCCCCCGTGCAAGGCCCGGCGAAGAACAACCAATCGGAAGGTTTAGTAAGCACATGTCTGGCGACTCTCCCCCCGTACTCGCTCAGTAAGTCATCGACCAAAGTGATGGCCACGACCTCCGGCCCGTTATGTCGGGCAAGGGCAGTGAACCAGTTACGCGGTTCGGAACATGCCATCAGCACAATAGGCCGAGCCAAGTCAACACTGTACAACGTGACGATTGTGCGAGTTCTCATACCAGGAAGCGAGACATGCACCGGAGCGCGAAGCACACCACCGTCGTGTTTAACCATCGCGAGCTCAATACCCGGCGCTAACTGTGGTTTGTGCTTCAGCGCAATGCGATATGGAACAAAACAACGACCAGGAACAAATTGCTCATGACTGGCCTCCAGAGTCTCGTTGGCAGCCTTGTACTTCTGTTGTATTGGGAATGTCAGAGGTGACTTGAGAATCATCCTCTCCGTCTGATGCGGCATTCTCAATCGAGGTGGAACCTTTGCTTTCTTGATGTTCAACTCTGCACCCGCAAACGCAGTGAGGGCCCAAGCCCGATACTTGCTCGCCCAATGCATCCCGGCGCTCAACACGTATCCAGCAAATATACCAGTTTCCCCTCTTGGCTCGAATTTCTCCCTCTTCTCCCCTCGTCACTCGGCTTGAAGTCTACTAGCGCACCAAAAGGTATCTTCTCGCCTTTGAACTCCTCGCCATGCAGCCTCATCCAAGCGCTCGATCCATTTACTTCTTCGATGTTCATAAGATGGCACAGCGTGGTGATGGCCTGCGCCCAGTAGCACGTGGGTAGACCGGCATGTACAAGACAGGCCGAAGTCTGGTCAATGATGAATTGGTTTGTTCTCTCAGCAAAGGAATTATTCTGCGGTCGTCCAGGTAGCGACAGGTCGTGGTTCATTCCGGGCCATCATCCGAATTTACCTGCTTGATCTTCCTCCTCCCGCAGAAGTGCTTGATGGCTCTGACAACGGAGTCAGTGTCTCTTCTCGCAGTTGGATAAGCCATGATAATTCCGGTATATATGTCCCGAATAATGAGCGCATACCTGCCTTCCACTTCAGTCACAAAGTCGAACGTCACCAGGTCCCCGAACATCTTTACCTCCCTCTTGAAGGCCCCCGTTCGTGATCTGAAGTGTCTCATCTTTGCCTTGACGCATGACTCGCAGAACGATACCTGTGTGTAAGCAAATGAGCAATGGAGTTGGCGTCCCTCTTGAGGACTCCCACTTTCCTCTTTATTGATGACCCTTCGTACACATCAACTTCAATTCCGGCATCTGGATCATCCTCATCAACCTCTTCCTCGTTAGCTTCGGCATCACCATGTCGACATGGGACTGGCCCAACGTCTACAGGTATTTCCTCAGCTACGGGAGGCGGACCGGCTGAAGTCAAACGCACCATCATGGCGCTCGCCCTCGACCTCTGCGGATTCACCGACAGCGGCGGGTGTGACCTCGTTGTCATCGTCGCCATCCTGATCTGCCTCATCGTTCGTTACCATTGCCAATACTTCCGAAAAGTGCTCCTTGAGGTCGTCTACCGTAGGGCGATGCCTGTTACTCCGAAGCTTACCATCACTCACGAGGTATGGGATGTCGTCCTTGACTTGTAAGTGCACGAATCCCTGCTTTGGTGTAACCATGATACCAGGCATCCAGTGAAATGCATAACCCATCTTCATGCATCTCCTCCCTATTGACAACACCGTGGGTGTCTCCAACACGTGCGGCTCGACAGTCTCGTCCAACTCGTCCACGACTATCTTGGCCACGTCGGATGTGGAAGTGGAACCATTTGCGGTCTGGAACACAATCTCACATCATCTTTCACAATATCGACACCCAGGCTCTTTGCCTTGGCTCGTCCAATGAGATCATGACCACATCCGGTGTCCATCAACCATTTCACCCGTTTGCTGATGCACGTTGACATTGCGAACACATTCTTCGGCAAACCATGCTGTTTCTTCCAGTCGACGGCCGATTCCTTGATCTCGTCCTTGCTCCGATCATATTTGAACATTATGGTGCTCTCCTTGGTTACTGGGAAGTAGCGTTTCCTATATATGTCGTCTACCACCTCTCTCAGTATTTTCGCTCTTATCAATGATCGTTGGACTTGATAGGCTGATAATTCTCGATGATCACTGCTCTTAAACTTCTTCTCGTCGACGCGCGCGCGTACTGATAAGGCTCATTCTCATTGTCCTCATAGCCGTACCACTCCCCTTTTCGTTCCCATTGCCTTCTCTCGTCTTCGAGATAGGTGATCTCCCCATTCTCGTCGACATCGAGTACTTCCTTGAACCATACCATTTTCTCGGGGATCTCGGACTCGCCAGACCATCTTGATGATTCGCTCATTGCGTCGTCATCATGCTCGTGGTAGACAGTCTCGGCTTCATCCGGTTCGACCTGGTCAACGTCCTTCTTGAAGCTGACCTTTCCCGCAGGAGCCGATTGCTTCAAGACTATCGCAGGCATCGCGATGGCCCTTCTTGCAATAGCTGGCGCTGCGGCTTTGGCGGCAGCCTTCGACTTGGCTTGCGCCTTGTCGCTTGACGTTGCCGGAGCTGAATTGTTCTTGATGAGCTCGTGCCTATACTTGCAAGCACTCCCCTTGTCGCATTTTCCCTTCTGAAACGCGAAGCATGCTCCATCACCCCTCTTTGGTGATGATGATCTGGACTTGGACTTACCTTTTCCTTTCCCTTTGGGCATGTTCTCCAGCTTGTGCTCCGTCTTCTTGCTGTGGGAAAATGTGCATTCGTTCCCTTTTACGCATCCCGTCGCTGCCTTGAAGTGATACCAACATGGGTTATCTTTACCTCCGCCCGGACTCTTGCCTCTGTCGCTGGCACCGTCGGACTTGCCGTTCTTGCCAGCGTGACCCTTTGCTTTGGCCTTTGGGCACAGGAGCAGCATCAGGTCCACTGGGTTTCCCCTTCCTGCCTTTGCCAGCCTGGTTCTCCTGTTTGCCAGTAGCCGGGGCTGCATCTCTGCCGCCCGACTTCATCATTGACTTGACCGATTTCTCCTTCATGTCAAGCATCAGGTCCTCCCGATCCGCCTTAATTTGATGGTCGATCAGTGCCAACAAGAATTCGTACGTCTTTTGAGGATGCTTGTCCGGCAACCTATGATAGGCGTTGAGGCCGAACTCCTCTTCTTGCTCCCTTTGATCTTCCTGTAGAGAATATTTCTGAGAGCCAACTTGCTGGGTCTATCTTCGCTCCTCATCTTTAGCAACAAATCGTACCACTTGTTCCTGAATATAACCAAGTTCTTGTCTCCAGGAAAGTCAAGGTTGAATAGGTGCTCGATGTGATAGACAAGGTCCGTTCGATCAGACGTCCTGAATGATTGCATAACCAATGCCACCAACTCTCGCCCCTTCACGATCACCCCTTGTTGATGTCGTAGTTCCGAATGTCGCGTGGCGTCGAGGTACACGTCTTTGGCTTCGTCAGGTGCTCATTTTGATATCTATCGTAGCGAATCTGTCGCCGCCGGAGTCGCTCAGCAGATTTAGGTCTGGGTTTAACCCAAGAGCCTGTTCCAACCATTTCGTCCATGTGTCAGTATCTGGATCTGCGCATGCGCTCAGAACATTCATCAGCAATTGCATCTTCCAGTTATCGAGTTGATGGATCTTTGGCCAAGCAGGAATAGACACCCTCTCGGCTTCTTTCCTCGAAATCCTCAGTCTTTCGCTCTTGATTTCTCGATCATCCCTCGATCTTCTGCGCCTCCTCCGTGTCCGATTGTCATCTTCTTCCTCTTCTTCTTCCTCGTCCTCTTCATCCTCTTCGTCGTCGTCATCCTCGTCCTCATCATCGGGTGGATCATCCGGGGGTCCTCCTCCGCCACCTGCGAGGCTCAACTGACGTCGACCTGCCCCTTGTCTATTTCCATTGGGCGAGAATCCACCGTAATCCCATGGGGGTGTAGTACCGTTGTTTCCCCCTCCATCACCACCACCAGCTGTAGTAGCGGATTGTGGGACATGCCCAACAACCCCTTGCATCTGGGATAGGTGTACATCGATCATTGGATCACCAAAAGACGGAAAGAGAATCGAACCTGGCATTAGTGACGAATTAGATCAGATTCGATGATGATGATGACGGGAATAACCCAGCCACCCTCTTGTCTACCCTAGTCGAATTAGCTTGGGGCCCTCCCTCAGCGCGTTTCACTACTGCTCGTTCACGATGTCCATCTTTACTGCTAGAGGCTTCCTGTGTTTCCAGCTTCTTGAGCGCTCGTAGTTCCTCATTGTCAGCATCGAGTTGCCGAACAAAACTCTCTTCTTGCTTGAGCGTCGCCTCCCGATCCTTCAGTTGTCCCTGAAGTTCACGCATCTCCTCGAGGTACTCATCATACACTCCTTTAGCTGTCAATCTCCAGTACTTGGCCTCCTTCGATTTCTTGTCCATCGTGCACCGCTCTTCCTGTTTCGCTTCTCTGACCTGGGCTAACTCCAAGATCGCATCTTGACGATGACTACCCTTGATAGCAATCATCTGGCCCTTCTTCAACACGTCGGATTCATACTGTTTGACGATCTCTTCCTTCTCACAAAGTAAGCACTCTGCTCTCTTCGATTCTTGCTCCGCGAATGTTGTAACGTCGTTCAGTCTCGCCATCAGCTGCTCCCTGGAGTCCTCCATAGAGTACGTCTCGGGGCGTTTGACAAGTGCATGCTCCAACTGTGATTTTAGACTTTGACCATCTCCTCCTCGTTGAACTTCTCGATAGATGTAGACGATTCAATACCTCTGATCTGTTGCTGATAAACTGATATTTGTTGCGAAGCCTCACGGTGTATCTGATTTGCATGTATAGCTGGTTCCTGCGCGGCCGACTTCTTGCTTGCCATGTAGGATTTCATCACTGCAATCTCCCGCTTCTGCTCCATAATAGTTCCTTCAGCTTGTCTCATCTGTTGTATTATAACATTCGACTCCATGTCTTTCTTCTCCCCGTACTGATATGCGTTCATTTCCACCTTGCGCATCTGTTGGGCTTCCTCCTCAAACTTGCGCCACGCCTCAGCCATGTGGTGTTGGTGGTGACTCACAAGATGTCCCGATTGCTTGCTGGCAATCTCGCATCGTCTCTCCAGCTCCTGGATCCGGATGGTGCTCCCATAGTCTTCTTGATGAAGATTCGCCATTGCTGCCGACATTTCATCAAGTGTCTTTTGGTATTCCCCGATTTCCATCTCCATCTTGTTCTTTTCTTTAATTGCGGCGCGAAACTCTGCATCGGTGGGCAATTTAGATCTCCCACCTTTTGATGTTGACCTCACGTCCTTCTGCGACGTCCGTGGTGTCGCAGGCGAATCTCGGCGGGGATTCTCTTTGCTTCGACTCTTGACGAACATCGATCTGCTTCCATGATCTTGTAGGAGTGGATATGTCGCTGAATAGCGCGGATCCTCCGCTCCCAGGTTCATCCTGTAAATCTGCGACCTAATCCATCACCGCAGGAAGAGCCATCAATCCATTGGATCCCTCTGAGCTGTCGCTCCCAAAAGTTGCAGTACTTGGGCTCGCTGAAGATGCCATTGTACCGTGTAGGTTATTGTTCCTTTATTGCCCCTGTACCCGCAATAAACCAGCTGTCTCTCTGTCCAGCGTAGAGCTTGTCGTTACGGCTGATAACCTGTCAAGAGACGGCAAGGCGACGTCCCGTGGGACGCTGTCCACCGAACCCTCCAGCTGTAAATACCAACCACGTAGAAAGGTGTATACGGTCAAACCGTTATAGCCGAACCCGTGTAACTGTTGTAAGGGAGAAGGAATAAGCGTTACAACAGTGGTCCTGACAAATGCAGCGCAAGCGAAGTGTTTTCCGCTCTCAATTGCCGATCACGTATGAACGCAGCTTCACATAAGATCTTGAACCTCACTTGTGACTTGAGCCAAATGGCAATCAATGGAACCTTGTAAGCAACACAAACACGGACCTCAGAACTGCTTCCCAATTTAGGCACGGGGCCAGGAGGGTTTTAACACGGATCAACCTCGACCGGCATAGCACTTGCAACCTTCTTGAACGTGCCGTTTGGATACCAGGCTCCCACGATTGCCCCACACATTGCACTTGGATAGAGAGCAGTCGTCGGGGTCACCGATCCCTCAATGCGTGCATGAAGGTAACCCTTCTCGCGCTTGCATCCGTCCTTGTCCTGCATTCCGAAATCACACCCGTCACAATCAACGGTCTCAACATCAGGATCAGCAAGAAACCTCTGCGTGCTACCATCCAAGGCAGTGTCTAGGCCACTCAAATGCAACCCTGCTCCTCGCCTAACGGCTTGGGAGGCCTGCAAACATCACCTAAGAGTTCCTTCTCAGATCATTCAGGTGTGATGCAAACTCAGCACCGTGAAGTGAAAGATTCACATACTGCCATGTACTCCACGGTCCACACGGAATTGACGCCCAGAGATCGCACTCAGGATTATCCTTGATGATCGCAATGAGCCGACTAATGTCCTTAGCCTTGGTGATGTCAAATGAACCAATGTGAACGCGAACTGCTTCGCCGCCACACTCCATCATCACCGCAGACAGACGTGAGTCGGGCTCGCACGCAAACTCAATGAGCTGGGGCAGCCGGGTCCCTCTCAGGATGTTCTCGACGCCGTTCTTCCCTTAAAATAACTCGCGTTGGGCTTGAATGTATATCTCCCGTGTCCGGGCAGACATCTGTCTCCAACTATCCGCATCAATAGAGTTGGGCTTTCCGGCGCCGGCGTATGGCCGCTCACGCCTATCGGCGGATTGGTCATAGTCGATCCTATCTCCGTGCAGCTTGTGACCCTTCTTCAAGTCTCCGGCAGTTCGCTTTTCCTTTGGTCTGAACCTACCGTGGGGAGCGCATCCCTTGTCAAAGAGGATGGTCACACCTGTCCAAAATCCACGCGTAAATGCGTCGTGATGACGATCATCCCTCACCCAATTTCCAACTGCATCAAGGGGTCGCAACCCTAACGGTGTCAAGCTCCTCGTGCGACGGACCACCTGGGGGAAGGTCTTCATTTGTCCCGAAGAACTTCTTCCGCACTTCGACGTGGATGCGATACCAAGCACTGTCCTCGTCGCGCCGCTACCAGTAATCTGAGATACATGCGTCACCACCTGTTTGGACAGCCTTGTTCTGAATGATCCCATCGGACTTGGAAGAGCTACCGCCCCCCTGGTCCTGTTGGTCATCATCATCATCCTCATCAGGGTCATCAAACCGACCTTCATCAAAGTCGAACTCATCCCTGATTTTCTTGCTCGGCTTGCTCGGCCCTTCGGTCAGCTAACGCCTCCCGAACGGTCCGAGTCCTAGCATCACAGGATGCCAACATTGGGCACGTAGGGCTTATCAGGGTTCTTCCAGATACGCTTGACCTCTAGTCGATAGCCCAAGAACAGGCCTGGAAGCCCCGTCCCTTCTTCTTGGCGGGCAGGGCTGTAGTGACACTCGTCTCTTCAACATCTGCAGGAACAAAGTCCGGCTCGTCACCACCCTCGGGTTCGTACTCCTCGTTCTCGTAAATCTCAGCCTCAGCCTCACCGATCTGATCAAAATCACAGTCAAAATGGGTTTCTCCAGTCCATTCATGATCCTCCGCGGAACTCTGTTGATCCATCAAGATAATTGATGACTGTGCTTCGTCTTCTGCCAAGATCCTTAATCCTGACTGGGCAGTTTGCCCCTATCGGGATAAACTGCTTGGTTCGCGCTTCAACATGAACGCGATTGAGTACCTTCTCGTCTTCATTTACGATCCAGCGGTCTCCTCCTTCATCAATGTCTTCCGAGTCAACCTTCCTAGCGTGTCTGATGGCGTTTTGGGCGTTTTGATTTTTTATCCCTGATTTTGGGAGCAATGGGGTAGAAGTCGATCAGACAGCCAAACGGCAGAATGACTCCGCTGAAGTTTCCGTCACCATGGCGTCGCGTCCATGGTGATCCGTCGCCTCGATTCTCAATGTTTCTTGCCATGGCGAAGCGCCTAACGGCAAACGGCCACCATCGAGGTTCAAATCCAGCTTGACGCAGAAGCACAGGTGCCCCATGAGAACAAGCTTAACCTTGTTCTCGATCACGTTGGTCTTAGGCATGCCCGGTGTAGAAAGCCGGTGCAATGCGCCAAGTGCAGTGACAGCGTTCTTCAGCTCTGGTGCCTGATCGCTGTACACCAATTTCAGAGTTTGCCCCCCTGCAAACCTTCGAAATGCCTCCAGCGTATTGCTACAAGATCTGTATTGCACAGGAAGAACATTGAGGTAGTCAGTGGCAAGGTCATAGAACACTATCGCGTCTGCCTCGCCGTGAAAGCCTGTGATTAGGTCCCCGAAGTTGCCACGTCACGTGCAGCGCCACCACCCTTGCGGCGAAGTTTGACGTTCTCCATCTTCGCACGCTGACAGCGTGGGCAATAGGGGTTCTTTGGGAGATGCGTGAGCATATGGCGGAGCGTCTTAGCATCTGACGCCATTCGGCTTCAGCGCGCAGCCCGGAGAGAAAGTTTATCTCAACAATGTCGCCATCGTCTCCCCCAGGGCCGGGAACATCACCCCCCTGTTCGGCCTCTCCGGGAAGAGCAACGGTCTCGCATTTAACCTGGAACCATGTCTCACCCGTCCAAGGGACATCAGATGCTATCGCACGCTGATCTCTTTCGGACAACGCCCGATCAACCAACACCTCATGGGTAACCCCATTACGGTGAATGATCGTTTTTCTGTAATTGTTCAGTGATCGACCCAGCAAACTTCGCCCTGCGCGGAAGTCGGCGCTCCTTTACGACATGGTCAGCCAGGTTTCCTGAGACACGGGCTCGCACATTGGCTCGTTGACTTTAACTCCACGATACGCTAGCCGGCATAGCGGGAAATGGCCCATGAGGAAGGTACGTCCAACGTCACTGTACAACCTGAAGAACACGTAAGTATAGGATACAACCTGCACTCCATGCAAACAAGCAGCCCATATCCTTAATTTCCTCGTCCAGAAATCAACACGACCAGCTGTGCGAGTTGCCCCGCGTATGTCCACCTATGGCAATCAGGGCTATCGGGTTTAGATTACCAAGACTGACCAAGTTCATCGGGCACCAGTATCCACAGCCATCTCACCGCCGCTGTACTCAGCCATGGTGGCATGGAAGAAGTGGCTGGCCTGTTTGGGCAACATCCACGGATCGGCACAAACTCTTTTAGGATCTTATGGTAACTGGACGGCAGACATGAGCACGAATATCAGGATGCGTGAGCCGTTTACACGGGGGGTCACAGAGCCAGGAGTGTCAACAAGCGGATTGACAGAGGCTTTAAGTTATGCGTTCTTACCACTTCCAAGACCAGTGAGTTAACGCGCAGACTCTAATGGGAGGAAATGGCAAGCATGTTGAACACATGGTCAGCAAGGCGGGCAATACTAGAAGTGCTTCATTTGGAGTGAGCGACGCATCACAGTAGCCATAGCAACCTTAGCAGCAACAGCCTTGAAGGACTTGCCTAGGATGATCACTGCTGTTCTTCAGTTCATGTACTGCTGCAGCGCTAAAGAAATTGAGGAAGAAGTCTTTACACAAATGCATGTCTCCTATGACACAGAAAGGCGTTGGACACAACACACTGTACTCCGTGGATTGACATCCCAGCTTGCCTTCTCGACGATGACAATGTCCCATGCAATTGAGGAAAAGAACAGCTTCGCATCCTTGCTTTGGGCTTGGCAGCTTCTGAGCATCCTTACAGCATCATTACAATTGTGGTTTGATGTTCCGCTGCATATGCTGAAGACTTACTTGCCAAGGGACCTCATCAGGTCGATATAAGCGGCTCTGGAGGCACTCTCCGCTGGCCTCAATCGCCCAATGATCTCGGAATGCGAAAAACCAAGCGCAACACCTTGAGACTTAGACCGGACATTGGGAACGATTCAGGCAACTTGATCTCGGGTCACGAATGCCTGTCGATCAGAGAACATCTCCCAGTTTCAAAGGCTGTGTCTCAATGCTTGATGTGTCAACTTACGTGGCAGTTGTCGCATTAATGTCAGGCTCGCCTGTGTAAGTACACAACCATCCAAGGTGGTGAAGCTGGTGTAGAGGTAGGCCGGGGTAGGTTCGTGGTAGGAAAACTGGAGAGTATCCTCAATTGTGATGGTAGGATGAGTAAGCTGTGCGAAATGTTCAGAGAACAAAAGGCGGTATACTCCGTCTCTGAGCGACAAAGACAACAAGATCTGCATTAGCTCATTTGTGGTCACAGCCAAGATATGCCTGGTGAAGACTGACAGCGCAGGCTGCATTGGTGTCGGAAAGAGTACTGGCGAGTTGATCAACCCACTCACTGGTCACTCTGGCATGCGTGGCTGCCGTGGCTAAGGTAGCTGACAACGTTGGCATTTCGTCTATCTCCAAAGACCGAAAGGACTGTTTGTATCAGCATTAAAGCCATTACGAATGGGCAAACAGAGATCAAGAGATGAGGTATCAAATGTTTTAGGAATCGCAGTGATAAGGTTCCAATCATGAGAGAGATTCCCAATACGAATACGATCATCCGAAGTTTGTTGAAATCCGAAGGCAACCGTATGATGTGTCCTCTTACCAACTTTCACCAGGCCAACGTGGCAAGCATGTCTGATAAGGGTAGTACTCAGAGATTCCCCTTGCAAGAACCGGCGCAGCAGAGTGATTGCTATACTGTAATGTTGGAGGCAGAATGTGGGAATGTGTGCATTGACAAGTTTAATCAGGGGCCCGAAGTGTTTACCAAGAACTATAGCCAGACAACAGGGATTTTGTTGTCGGTACTTAATGGCAAAATTCACATCTTGGGCGTGCGTAGTGAGGATCCAAAAGTTATTAGGAAGTTTACCTCTGATGGCGCTGGGCGTGGCGGCAAAGACAAACACATGGTCAACTGAAAGCACCTTTGGATGAGAAGAGATGCACTTGAGCGCTTCACGAAAAGCCTCTTCTTTAGTGTCATCGGTCCAAAGCTCATATTCAAGAGACAATGATTGACCAAATGCCGTCTGCCATTCATCATCATCCAGGCTGACTTCTGTGGGAGTATCCATCGGATCTTGACTTTTGTTGCAGAGACCACTCACTTGATTTCTAGGCACAGCAGCGCACGAAGCAATATCTGAGTCCAGTTCTTCTGAACTGCAGCACACATGGATTCGTCAATAGGCGTGGCAATTTTCTGCCTAGACAGATCATGGGGTGGGGTCATACCTGAACTATATGAAACAATGGGATCTTCAACATTTATTCCCGTAGTTTCCTTGGCTTTGGGTAGGCCCTGATCATGGCTGGCAAGGGTGTGAAAAGCAGTCCCATAATATGAAGTCTTTTGAGTGATCTTAGGTCCTGGCACGGAATCAATCAGCTCACTGGAACAGGTGTGGCAATACCAGAGGAAGCAGGTAGGGTACTGGGACCTTCTTCACTGGATCGGCATGAGATGTCACAGGCGAGAAAAACTTCTTGATTTGCTCCTTGAAAAGGCGCACGGTAGTTGAAGGCTTTCGGAGCTGATGAGTCTTATCAAATGCCTCACTCTTCTTCTTTTTCCCATTTGGGACTTTATTCACCGAAGATGAATGCTTCATCCGTGCCTTGCCAAGAGCATGGGTGGCACAGGCTGCTGAATCACTCTTGTCGGATCTGTGCTCAGCCTTGGGCTTCTTGAGGCAATGCTTCTGCGCAGGTCTGCCTCTGAAGGCCTCATTTTCGTCAGGATCTGCTCCTTGTGTATTCATATCTCAGGCAAAGATGTCCCCAAGGGAAACAAAAGGTTGTTCCTGAGAAAGCAAGGAAACACAAGCCTGACCTTACCAAGGTGGGCGGGGCCCACGCTAGGCAAGGAGTAGGCCGGGTGAGGGGCAACCCAGGCCAAAAGAAAAACAGGAAATTTGCAAGGGGACCCAAAGAACCCAACCCTACCTAGGTGGGCCCACACTGGGCAGTGAGGGAATCAAAGCAACACGCAGTTTCGATGAAAAGAAGTGGAACCCCCCTTCAAGGGATGCACACAATGTCTCCCACTTGGAATGGAATCCGTACACAATAAGTTCAATCCAACCAAGGGGAGCGGGGCTCCCACTAGGAAGGATTGAGTGTTAGTTGGTTGTCACACAGGCTGGGCACACGTCTGTTGAAGCGCATGCCGGTTCCAAGCAGAATCATGTAAAACCATGTCATGCGAAAATCAAGCAAAATCATGTCAAATTCCATGCAAAACCATGTCATGCGAAAATCAAGCAAAATCATGTCAAAATCCATGCAAAACCATGTCATGCGAAAATCAAGCAAAATATCGTCAAAACCCATGCAAAACCATGGAAAATCGCGCAAAACGAGCTAGGCCACCTGAGCGCGCGCATACAACGGGGCATTTCCGGAAAAACGTAGAAATTAGCAAATAGTCCGGAAATGGGCTTTGCACGCAAAAGGCTACGCTGAGGCGCAAAAACCGGGCTGGAGGCGGAAAGAACCATCTCGGGCCTGGGGAAATACTTTCCCAAGGAGAGGCGCTCACTGGGCTGGAGGTGGAGGCAGGTGGAAAGATCCGTCTTGGAGATGATCCGTCTCGGACCATGGAATTTCTTATTCTCAGGAGAGGCGCTCACTGGTCTGGTCTGGAGGCGGAAAGATCTGTCTCGGGCCTGGATAGAATTCTTATTCTCAGGAGAGGCGCTCACTGGAAAGATCCGTCTCGGACCATGGAATTTCTTATTCTCAGGAGAGGCGCTCACTGGGCTGGAGGTGGAAAGATCCGTCTGGAGGTGGAAAGATCCGTCTTGGAGATGATCCGTCTCGGACCATGGAATTTCTTATTCGGCGCTCACTGGGCCCGTCTTGGAGATGATCCGTCTTGGACCTGGATATATTTTTTTATTCTCAGGATTTCTTATTCTCAGGAGAGGCGCTCGCTGGGCTAAAAGTGGAAAGATCCGTCTCGGAGATGATCCGTCTCGGACCATGGAATTTCTTATTCTCAGGAGAGGCGCACTGGGCTGGAGGTGGAAAAGATCCGTCTTGGAGATGATCCGTCTCGGACCTGGATATATTTTTTTTTCTCAGGAGAGGCGCTCACTGCTCTGGAGGCGGAAAGCCCGAACGCCGGTCAGGGGCATCTTGGGCACACGTTCGGTCGGAAGCCTGCGATGAAGCTGTGGCGCAGGTAGCCCGCGCGGTCGATGTCGATGTTGGGCACCGTGTTCGTAGGTTCCCGCAAGGACCGGGTACAAGTCGGAATTCCGACCTGGTGGAGCCGGCCTCGCTTTCAGACCGAAGCCGCGGAGCCGGCCTGCTTTTCCAAGTACGAAAGCTTGGCTCAAGCGCTAGCAGCTCCCTTGTCTCAGTGGTTAGAGCGCTGTCTCTGCACCCCCCGATTCCCACCTGCGACCGGGATTAATGAACCAACCTTGCCCAGTAATGAATAACCCGTTCCATTATTGACTCAAACTTGCGAAGAACGAAGTCCTCTGGAACTCGGGAACTTGGCCGCTTTTGCGCACTTTTCGGCCAAAAAAGAGCGTGACGAAGCGGCGACAAGCGGTGACAAGCTCGGCGGGATGGAATTTGCCTGTTTTCCGGGCTGAAAGCGGAACCCAGAGCAAAGTGAGCGTCTGGAGCGTCAAAGCCTCATCTACGAAAGATTCATGTTCGGCTAATGAAAGCCCTCTCCGCTGCAGGGATGATCTTCTCCATTATACTGCAAAAGATTCATGTTCGGCAAATAAAAGCCCTCCTTCGCTGCAGGGATGATCTACTCCATCACAGCATCATTATCATCTGCAAAAGATTCATGTTCGGCTAATAAGAGCCCTCCTCCTCTGCAGGGATGATACGTCACAGCATAATCTGCAAAAAAAAATCATGTTCGGCTAATAAAAGCCCTCCTCCGCTGCCGGGATGATCTTCTCCCTCACCCTGCAAAAAAATTCGGCTAATAAAAGCACTCCTCCGCTGCAGGGATGATCTTCTCCCTCACCCTACAAAAATTCGGCTAATAAAAGCACCCCTCAGCTGCAGGGATGATCTTCTCCATCACAGCATCATCTGCAAAAGATCCATGTTCGGCTCGGCTAATAAAGGCGCTCCTCGGCCGCTGCAGGGATGATCTTCTCCATCACAGCATCATCTGCAAAAGATCCATGTTCGGCTCGGCTAACAAAAGCGCTCCTCCTCTGCAGGCCCGCTCGACTTCCCCCCTTTCCAAAACATGCCTGCGTACAATGGCAGTGCCCTTGGGCATTGTTCCAAAAATGTTAGTCCAACGGTCGGGTGTTTTGCTTGGAGATCCAGAGCGTCTCAGCATTGCACGCAAAACTGGCTGCTTGACACTGACCGTGATGCACAAGCGCGAGGACAAAATGTACCCAGAGGCAAACGTTTGTAGGCGCAATCGTCATCCAGGACTTGTGCGGGTGTGAACCATCACATAGCACGACCAGAGGATCGAACCAGCATCGTTCGTCTAAAACGTTGCCCCGCCCCCCTCTGTCGATGGCAACAACTGTGGAAATGCGCTTGGGAGTTGTGAAAGCCTTGTTGGCGCCTGACAGAGTGTCAAGTCCATCAGGCTGGGCTGTGGAACTTAAGGGAGACTGGAACACTGAACTCTTGAGAGGCCCACTTCTTGGGAGGCCTGTCTCAGGCCTTAAAGAACGTTCCACCGGGTGACACGAAATGAATCCAAATTCTGCGAGACAAAAAATGCTTATTCAGCTACACATCGCCAGTCCCACTTGCGCACCGCGTCGAACGCAACCATAAACATGGAAGGGTTGGAAGGAGACGACAGCGGATGAGTGCGGAGCACATGATTGTACCATATATAAATCACAGCTCAAATGCATAGCGCTCTTTTCAGCTCGGGGGATATTCACTGCACGTGAGTGCGACCCACCTCATGCCTCCCAAGGAGGCGGGATCCTGGCCTTCCAGTCTCACGCACAGATCCCCCCCGTGGGAGTAGTGCGTGAAAGGGTTGGGTGGGTGGGACAAAAACCCAGGATCAAAAAGGGGGATTCCCCCCCCCTCCTCTCCCAGCCAGAGCTGCGAGATGTCAACTCATGCAGGAGACCAATCCGTGCAAGCCCAGTTGCCGCATGTGGTTGACAAACCTTGTTAAAAAGAAAAATCTCCTGTTTGAAACATTGAAACACGGCAACGCGTAGAAGCTCGTGTCACAGCAACACTCAAACAGGAAACCAACCGATAACAAATTCACGGCACTCTAAAAAGTCATCTCCTCTTTTCCTTCCCGATCCATTCCTCCAATGGCACCAGCAAGGAACACCCAGGGAGCAAGATAGAACAGGTGGCTCCCCACCAGTGGCGTGTAAGCTGAATAAAGCGCGAACACTAAAGTGAAAAGCTAACTTATTCAGCTATACATCGCCAGTCCTACTTGCGCACCGCGTCGAACGCAACCATAAACATGGAAGGGTTGGAAGGAGACGACAGCGGATGAGTGCGGAGCACATGATTGTACCATATATAAATCACAGCTCAAATGCATAGCGCTCTTTTCAGCTCGGGGGATATTCACTGCACGTGAGTGCGACCCACCTCACGCCTCCCAAGGAGGCGGGATCCTGGCCTTCCAGTCTCACGCACAAATCCCCCATTCAAGCTGCGTGATCCGAATAGTCTGGAGTCACCTTCCTCCAGCCATCATATCCTTTGAATTCCAGCCGTGAAGCGGCATCCGAAGGGTTGGAAGCGCTGGGCACTCGGGAGTACCAGTTCCACATTTGGAACTGCGTGTCAAGCATGGCGTTGCATCTCAGGAGGCTCAGAGTGTGAAGGCTGGGTGAAAACGAGCGCACCAAACTCGCTTTGACACCTTCATTGTCTATAAAGACGAGGACCTTCCTACCTGTCAAAACTTGAGACCACGTCCTTTTCGCAACCACCACCCGAAGCAACTCAGCCTGGGCGATCAGTTGCTTGGAGCCCGAGGCCGACCATTGTTCTGCGAGATGCTGAGGGACATGGTCACCAAAATATTCGCGAATCCCATGTTGTGGGTCGAATAGCATCGCTCCATGCGTCACAACCTTGCCCTCGTCCTCGCACGCTCCATCTGTAAAAAGCAAAATAGGACGCTCGCACATCATTGGCTTCAAGACTCGTGGGGCAGCCGCCTGCAGGAGTGACACGGCCTCCCCTATAAAGGGAATCAGGTCCTCAATTGAATGGTTTCTTTCGCTGCCCATCCTGCTCAAAAGTTGCACTGCTAAGTGGGTCATCCTCCCAAAGGTGTGCCCAGCGGCGTACAGCAGCTTACCCCTCAGCGAAGGCAGCTTCCCAAGCGGAGCAGACCCCGAAGCAATGTCCCGAAAAAGAGCGACGATGTCTGGTACTCTTTCAGGCTTGTTGAAGACGCAGACCTCTCCCTCTGGCGCATTCTTCAATGAAACCATAGCTCCCAATATGGGAAACTCCTCCTGAAAGGGCATCCTCTTGTGTTCATCCATCGCAATTTCCCAGCCCAGCAATTTCAAAACCGACTCAGCCAGAAACTGATTGTTGCTCCCAAGATGCCTCAGCTCAAGCATTCCGTAGTCATCGAAGAAGCTGGTCGATGGGAGGAAAAACAATTTGATCAGGATGTCGCGGATGGCACGGGCCGCCCTATTGAATGAGAGCACAGCACTAGTTGCCCCAAATGGAAGCGCAACTGCCTCGAAAAAGGAAACAGAACCATCATCTGGGTTCAGCACCGCCACCACCGAGGCCCATGCATGCTCAGGTTTCCTGCACAGCTGTTTGTATGCGCTCTTCAAATCCATGCACCTGCCCACCAACCCCGTTGGTTCAACCCCTTCTCCAGCTCGACCGCAAATCTCGGCCGCCCAGAATCCTAAGGCAACAAATTGGTCCAGGGCCTCGAGGTCCAATTTCTCGGGCACCGAAGTGGAGCTGTTGACCAGAAACTCGCTGCAATCATCGATACACCGAATCTTCCCAGACTGGCGAATTCCGAACCTTTTCGAAGGCACCCAAGTTCCACCATGCCTGAGGTCGAGTTGCTCCTCAGTGTAGGGCCCAGTGAGCCATCCCTTCGCCAGCTGCTCCTGCGTCTCTTGCCAAACCTTATGGCAGATCTCCAGGTCGTCCAATGAGCGAGCGCAAGACGCAATTGTCCAGAGGGCGGCAGATTACCAATCAAAGGGAACCCGCCAACCATGCAGTCGAAGAGGTCTTCGTCGCAATTCCCGCAGTCGCTCAACATCTGCTTAAAGAGCAACAACCGCTTGGTGCGCATGACCTTCTCTACCTCAGGGTGCATAGTGCGACGCAACTCTCTTTCTTTGGGAGCCAGCTTCTTGGATAGCTCCATGTAGTGCCTGAGCCTGTCCAGTCTCACACTTGGCAACCAGCTCCGGCTCCTCGCTCATGACCCACTGTATTGCCACACGATTTTCCCGACTCACAGCATCTGGGCAGTCAAAGGGGTGCTCCAACTCTAAGGCCCGCTCCAAAAACTCGTCAGGTGTGTGGAAGACACCGTACATGATCCTTTTCGTCTTCTTCTTCACTTCGCTCACACCGATCTCGTCGCTCGTGCACCAATCACCCCACATTCGAACTTGCACGGGCGAGAGCAAAATAGCACCATCAGGCAAGCCGGACAAAGTAGCATGAACAGGCATGCAAATTGTCATGGGTGGTTGAAAATCTGCATCCACACGTCGAGCAAACACGTGCCGAAACTCTGGGATTAAGGCAGGTGATTTCCAACCCCGCGGCTGCTTCAGGTTAGCCAGGTACGTTTGTGAAGGCTCCCACTCCGGCTGCGCAGAAAACACAAAACCACGCGACTTCAACTCGCACGCAATGAGTGAAGCAGTGGCTTGGCATAGCTGCAACGGATATTCAGCCTCCTGCGATGTCATAAACTGTACGCGCCCACGAGCGTCACGTATTTTCCAAGGCAGGTGTGGGTGCTTGCGATCACAACGAATGCACAGCGCGCTAAGATCGAAATTTGCAAGGAAAGCCGTCTTCTTGGGCCGCTTGGATCCATGCATACAGCAGTCGAAACAGTAAAAGGCAAACCCCAAAGGGAGAAGCGCACGAAACTCATCGAGCAGCCACATGAGGGAGTTCTCTGGATTCTCAATGATGACCAAGGCTCCTGCTTGATGCGCTAGCGCGGCGGCCTGGCAAGTGAAGCAATACAGGCGGTTTGCTGACAAAACTCTGGCAACGCCCAGTCCGGTATTCCACGGAAAACCATACGGATATTCAGGAGACCGCAGAGGCTTTGGCCCTGGTCTACTGCCCTGAATCTTAATGCACCGAGCCATGCTGGACGTCCCACATGGTGGCGCTGCAAAAAGGCATGCAACAAGTCCCTGAGAAAGTTGCTGAAAAACTGTAGTTTGATGTTCGGGATCGAGCAGGTCCAGCTTCGCTGCGGCCGCCTTCACCCTTTTGCGATCCACGTAATGGTCAATACCCAATGCATGCATTCCCCACGCCTTTGCCTGTGCGGACATCCCCACAGACCCGCAGAAAATCTCAAGGAAGTGCGGGGCAACTGAGGTGTCATTAACGATAGGTCTGCACGCAGTGAGCAAAGCAGGTGCCCCCTTCGAGGCACTCCGCGAAGCGTTGTATGCAACCGAGCCCTTGCTCGGTCGAAATGGTGACCGTGACCGGTCAGAATTGCTGGCACGACCCTTGTCATTACCAGCCGAAAAGGGTTTAGAGGTCTGCATGCCTGGCTCCGGAAGTCAGTGCTGTGCTGCAGGAAGGTGTGGGTCTTGCTGAAACACCCCACCGCACAACAGACATGCACTCGCGAGCAATTGGGATCGACACACTGCCCAAGGTTGTAGGAAAAACAGATGGCATTCCCATCATCATCAACCGGGGAACCACCACGCAGTTTCTGAGGCATCGGAGCTTTCTGGGCTTTCCCAGCTCCTTTTGGCTTCGAAGCTTTCTTCTCAGCACGCCGCCCTTTGGCCGGCTCTGGAGGCGGAGGAGGAGGCCCTTCTCCTGCTCGACGCCTTTTCTCAGCTGGCCTTCCAGCTGAGGGATCTGCATTCGCCCTTGAAACAGGTCGTGGCATCAAAAGCCACTGCACTGCTGGCATGTTCAAAACGGGCTCCACATGACAGTCAAGTGGCAGCTCGCCCGTCACCGTCGGAACCAGACCCGTCCTAGTTCGCTCTGCAAGCCTAGTGTGGATCTCTCTGTCAGTTTGGCAGAGCTGGCCCATGGTGACCTTGAGAAAACCCGCTGGTGGAGGCCTCCAAAACTCATCAAACAAGCGAGCGAGAATCTTTTCATGGGCTCCAAAGCTCATGGCTGCAGCTGCATGGTAAGCAACTCCTCTACGTCGGAGAGCATTTTGCAGATCCAGATCTGTTGCAACCTTGGTCTCAATGTCCAGGTCTGCAGAACTTTCGCGCACCACGCCGTTTCTGTCAGCTTTCCAAGCCTTCAGGGGGGCGTTCTCTGCAAGACCTTGCACTTCCTGATTCCGAGTGGTAAGCCGAGACCACTCAAAATAACGCCATCTGCCTTCTTCAACACATTGAGCAACTGCATTGACCAAAGCGTGTGATGGTTCCAACTGGTTCTCCACTATGAGGGGCGCTATCACAGTCCGTACCTCGTCCAGTCTGTGAGCAATTTCCAGCGCTGGGAGTTTCTTAGGTGCGTCACCCTCAGAGGACTCAACACGGCGTTTCAAGTCAGCGGCGTTCATAGTGTAGCTCTCAAAGGCAAGCCGTCGGAGCTTAGGAGCATCAACATGTGCCGCATCACCCAAAACGGGCGTAATGACGTTGTCAATGAATGACTGCTCAGAAGCTTCGGATGCACCAGGCAGCGTCGGCACACAGAAAGCAAAGGTTGCGTAAGTGTCCCACCCCTTGTCCACCAGGTCTCGTACAACTTGCTGCGAGAGCCCTATAGCAGCGCATCTCGCCGCGAAAACTGGTCTGCTGTCCACAACCGACATGGCGGGCGAAAGCGATCGAAGCACGACTATTCAGGCAGTCATGTGACACATTGAAACATTCAAGTGCCATGTGCAAGATGAAAAACAGATGCATTTCTGAAATGCCTGGTTCCGACACTGCACTTCTGCAGTGGCTGGGGCCTTCCCCAGCACTCGAGCCTTTGCTCAGTCGGCTATTTCAATCAGCGACATCCCTATCCGTCGCAAATCAAGGTGGCTTACCCCAAGGAGAAAGGGAAACGGAGGAAAGCCGCGTGTTTTACCTCTTTGGCTTGAAACACTAAGATTTCGTCAGGGTGCAACTCCAATTTTTCATAGTTCGTTGTGGGCAGCAACCCACATCTGGTCACCTCAATTTCCCCGTCCATGGGGTCTGCCTCTTCTTGCCCCGTGGCAAGATGAGTGACCTGTGTCTTTCTGTTTCTGAAGCAAGTACTGCCGAATTCGGGGCAATTGGTTTCCTGCTCTGGCCCAAGCCGGCACTGATGGTTCTCACACTTTCGGAGACCTCAGCAGTTTCGGGCTCAAACAGTTCAGACCCCTCCGAGTCCGTGCCCCCTCCGCTGGTGCTTCCACCATCAGCCATCCCAGTTTCTGCAGCGGCTGTATCCAGGCGGCTTCCTCCTTCATCCGAAAAACCTGCAGCCATAAAGGAAAATTCTTCCATGGAAGAGGCTTCCAAAGCAGCCTTGATCGAAGTGAAGCCCATCCACCTGTTCGCAAGTGCTGCATCCGGTGCGAAGATTCCCTTCCTGATGCAATAGAGAAGTCCACTTAGCATAACAACAACTGGTGTGTGCTCCTCTCTGCCGTATTCGCTCATGGTCCGGTCACCCACCTTGATGTGGTAGCCAGCCAAGCGCCTGACGGACTTCTCAACTCCGGCCTTGCACATCCAGGACAAGGAGTGGGATCCTATATTTTCAGCGCCCTTGGGCATCAGAACCTCTCTCAACCAAACCACTCCTTCCTCAGAGGAAAGAGGGAGGGTATCCCATCCACCTCCCACTATAGGCGCCGGCATAAAGGGAATTTCACGGCCAGCAGACAGACACATAGCCGCCCTGTTCTTTAACCATTTCTCAGCCCAATTTAGTCCACCAACTCCAGGCAAAGCACAAACCGCAGGGAGCAATCGCTTCACAGCCGCCTTCTGCCTGTTGGCCGTCTTGTGATAGTACAGCTCCGCCTCAAGTGTTCCTTTACCAGAGGAATCAATGGCCAGGACAGGCTCGCTGACTACATGCTGCCCGTCCGACCACCGCAGTCTTGCATGAACCAAAAAGCAAATGAATCCAGCAAAAATTGAATCGGCCGCGGGTTCAGTGGAAGCTGCCGCACGTTCAAGCGTGACCAACTGCTGCACTGTGAAAGGGTCCTTCTTTCTCACTGACCTGCAACCTTCAACAGGAAGTGCCCCACCGTGCAAACGCCTGCTGCCCAACGTCTCCTTCATGTCCACACCTAGGAGTCCTCCGCTGAAAGCCAAGGCCTGCAAAAATCTTTGCGCCTTCGTAGCAGGCGCTCTTTCATCTCGCAGATGGCAGATATACTCATACGCAATCCCCTCGTCAGTTGGAAACAGGACAAAGGCCTCTCCCAATTCTGCAATCCCCCAACGGATGAAGGCTAATACAGAACCTGCCCTAGAGAGCAAGGTGGCAGTCGCCTTAGATCTGAAAACGTCAGCCAAGACTGCAAGCATCTCACTGTTAGTCATGCCATGTATCTGCATCCCAACCGTAGTTGAAAAAGGGTCCCGCTGAACAATCTGCAACCACATTTCCAGCGACTTGCGCCTTTTCCTATCCTTCTCCTTGGCCCAGGAGTTGGAGGCCAACCTGTGTTTCCACTGCTTCCTGACCGGGACCTTGAGCGGCACTTGGACAGAGCGTGGTGCTTCAGGACTCACAGTCGAGGATGCATCAGGTAGTGGCACGAAAACAGGTTGTGGAATAAGGCCAGGGGCATTTCCCAGAATCCTTTGTAGGGGACCCGATTCCCAAGAAAGAAGCAAAGCTGCATGTGTTGCTGGAACTGAGCACGACGCCTGCCTGAATAGTATATTCGTGAGGTTCTCCTTCTTCGTCGGCAAAGAGTCGTCCATCCAAACTCTGGCGCATCCAAACTCTAGCACAAATCCCCCCTTGAAAGAGCCAGGGTTGTCAACGCTCCACGGGAAAACTGCGAGACAGTCGGTCCAAGAAGCCAAAACCTGTGTTTCTTGGCCACCAAATATAGACGCCTCCAGTTGTAAATTGCTGTAAAACGCCCACGTCGAGAACAGCAAAGGCCCATGGGACAAAAACCCAGGATCAAAAAGGGGGATTCCCCCCCCCTCCTCTCCCAGCCAGAGCTGCGAGATGTCAACTCATGCAGGAGACCAATCCGTGCAAGCCCAGTTGCCGCATGTGGTTGACAAACCTTGTTAAAAAGAAAAATCTCCTGTTTGAAACATTGAAACACGGCAACGCGTAGAAGCTCGTGTCACAGCAACACTCAAACAGGAAACCAACCGATAACAAATTCACGGCACTCTAAAAAGTCATCTCCTCTTTTCCTTCCCGATCCATTCCTCCAATGGCACCAGCAAGGAACACCCAGGGAGCAAGATAGAACAGGTGGCTCCCCACCAGTGGCGTGTAAGCTGAATAAAGCGCGAACACTAAAGTGAAAAGCTAACTTTGATGCAACCGCGAAATCAGCAGCGACATGCTCATTGCTGAGATCCATGCTCACAATGTGCTGCTTTGCTGCTGCGGAAACGGTGGGGTCTCTCGCCTTGCGTGCAGTGCCACTTTGGTGACCGCCTGCGAGAGCCCAGCACTGCCAGCGAGGACTCCTAGGCAGATCGATTCTCTGGTGAAAACCCTGTTGCACTTCTGCAGAAGGGTGTCCTCTTCGGACTTCACAAAACGGAGCTTAGACACCTTTCGGTGTGTCTGCCTTGGGCTCCAAACCGAACCTTGCATGCTTCGCTTCTTGGCGAGGCAGGCCAGATGGGCCGATTCGTCAGCAAGCAACTTCTGCTTGCGGGCGCCAAGCTTCTGGCTGAAGAACCCGCTTGCGTGTAAAAGTTGTGAAACCACATCATTCTGCCACCGGAGCGCCACAATTGACAGTCAGTCGTTTAGGCCGTTGACCAAACTGTGATCCTCCTTGTGGCACTTCGCACACACATGCACCCCCGTGGCGCATTGCTTAGGATTTCCCGAAGTGGCAGAGCTGTAACCTCGGGCGAGATTGTATTCATAGCAAATCCTCTGCTTCGTGGGAGTCTGCAGTTGGCGAGGCCCCAACTCCTCGGGCATTCTCGGGCCTTGAGTCTTGGAACGAGGCGGTGCCTGATCCTTAGCCGAATTGTGCATGAGGTCTGCATTGACCCGCTTTGCTGCCTCAAACTGCAAACGGCGCAGTTTAACTGCGACACCAAGTTCGGCTCCATCCCTCGAAAACCTGTGCAGAGAGTCGCGGAAAATCATCCTGATTCATAGGCCGCTGCGAAGACCCGGAAACAAACGCAAGCTGCGAAAAAGTCTCCATGTTCTGCGAATCCAATACTCGGCGCAGGTCCCCCATCTCCTGACATTTTTGCTCGAAGGAGGACCGTGAATCCGCTAGCGCCATTCTCAACACGCTAACGAGCTAGCCCTCCCCTTGCAAGCCAAATGCTGGAATTCTCAAGGGGTTGCAAATCTCAACATGCTCGCATGCTAGAAATTCAGAGAAGAAACTTACGGGCATCCGGGCGCATCATCCGGATTTCTCACGCAACACACCAGCAGGCTCTGAGGTTCTGTCACAGAAATGCGAAGCAAAACCGACATTGGACGCCTGGCACTGACCGCTCGTCAAGGTGCGGCTCTGCCAACGCGGCCGCAATCTTCCGCAAATGAAGCGGCGCTTTTGAAACATTGTTTGCACATTGGAGTGGCCCAATCTCGGCTGCGGCTCCCAGCTGAAGTCCTCGTTCAACGCTCATCCGCACTGCAGGAATTTTTGAAACCCTCAGACAAGTGAACCGTGCACCATCTTGTGTTGCACCATGACAATGCTCTCCACTGCTTCCGGGGGTTTCCATACCTTGGAAGATTCCAACTCCAGGACGCTTTCCAAACAATAGGAGCTGGTGACCCACCCCACTGTATGGGCTAGCAGCATACCCCAACTAGTGTTGAGAGACCTCAGGAGTCTCCCTCGCCTGGCTCATCACGTCCACCAAACCTGTGAGGCCGAACGAATAAACAGCACTGACTGCACCGGTGACGCTGCGTCCTCAACCACAGAAAGAGAGCTCCGGGGTTGCTGCAAACTCTTACCATTGCATGTGAGGAGACATTCCACCATCTTGGATGCCCTCTTGGGCCAGAGCCTCCCACTGCTTTGATTGTCAGGAGCAAGACACTCCCTCTCGAATTTCACGCATTTCCAAAGCACGTCTGCACTCGACCAGTCCTCCGAGGAAAGCAATAGTATCCTCCTCATAGTCCATGTCAGCAATAATTCTTCTAAGCATGCTGTCCATCCCTAGCCCGAATAAATACCACAAGCAGTACTGCTCCCGCAAAAACTGCGTCCCTCAAACTTGACCTGTCATGAGTCAAACCGTGAAAAGTTATCAGCTCACGAACCACAGAAAGCTTGACTGTTTAAGGACCTCTGGCTTCGTTGCGCACAGCTGTCCCCAAAAAACCGCTTGCTTCGGAGAATAGGTGTGATCTCATCCACATTGAGCACAAATTTGCAAAAGGCAAAACTTCCATGTGCGCTTTGTCAACAAATACCTTCTCAAGCACGTCCACCTTGAATTGCAAATGAACGCGTTCATCAATCCACACTCAAATGTGATGTCAGTCCCCTTCCCATGAATAGAAAGCTTGAGCCATTTCTTTAAAACACATTGTCGTACGCTTCGCGATCATCTGCCCAAAAACTGTTCGCCTTTCTTCACCGCCTGCAAAAGAGAGATCTGTACTGCACGAGGCCTCTCGAACATACGCCCTCCCTGCGCTGAAGACTTGGAAAGGCGCCCATGAAAACTCGATGCAGCGAGTGATGCGGCTTGTCGGACTGCGTACCAGAATGCATGAATCGAAAGCAAGACCTCTCCTCTGCAGGACCCACTGCAAGCGAAGTTCTATGCCAACGTCTGCCTTAAGCTACCCAGGCTTCATGAACACTCCAGTTGAAAATCTCTGCATAAGAACTGCTCAGCATGGGTCTGTCAAATTGCGTGAAGGCAAGGGCCAAGGAAAGCTGAGATTGTTTCCAAAACTTGTTCTCAGAAACCTTCCTCCCCACACAGATTGTAACGACGCGTCGACCCAGACATGTTCAAAAATGGCTTCTGAGAGGCTGAGCACCCGCTCAGATGAATATCCAGAATCATCATCCTGAAGAGAAAATTCCGATACAAATCCATGACCCCCCTGGCACAATTGGCCTCAGGAGCACTCCGCGTCCTAAAAAAGGGGGAACCCACCCACCCACCCTAGAGCCAGACACAACATGCAATCCTTGCAAAGCGTCTGAGCTGAGACAAACAATTCACAAACTAAATGCTCGTTTCCTCACGCAGGTGCGGAATCGTTTGTTGGGAAAATAAGGTATTCATCTCTGCGAGAGTCGCTACTAGATATGCGCCGCAATTTGGCTCCAGGTTGCATTTCAAGCGAGCCAACCTTTGCAGGGCTAAGAAAAAAACAAAAAAAAAGAAAACAAGGGGTCCCAAAAAAGGGGACCCCGAAAAAAAGGGAAAAGGGGTTTTCCTTTTGGCAAAGCTTGACATCGCTTGCAATGCAACCTGGAGCCAAATTGCGGCGCATATCTAGGGGTCATTATTTTGCAGCCACACGCCTGCACGCAGCGTTTTAGACTTCGAATCCTTCGCAGGACGAGGTCAAATGCTGGACGGACGAGTGCCAGGAGCCTCTCAGGTAGAATAGAATCCATTTGGGAAACCCCCTCTAAAGAGAGAGCTTGCCAATATTGATCCATGGTTGAGTCTCGTTGCCGCAATTTTGTTGCAAAATTGCTCCATGGTTGCCGCAATATTGCAACAAAATTGCGCGCCACTTGCCTGGCATAGAAGCCGCCGGCCGCGCCACCTGCCCGGCATGGAAGCCTCACGCTGGGGGAGCTCGGAGTTTTTTGGGCCCTTATAGGAACCTATAGGAATCTTACAGGAAACCCATAGGAAACCCATAGGAAGTCCATAGGAAAAGAAGAAGAGGGCTTCCTATAAGTTTCCTATGGGTTTCCTATGGGTTTCCTATGGGTTTCCTATAAGATTCCTATAGGTTCCTATAGGTTCCTATAAGGGCCCAAAAAACCCCGAGCTCCGACCTTCCTGCCGCGCCACCTGCATAGAAGCCTCCCGGCCGCGCCACCTGCCCGGCATAGAAGCCTCCAGCCTGCCGAGCCTGCGCCGCACCGAGGTCGGAATTCCGACTTCGCTCTACACCGAGGTCGGAATTCCGACTTCGGTATTTTGCCCGAAAAACCCATCACCGGGCCAGCGCCGAAGGTGTGTCAGCGATGCCGTCCTCGCAGCATCGCTGACAGTGTGTTTTTTTTCACCATTCACACGCCCAGCCGTCAATTCTGGCGTGGCAACAGGATTGCTTCACTCAATCCTGGCGTGGGCACAGGATTGCTTCACTCAATCCTGGCGTGGGCACAGGATTGCTTCACTCAATCCTGGCGTGGGCACAGGATTGCCCCGGTGTCTCCCAGAAAACATTGCGCCGCCCGACTTCCCGGCTTCAAATTTGGCAAGTAACGCAAAGGAAATGGGGAAGATCAAGCTGTTTCCTACGACAGAGTATAGCAGTAAGCAGCCCCGTGGTGCCCCTGGTGCCATGCACGGGCATCTTCCTCGGGCCATCAAAATCGGGCAAAACCGTGGCTCTGATCAGCCTGATTCTGGAGCAGTATCGCGGCGTCTTTGAGAGAATTTACATCTTCAGCCCGAGTGTCAACATAGACGACGGCTGGATCCCCGTCAAGAAGTACACTGAGGAGGACCTGGGGGTGAACACAGAGCGGGAGCAGACGTGTTGGGACGAGTGGGACGAGGCGGCGCTGCGGCGTATCATCCAGCAGCAGCGCAAGATCACGGAGGCGTCCAAGAAGTTGGAAATGAAGAAACTGTACCAGGTGCTTGTAGTCATCGACGACTTTGCTGACACGCCGCAGCTGCACAAGCCTCACGGCGCCCTGGACACTCTCTTCATCAGGGGCCGGCACATGCAGATCAGTACCTGGGTGAGCTCGCAGAAGCTGAGGCATCAGCGCAGCCGTGCGGGTGAACATGCAATTCCTCTGCTGCTGGAGGCTGCGCAACCAGCACAAGCTGGACGCCGCCATTGAGGAGCTGAGCGCCCTGCTGCCAAAGGAGCGTACCGGCTGTATGAGCAGGCAACGCGGGAACCCTATAGTTTCCTCTTTGTCTACTACCTGAAGCCGAGGAATGAAATGTTCTACAAGCGCTTTGAAGAGCGTTTTGCACTTGAAAAAGACGCCGATGGGAGCGGCGCTCAGCTTCCTGGGCCAGAAGCTGTTCGCCAGCTCCACGCTGATCAACGCGAAGTGTGAGAACATCTCCTGCTGCACCTCCGTCGCAGCCGTCCAGCCGCCGTCGTCCGCCGGACGGGCGGGTTCCTAAAGAAAAGGATGACCACTATCTACGTGGACAGCCGCAAGAGAGTGGCCGGCTCGGACAGCGACTTTGAGGTAGACCTGGGAGAGTCCCTGCACTTGCAGAGCGATGCCCGGCTCGCCGTCTACAAGATCCGCCTGGCCGACAGCTTTTTGTCCACGGACCGGGGCCGCTGCCTCTACTGGGTTGACGCCGCGCTGGGCACGCTGAACTGGGCGTTGTTGCCCGAGGGCGCGTACACTGGCGCACGGTTGGCCGCCTGGATCAGCTCCAACTTTGCCACCGCCACCTACGGCGAGACCACGAACAGCCTGAGCGTTGCCTACGACGGCAACCGGCTCATTCTGAACGACCTGGAGCTGCGCCAGCAATTCCCTGATGCCGCGGACTACCCTGCTGCGCCGCCCGCCTCTCCCACCAAGCCCTTCAGCGTGGACCACATGCTGGGCCCGAGCTTTGTCTCCGGCGGGCAGCAGGTCTTTGAGTTCGTCCGGATGATGGCGCACAACGAGGTCTACCTGCGCTGCGCCCAGCTGGCCAACGCCAGCTGAGTGCTGGGCAACCTGGGCGACGACATCCTCTCCAAGATCACGCTGAAGAGCGGAGTGGGCACCATTGTGGAGACGGGCTCAGACGACGGGCACTTCATAGCCCTCAGGGGCCCGGTTACCCTGAGGCACATGCGCTTCCGCCTGACCGACCTGGACGGCAACGTCGTCCGGCTTCGCGGGTCGTCTTTGTCGTTCGTGGTATATCTTGACCACGTATAATTAAATGGAGCCGACCGAACAAGAGGTGCAAGAGGCGGAGGCGCAAGAGGCGCACGCTGCGCCACACGCTGCGCCGGACGCTGCGCAGGACGCTGCGCCGGAACCGAAACGGCGGGGCAGGCCCCCTGGGAGCAAGAACAAACCTAAGCAGGACGTGCCTACTGAACCGGCTGCTCCAAAGCGCAAGCCAAAGCCGCCTCCACTTGAGACGGCGCCGGCGGAGGCACCGGCAGAGGCACCGGCTGAGGCACCGGCTGAGGCGCCGGCTGCCTCAGCTCACAAGAGAGCAGCAGCGCGCCCTGCGCACGCTGGAGAGGCAGTCCGCTTATGACCGGCTGACCACAGGCGCAAGTGTACTGGTATAAAAGCATGATGTCCATAGAGCCCCGCAACGAGCCGCGGATGCTCCGGTGGTTCCGCAGGACGTAGCCCAGTTACAACTTGCAGCCGCTGCTGCTGAAGCGCTACCGAGAACTGGAGGAGGCGCGGGCCTTCAACAACTGGCTAGGCGAGCGCAGGCAGGCGCAGGAGGGGCAGCGGCACCTGGACGACCTGAGCCGGCTGACGGAGGCCGTGCACCGCCAGGCACCCCAGCTGCGCTACGCGCGGGCCGAGCGCCGGGGCGTGGAACGGGCGGCGGGCGAAGTTGCGCAACAGTAAATGAAGACGCTTCGGGCGCACGGCTTCAACCAGCGCCCGCGCTTTGAGCAGGTGGTGGGCTACCTTGAGCGGAATGAGCCGCTGCCCCTGGATCAGCCGGACCGCAAGGCCACCTCGTTCATCACAAGCCACTTCTACCTGGACGATTTTGTGCAGTCCAGCGAGGACCCCAACCCGCAGCCTCTGCAGCACACGCCTCTGCAGGCAATTCCCGAGGAAGGCTTCCGCACTCCCGCAGAGGCACGGACGAGGACGTGCGCCTTGCGCGGAGGTACCAAGGAAACCGCTTCGGCGAGGACGACCTTGCAGGAGACCCGGAGGCCGACGCGCTGGCCAGCAACGGTAGGGGCCGCCCTCCATCACGGGCCGTTTCGCAGCGCTGCAGACGGCGCACAGGCGGCAGCGGACCTCGTAGGCGCAGGGGCCGCGGGGCTCGCAGCCGCGCAGGCCTTCCGCTCTCAGCTGCCCCAGGACGCAGCTGAGTACGTGCGCCTGAACGTGCTGCCCCGTCCGGGCCAGGCGCAGCCGCCTCCGCAGATCATAGGCCGGCCCAGTGACGTGGAGCGCCTCCTGGATGAGGGGCAGCGCGCGCAGGAGGTGGAGCGTGGCGCGGCGCAGGCCGTTGAGGAGACGGCGGCCGTGGCTGCGGAGAAGGGTGAGGTTGCCGTTGCCGCCGAGGGCGTGGGCGGAGCCTTTGGGGGGCCTGGCAGAAGGAGCAGCAGCCCTGGCGCCCACCGCGGGCGAGGTTGCTGGAACGCTGGCTGGCGCGGCGGGAGTTGGCGCGGCGGCAACGGCGGGGCTGGCCGTGGGCATCGCAGGCGGCGCAGCCTACGGCCTCGCGCGCGGCACGGGATGGGTGCTGGAGAACACGCTCTTCCGGCCCCAGCAGGGCAGCGAGGACGCTGCCGTGCAGGACGTCCGGTCCGCCAACAACATGAATGACGCCACGCAGCCCCAGCACTTCACGCTGCGCTCAGGCAGCAGCACTTCAGGCAGCCCCGCAAGCAGCCGCGCCTCCTCGCAGTCCGGCTTCCGCGTGCAGGCGCAGTCCATCAACACGCCGCGCCCCTTCTCCTGGGGCCTGAACCCCGTGGCCCTGCCCCAGTCCCAGCCGAGCTCGCGGGCGAGCTCCAGTTCCGGGCAGTCACGCCGGAGCTTGCCTCCGCCCAGCTTTGACCAGCTGGCGCGAGACATTGAGGCTGCTTAAAAAATGCACGGTTTTTGCACGGTTTTGCGCTGAAAAAATGCTATTAGTCTGGTGCCTACGTAAATGTAGGCACCGGACTAATAGCTCGTTTTGCACTGTTTTGCGCCACAAAACGCTATTCTTCCAGTGCCTACATCAATGTAGGCACTAGAAGAATAGTTTTTCCTTCGCCGTACGAGTCAAAATGCGTGTATATAAACAAGCATGGAGGTAGTCACCGCCGGAGCCCAGGATGAGCTGATGCAGAGCCTGGACTACAAGCTGAAAACAAGCAACACCAGCTACGTGACGGCGCGGCATGACGTGCAGTACTTCCCCCGCTCGCTGAGCTCCTTCTCCCCCACAACCTCGCGGGTCTGCCGCATCCCGCTGACCAGCGGCACGTCCTTCATCGACCCCGAGTCCATCAAGATCGCCTTCCGCGTCAGGAACACGGACGGCACCAACCCGCTGGCCCCGGCCACGCCCAACCCCGCCTGCTTCGTCCAGCGCGTCCAGGTCTTCGCCAACGGCCAGCGCTGCGACGACATCAACTACTACGGCCGCGCCGTGGCCGTGCACGACTTGTTGAAGGGCCGGGAGTACAACCGCAACAAGGCCATGGAGGGCTTCGACGAAGTCAACGACCCCCGCATCGCCCGCGCGGTGCACCAGGGCGGCTACGCGGACGTGCTGCTGCGCCCCACCATGGTGGGCATCCTGCGCTGCGGGAAGATGCTGCCGCCGCAGCGGAACCTGGTGATAGAAATTGAGTTTGCGGACGCCACAACTGCGCTGTGGTCCGAGAACGCCGGGGCGCACCCGGCGGGGGCCACGCTGAGCACCGACTTTGAGATCCAGAACGTCCGAGTTCTGGCCTCCCAGGTCGTCCTGGACTCTGCGCTGGTGGAGTCCTTCAGCCGCGTGCTCCTCTCAGGAAGGTCCCTGGTGTTCAGCTACCCCACGGTGCACACGCAGCAGTCCAGCGTCCCGAACGGCGTGGCGGAGCACAACGTCACCGTGGCGCGCGCCTTCACGAAACTCATGGGCGCGTTTGTGACCTTTTGGGACAACGACGCGGGCTCCAAGATCCACTTGCTGGCCAACCCGGGGCAGGACCCCCATCAGCGCGGCCAGGCAGGAGGACAGCCTCCTCAGATGCAGCTGGGCAGCCTGCAGTACCCTCACAACCCCATGAAGGACTTCACGAATTCGAAGTTGAAGATGCCGGGGTCGGAGCGCATGTTCTCCGTGAGCTCGTGCCTGTGCCCGCCGGCCAGGTCGCGGATGAGTTGGCTGTGCTCCAACGGCGCGCTGATGGGCCGCCCAGCCCAGGAGTCCAGCACGGCCGGAAGTCTCCCAGCAGCAGGAACTTCACGTCGGCGTTCAGCCCCACGCAGGCCAGGTCCGCCCAGAGCGCCATGTCCAGCTGCGTGATCTCCTCCACCACCAGCCAGTCCAGCTTTTGCGCGCTGCCCCCGCGCACGTACCTGCGCACCCAGTGGTCTGCCGTCTGCGCCCCCAGGCCCAGGTTCTGCGCGGAGCAGTGCGTCTTGGACACCAGGTGCACCGCCTCGCCCTGCTCTCGCAGCCTCGCCACAATGGTCCGGGCCAGGTACGTCTTTACGGTGCCCGGCAGGCCCGTGAGCAGCAGGGAGTTGCCCGCCAGGCAGTGGCTTATAGGGTCGTCCACCCCGTTCCACCTCCGTTGTTTGGGCCGCTCCGCCTCCATACGCGGCGCCCTGCTGCTGCCCAGCAACGGCCTCGTCTCTTCCACGCGGTAGACCGGCGTGCCGTCCGGGTGGCAGTCCGTCTTCACCTGCGCCAGGTAGCGCGCCTTGGCCACCATAAGCCCAGGACCGCGTCATGGATGGGGCGGTAGGTGCCGTTGCTCAGCAGCCTCCTGGCGTGGACGAAGTCCCACACCATGCCCCCCTCGTAGGCGAAGGCCTGAGAGAAGTCCGCGCCCGCGCTGCTGCGCACGCTGTAGACCACCTCCGTGCTGCGCGCCCACAGGCCTATCATCGCGTTCACGCTGAGCTTGGCCATGTGCTCCTCGCCCTGCCACGCGGCGTCCATGCGCTCCAGCGCGCGCCGCAGCGTCGCCGCGTCCACGTGGCTCCGTGCGGAGATGCCCAACACGATGTGGTCCCAGCGGCAGACGCCCAGGTCCAGCATCGCGGCCAGCGAAACCTTCGGGTACCAGCCGGGCCCCACGTACGGCAACAGATTCAGGCAGGACTGCCTCGCGTCGCAGCAGCCCTCCACAAAGCCCAGCGGCAGGGCTCAACGCCGTCCGCCGGGCACAGGATGGGCAGGGGGAAGGGGGCGTTGGCCAGCCCGTTGCGCCTGCAGCGCACCACGTCCACGCCGACGTACAGAGCGTCCTGCTTGCACGTCTGCGCCTCAAAAACGAGAGGGGGCAGCTTGGGGCTCCGGGCGTACTCCATGACTCCGGGGGCCACGCGGCTCTCCAGGCTGGTGGGCTGCGCGCTCTCTCTCAGCGTCTTCTCGCTGTGGCAGTCGCCGCACAGCGCCTGCAGGGTTTGCACGCTGCCCGCAAAGGCCTGCCTCACCGGCACCACGTGGTCCAGCTCGCAGGCGCCGGCCGTCAGCCCGCAGCCGCACAGCGCGCACTTGCCGTCCTGCGCGGCCAGGGTCTTCTGCCTCTCGGGCACTTCCCGCTTCGCCTTCAGCAGCTTCAGGAAGATCTCGCGCGCCAAGCCGGCCAGCTCTGTACTCCTGCCCCAGCGCCTCGCACCGTACTGCGCCGGGCTGCTGATGGCCACCTTGGGGCTCTCGCCGACGGCCATGAGCTGGCGCCGCGCCTCCCGCAGGTCCTCGCACCAGAACAGCCCCGGCTGCACGTCCGCGGCGTCAAAGCGCCTCCACTCTTGGATGGGCGGCAGGGTCTGCCTCGCCTCGCCCCGGTAGAGCACGCGCGCCGCCTGCCGCTCCAGCACCCGCTTCACGGCCCTGGACATGTAGCAGCGCCCGTCGAAGGCCAAGAAGCACACGGTGCGGTGCTCCTTCAGCGCCGGGTCGTAGCTGTCCACGAGGTCGCCCTGCGAGCTCAGCACGCGCATGGGCGCGTTGCGCCGCACGCAGAACTCTCGCGCCTCCTCGGCGGAGATGCCGAGGCGCCTCCAGTCGTGGCGCAGCATGGCGTCAAAGTCGGCGCACACCTCCTCCACGCTCAGCTGCAGCAGCTCGGCCAGCTGCCGGGGCACGCAGAGCGGCTTGTCCTCGAAGGCGCTCTGCAGCACGTCCTCCTCGCAGGGCAGCTGGAAGCTCACGCTCCTCAGGCCCCTCATGCGCTGGCGCAGGAGCGTCTCACCTCGGTCCTGGAGTTCCTGTAGTGCGTGCTCTGGGTGCTGACCACCCAGTGCCCCTCGGGGTCGAGGAAGTAGGTCTCGTCCGAGAGCTGCAGGATGGGGCCGCCCGGGTCCAGCGAGGCCTCCACTTGTTGCCTGACCCGCTGCGCCACCTGCTCCTCCGTGAGGTGGGCCGGGTGCCTCGTTGCCCCGCCCAGCTCGTTCACCGGCAGCCAGTCCCTGCGCTCGTAGCCCGCGCCCGCGTTCCGCCCGCTGCGCCGCCTGCCACGGATGATCACCGGCACGTGGACCAGGTACTCGTAGTACTTGTCGCGGAAGAAGCCCTTGCCCAGCTTGGTCAGCCGGTGCTCTCCGCCCTGCAGGGAGCGCACGAGCTTCTTCGGCCCGTTGCGCAGCAGGATGTAGTCGTTGGGCCCCTCGCGGATGAGGGGCTGGTTGTAGTCGAAGTCCTTGCTGGGGGGCCGCAGGCCCAGGTGGGAGTAGTAGTGCTGGCCCGCCCGGGTCAGCTGCCCGTCCGCGCGCGAGAGCAGCGCGTAGGCCCCCGGTCCGCGCCGCAAGTTCAGCCCGACGGCTCCATCCGCCCCCGTGCGAGCCCGGGCGCCGCCGTCCGCGGCCTCCGTGATCTGCTGTCGTTGTCTCGTCCAACTTGCCATTCTTTTTTTACGGGGCCAGTTTTTTTTTGCTCGGCCGCGCGCATTCTCCCCGGGCATACTTGCCCGTAAAGGCCGGGGAGAATAGCTTTTTACACGGTTTTGCGCTACAAAATGCTATTCTTCTCGTCCGTACATAGATGTACGGACGGGACTAATAGCTCGTTTTGCACGATTTTTCGCATGGCATGACATTTGCTTGATTTTGGCATGACATGATTTTGCATGATTTTGGTGTGCTTTTTTATGTCCCGCGCGGGACGCCTCTGCTGGGGACGCCTCTGCTGGGGATGCTGGGGGTGTGGGAACGCCGGGAGGTGCTTTGTTCTCGCGGCTGCGGTTTTGCACGGATGTCACGTTGGTTTGTTTTGCTTGATTTTGACTGGAGACCTTTCGGTGTGGCTCGGATTCGTGTGGCAAATCTTCAGATGAGAACTTTGAAGGTTGAAGTGGAGGAGGGTTCCATGTGAACAGTTGAGTCGATCCTCTGAGAGAGGGATGTTCCGCACAGCGCGCCGGCTCGAGCACAACAGCACCAGCAACAGCACCAGCAACAGCAGTGTTCACTGGCTCGGGTAGCGGGGCAAACAGGAGGTCTCTGGGTAGCGGGGCAAACAGGAGGTCTCGGGTAGCGGGGCAAACAGGAGGTCTCTGGGTAGCGGGGCAAACAGGAGGTCTCGGCTCGGGCATCAGCAGCAGCATCAACAGCAGCATCAACAACAGCATCAGCATCGGGAACCCCTCGGCTCCGCAATGGGAGATCATGGTGCGGAGGCCTTCGCCTCTTCTTTTTTTTAGGTATCTGCTTTTCTTCCTCTTGTTTAGGACGAGACTTGGGGGGCATGGCGTCCTGACGTAGGGGACGCAGGCACCGAGGACTTTTTTTCGCCGTTCCGTCGTGTCCGAAAGTTGCTCGCTGCCAGGTTGGTTTGGTGAGGATTGGAGCGCAGGCACCGAGGACTTTCGCCGTTCCGTCGTGTCCGAAAGTTGCTCGTTGCCAGGTTGGTCTGGTGATTGGGGCGCAGGCGGCGGAGGGTCCTCCGGCTGGCAGGCGCGTCTTCCCTTTTTTCCTTTTTTTACGATGCCTCTGCCAGGAGGCGGCTTGGACGGCGGCGCGGAAGCCGCCGTCCAAGCTTCGCAGGGAGAAGGCGTTCAACGACGAGAAGGCTCGTCGTATCGTGAGAGGGCTGTGGGCTATCCTTTTTTTTTCGCCAGGACGCGATGCGCCGCGAGCTGGCGGTCAAGGCGGGTGCAGTTTCAACGGTAAACGGATGAAGATCACATTTGCAGGACGCGACCATCCGCGAGCTCCGCGGCCAGCTCGCGGAGCACGCGGACGCGGCGGCGAAGCTCGTGGAGAAGGCTCGTTTTTTTTCGCCGGCTGGCGGATCGTTGTGGCGGACAGGAGAAGGAGTGCCTCCGCCTCTTCACGAAGCTCGAGGCGGAGCAGAAGTGGACCGAGGGGTACAAGGAGCGCGGTGTCCCCCCTTTTTTTTTTCCTCAGCAGTGAGCTGGCAGGTCGACATCAAGGCCCTCTACGAGGAGAACCAGCGGCTGCGGCTGGAGGTGGGAATCGGCTCATCCGTTGTCTCTTGAATCCCTCTTTGAGAGGCCGCCACCGCCGCAGCCGCCGCTCCGCCGGCGAAAAAGCCGCGCAAGGCACCTTTTTTTTCCGCTTTGAGCCATGTTTGAACGTTCTTGTCAGGCGGCATGAGCTGGACATCGTGGTGGGAGGACCGTGTTTTTTTTTGCGTTTTTCGCGTGCTTTTCAAGCGTTTGTTCAACCTGCCGCAGGAGTGAGCGTGGCCAGCTCGACGGGGTACATCCTGGTGGAGGAAAAAGCGCTCGGGCCCGCGGCCTTTTTTTTTTTAAGTGCCGAGCGGGCACTTAGGAGCGCCGAGCGGGCACTTAGGAGTCGAGCGGGCACTTTAGGTAAACGTGCCGAGCGGGCACTCTAGATTAGGAGTAGGTAGTGCCGAGCGGGCACGTAGGAGTGCCGAGCGGGCACAGTGCCGAGCGGGCACTTTAGGTTAGGAGCGCCGAGCGGGCACGGTGCCGAGCGGGCACGTAGGATAGTACGGATTCGCCCAACGGCACTTAGTACGGGTTCGCCCAACGACCCTCAGTACGGATTCGCCCAACGGCACTTAGTACGGGTTTGCCCAACGACCCTTAGTACGGATTCGCCCAACGGCACTTAGTACGGGTTCGCCCAACGACCCTTAGTACGGATTCGCCCAACGGCCCTTAGTACTGACTTGCCCAACGACCCTTAGTACGGATTCGCCCAACGGCCCTTAGTACTGACTTGCCCAACGGGCTCTTAGTACGGATTCGCCCAACGACCCATAGTACTGGTTCGCCCAACCTCGTTTTGATACTTGCCGACGGATGCGATTTCCTCCGGATTTTTGGGGCTTCATCCCTCGGATCTCTTTAGGCTGACCACAACCAGCCGAGGACTGAGACAACTGGGATGGGCCTGAGACATGTATGGAAAGAGGCACGAGGGGAGGGAGCTCGGAGTTTTTTTAGGCCCTTATAGGAACCTATAGGAACCTATAGGAAACCTATAGGAAACCCATAGGAAACCCATAGGAATTCCATAGGAAAAGGAGAAGAGGGCTTCCTATGGGTTTCCTATGGGTTTCCTATAGGTTTCCTATAGGTTCCTATAGGTTCCTATAAGAGCCCCACAGGCAGCCACACGCCCGGACTTTTTTTGCACCCATATAGGAACCTATAGGAACCTATAGGAAACCTATAGGAAACCCATAGGAAACCCATAGGAATTCCATAGGAAAAGAAAAAGAGGGCTTCCTATGAGATTCTTTGAGACGTGCTTGGCCTCTTGACGAGGAACTGCATTGGCGTTGGGCAAGTGGACGCAACGTGAAGCATTTGGACCGAAATCCCTGATCTTCTGAGCCTCACCAATTCGTCATCGATCATGGACTCTCAATCCATGGAATGCCCAACCTACTCGGCGTGGAGCCCGGAGGAGGCCGAGCACGCGATGCAGGGCATCGGCAACTGCGACGACAGGTCCGCGTACTTGCAGCTCTGCGCAGACCTCGAGAACTCGACCGAGGGCGGGAACACAGCCCTTGCCCTGGTGGAGCCTCGCCACCCTCTCTGGCAGCTGCGGATGATGAGCATCCGCTCCATTCTTGGCGTCGGCCCGGATGCCGGTGTTGAGGAGATCGCGTCCGCGGCGCGGAGGCTCTACGCCATCTATCACCCGGACAAGGGCGGCAGCCACGAGGTCTTCACCCACTTGCAAGAGAGAGTGGATGCTCTCCTGGAGGAGTGCCGCCGCCACGCGGGTCCCGCACGGTTTTCTGCGCCAAGTGGCAGGCGCCGAAGCCGCGCGTCAACACGGCCTTCGTGACCGATCTGCTGGACATGGCGGACACGTGGAGGATCCGTGTCGGCGAGATGTCCCTGGCCTTCTACCTCGAGCGCGGCCTGGCCTCAACAAGGCTGTGCCGGAGGAGTACTACGAGTGTGAGCTGGCGAATCGGCTCCAGGTCCCCATGAGATTGACCGGCCGAGGACAGCGCTGGCCCTTGTACTCGTACCCGAGGCTTGCCAGGTACGCCTTCTTCACTGGCACCGGGTTGGCCGAACTGGACTTTCCCGCCTACGGCCAGCAGTTCTTGAAGTACGCCTGGAGGCACAACCTGTCCCACCGGACGCTGGAGCTCGCCTTCGGCAGCACGGAGGCCATCTACGAGTTCCGACGCACGGCGTGCCCGGGCCTCCCCGCGGCCGCCGTGAAGAGCGCCTGCAACCTGCTCGCGTAAAGGCGCACCGGATGGCGGGCATCCCACCCGCACCAGGCCCTCAAGGACGAGCTCACGACACTTGGACGCACATGGCGTCGCACGCCCCCCAATCGTGGAAGGATGCTGTCAGGGATCGGAAGCACCCCGAGCTGACGCTGGGAGTTCGATGCGCCAGAAGGGAGAGCGCGCCGACCTTCACGCCCTGCATGATTCCGGACGTGACGATCCACGGCTGGCTGGGAGACAGCATCCTCGTCTCCCCCTCCCCTCGGTTGGCTCGTCTGCGCCCAGCCCGCGCCGCCGGCATCTACGCTCTCTCTTTAGAGGGCGTTTCCCAAATGGATTCTATTCCTAGCACTCGTCCGTCCAGCATTTGACCTCGTCCTGCGAAGGCCCTAGATATGCTTGCAATTTGGCTCCAGGTTGCATTTCAAGCGAGCCAACCTTTGCAGGGCTAAGAAAAAAAAAAAAAAAAGAAAACAAGGGGTCCAAAAAAAAGGGGTCCCCGAAAAAAAGGGAAAAGGGGTTTCCTTTGGCAAAGCTTGACATCGCTTGAAATGCAACCTGGAGCCAAATTGCGGCGCATATCTAGGGACGAGTGCTAGGAGCCTCTCAGGTAGAATAGAATCCATTTGGGAAACGCCCTCTAAAGAGAGAGCTAGAGTTGTCCACAGTGGGGGACTCTACCTCCCACTGCGGACAACGCGGACAACCCGATTTGCTGCGGCGGCACGGTGCCGCGTGTACGCCAAGCCGCTGAACCCCCACAGTCTCCGGGCTCCTTGCTATATGTGCTATATGTGCTATATGGGTCTTACACGCCAAGCCGCTGAACCCCCACAGTCTCCGGGCTCCTTGCTATATGTGCTATATGTGCTATATGGGTCTTACACGCCAAGCCGCGGAACCTCCACTCTCCCCCGGGTCCTTGCTATATGTGCTATATGTGCTATATGGGTCTTACACGCCAAGCCGCTGAACCCCCCCTCTCCCCCAGCTCCTTGCTATATGTACTATATGTGCTATATTATTCTGTACGCGCGAAAATCTGTAGTATATGTGCTATATAGGGCCATATAGCACATATAGCACGTATAGCAAGGACCCGGGGGAGAGTGGATGTTCAGCGGCTTGCCTTGTGAGACCCATATAGCACATATAGCACATATAGCAAGGAGCCGGGGGAGAGTGGATGTTCAGTGGCTTGCCTTGTGAGACCCATATAGCACATATAGCACGTATAGCAAGGACCCGGGGGACTGTGAGGGTTCGGCGGCTTGGTGCCTGCCGCGCCTGCCTGGCGTAGAAGCTTCCGCCCTGCCGCGCCACCTGCCCGGCATCGAAGCCTCCAGCCTACCGAGCCTGCGCCACCCGAGGTCGGGATTCTTCCACCGAAGTCGGATTTCCGACCTCGCTTTTTTTGCCCAAAAACCCATCACCGGGCCAGCGCCGAAGGTCCGTCAGCGCCCTGCTCCTCGCCATACCGCTGTCGGAGTGTTTTTTACCACTCACACGCCCTGCCGTCAATCCTGGGCTGGGCACAGGATTGCTCTTGTCAATCCTGCTGTGGCAACAGGATTGCTTCAACCATTCCTGTGCTGACAGCAGGATTGCCCCGGTGCACGACAAGCAGCTCGGGCTTGGAACTGTTCTTGCCCGAGCACAGGCTTGTGATGGAGTCGGCCCGGCTGTAGAGCTCCCGGGCCTCCGGCACGTCGTTGACGCTGACGACGAAGGGCAGGCCGCTCGCGAAGAGTGCGTCTCGCAGCTCCGTGTGAAAGACCAGGTCGTGGCCCCCTCTCGTACCATAGTAGTTCATGCTGCGGCCGGGGAAAAGGTAAGGAGGGTCAGCGTAGATGCACTGGTGCGCCAGGCAGGGCAGAGCGCGTAGATAGGCCAGCGCGTCCTGGTGCCGCACGGTCACGTTGCACGGTGGCTGCAGACGCCGCACTCTGCTCAGTGCCAGCGGCCGCTGCTGTGCGAAGGAGCCCCACTTTCCCGAGAAGCTGTTGCGCAGCAGGACGTACGCGCAGGCGGCCCGGCGCCCGGCACGGCCTCTCAGCGCGCCCGGCAGGAGGCGCCCGGAGTAGAAGCGCCTGTCCACCCTGCGCCCCACCAGGCGCAGCAAGGAGCGCTGGAAGACCGGGTCTCGCCTCAAGTAGCAGCGGTGCAGGTTTGCGACGGGCTCGAAGGCGTCGACGCCGCGCACCTCCAAGCCCGGACGCCGGGCGGCGAGGTAGTACTCCAGCTTTCCAGAACCGAAGAAGGGAGAGTGAAGCACGGCGACGTCCCCCAGCAGCCGGTCCATGTGAGGAGCTAACCACGCCTTACTTCCAAAGTACTTCAGCTGCATACCAGCCCTTTGGTGTCTCCCAGAAAACATTGGGAGCGTAGTGCTGTACAGCGATGCGCTCCCAGACTCGCCGCCCGGCTTCCCGGAAAAAACTGTGTCAGCGGGGTGGTACACAGCGACGCGCTGACATACTCGCCGCCCGGTTCCCTGCGTCGAATTTGGGAAGTAAAAACAAAGGTATGGGAAAGATCAAGCTTTTCCCCACGCCAGAATACAGCAGCAAACAGCCCTCGGACCCCGTGGTGCCTGGTCCCATGCACAGGTATCTTCCTCGGACCTTCCAAATCGGGGAAAACCGTGACTCTGATCAGCCTGATTCTGGAGCAGTACAGGGGCGTCTTCGAAAGGATCTACATCTTTAGCCCGTCCATCGACATCGATGACGGCTGGATCCCCGTCAAGAAGTACATCGAGCAGGACCTGGGAGTGAATACTGAACGGGAGCAAGCGTACTGGGACGAGTGGGACGAGGCGGCGCTGCGCCGCATCATCCAGCAGCAGCGCAAGATCACGGAGGCTTCCAAGAAGTTGGAGATGAAGAAACTGTATCAGGTCCTGATAATCTGCGACGACCTAGCGGATGTGCCTCAGCTCCACAGACCCAACGGCGCCCTGGATACGCTGTTCATCAGGGGCCGTCATATGCAGATCAGCACCTGGGTGAGCTCGCAGAAGCTGCGGCTCATCAGCGCAGCCGTGCGGGTCAACCAGCAATTCCTCTGCTGCTGGAGGCTGCGCAACCAGCACGAGCTGGACGCCGTCATTGAGGAGCTCAGCGCCCTGCTGCCGAAGGAGCAGCTCTACCAGTTGTACGAACAGGCGACGCGGGAACCCTACAGTTTCCTTTTCGTCTACTACCTGAAGCCGAGGAATGAAATGTTCTACAAGCGCTTTGAAGAGCGTTTCGCATTGGAAAGAGAAGCCGATGGGAGCGGCGCTCAGCTTCCTGGGCCAGAAGCTGTTCGCTAGTTCCACACTGATCAGCGCACGGTTTGAAAATATCTCCTGCTGCACCTCCGTTGCAGCCGTCCACCCGCCCATCGTTCACCGAACAGGTGGCTTCCTAAAGAAAAGAATGACGACGATCTACGTGGACAGCCGCAAGAGAGTGGCCGGCTCGGACAGCGACTTCGAGGTCGACCTGGGAGAGTCCCTTTCCTCTCGACGGACCGGGGCCGCTACCTCTACTGGGTTGACGCCGCGCTGGGCACGCTGAACTGGGCGTTGTGCCCGAGGGCGCGTACACTGGTGCACGGTTGGCCGCCTGGATCAGCTCCAACTTTGCCACCGCCACCTATAGCGAGACCACGAACAGTCTGAGCGTTGCCTACGACGGCAACCGGCTGATCCTGAACGACCTGGAGCTGCGCCAGCAATTTCCTGACGCGGCGGACTACCCCACCGCGCCTCTCCCACCAAGCCCTTCAGCGAGGTCTACCTGCGCTGCGCCCAGCTGGCCAACGCCAGCAGAGTGCTGGGCAACCTGGGCGACAACATCCTCTCCAAGATCACGCTGAAGAGCGGAGTGGGTACCATTGTGGAGACGGGCTCAGACGACGGGCACTTCATGGCCCTCAGGGGCCCAGTTACCCTGAGGCACATGCGCTTCCGCCTGACCGACCTGGACGGCAACGTCGTCCGGCTTCGCGGGTCGTCTTTGTCGTTCGTGTTATATCTTGACCACGTATAATTAAATGGAGCCAACCGAACACGACAGGGCGCCGGAGGCGCAAGAGGCGCCAGAGGCGCAAGAGGCGCACGCTGCGCCGGAGGCACCACACGCTGCGCAGGACGCTGCGCCGGAACCGAAACGGCGGGGCAGGCCCCCTGAAAGCAAGAACAAACCGAAGCAGGACGTGCCTACTGAGCCGGCTGCCCCAAAGCGCAAGCCAAAGCCGCCCCCGGTTGAGGCGCCGGCGGAGGCACCAGCACCGGTTGAGGCACCGGCTGAACCGGAGGCGCCTCAGCTCACAAGAGAGCAGCAGCGCGCCCTGCGCATGCTGGAGAGGCAGTCCGCTTATGACCGGCTGACCACAGGCGCAAGCGTACTGGTATAAAAGCATGATGTCGATTGAACCTCGCAACGAGCCGCGGATGCTCCGGTGGTTTCGCAGGACGTACCCCAGTTACAACTTGCAGCCGCTGCTGCTGAAGCGCTACCGCGAACTGGAGGAGGCGCGGGCCTTCAACAACTGGCTGGGCGAGCGCAGGCAGGCGCAGGAGGGGCAGCGGCACCTGGACGACGTGAGCCGGCTGACGGAGGCCGTGCACCGCCAGGTACCCCCGCTGCGCTACGCGCGGGCCGAGCGCCGGGGCGTGGAACGGGCGGCGGACGAAGTTGCGCAACAGTAAATGAAGACACTTCGGGCGCACGGCTTCAACCAGCGCCCGCGCTTTGAGCAGGTGGCGGGCTACCTTGAGCGGAATGAGCCGCTGCCCCTGGATCAGCCGGACCGCAAGGCCACCTCGTTCGTCACAAGCCACTTCTACTTGGACGATTTTGTACAGTCCAGCGAGGACCCCAACCCCCGGCCCCTGCAGCACACGCCTCTGCAGGCAATTCCCGAGGACGGCTTCCGCACTCCCGCAGAGGCCACGGACGAGGACGTGCGCCTTGCGCGGAGGTACCAAGGGTACGGCGGAACCCGTTTTGTTGAGGACGACCTGGCGGGAGACCCCGAGGCCGGCGCGCTGGCCAGCAACGGGCAGGGGCCGCCCTCCATCACGGACCGTCTGCGCGGCACTGCAGACGGCGCGCAGGCGGCGGCGGACGTCATAGGCGCAGGGGCCGCGGGGCTCGCAGCCGCGCAGGCCTTCCGCTCTCAGCTGCCCCAGGACGCAGCTGAGTACGTGCGCCTGAACGTGCTGCCCCGCCCGGGCCAGGCGCAGCCGCCTCCGCAGATCATAGGCCGGCCCAGTGACGTGGAGCGCCTCCTGGATGAGGCGGGGCAGCGCGCGCAGGAGGTGGAGCGTGGCGCAGCGCAGGCCGTTGAGGAGACGGCGGCCGTGGCAGCGGAGGAGGGCGAGGTTGCCGTTGCCGCCGAGGGTGTGGGCGGAGCCTTCGGGTACCTGGGGGGGCTGGCTGAAGGAGCAGCAGCCCTGGCGCCCACCGCGGGCGAGGTTGCTGGAACGTTGGCTGGCGCGGCGGGTGTTGGCGCGGCGGCAACGGCGGGGCTGGCCGTGGGCATTGCGGGCGGCGCAGCCTACGGTCTCGCCCGCGGCACGGGCTGGGTGCTGGAGAACACGCTCTTCCGGCCTCAGCAGGGCAGCGAGGACGCGGCCGTGCAGGACGTCCGGTCCGCCAACAACATGAATGACGCCACTCAGCCTCAGCACTTCACGCTGCGCTCAGGCAGCAGCACGTCCGGCAGCCCGCAAGCAGCCGCGCCTCCTCTCAGTCTGGCTTCCGTGTTCAGGCGCAGTCCAACAACACGCCGCGCCCCTTCTCCTGGGGCCTGAACCCCGTGGCTCTGCCCCAGTCCCAGAGCTCGCGGGCGAGCTCCAGTTCCGGGCAGTCACGCCGGAGCCTGCCTCCGCCCCGCTTTGACCAGCTGGCGCGAGACATTGAGGCTGCTTAAAAAAAAACCCTCCTCCTGGGGGAGAGTTTTTTTTGCACGGTTTTGCACGGTTTTGCACGGTTTTGCGCTGCAAAATGCTATTAGCCCAGGCCGTACATACATGTACACCCTGGGCTAATAGCTTTTGCACGGTTTTGCGCCACAAAATGCTATTACTCTCGTCCGTACATCTATGTACGCACTGGAGTAATAGTTTTCCTTCGCCGTACGAGTCAAAATGCGTGTATATAAACAAGCATGGAGGTAGTCACCGCCGGAGCCCCGGATGAGCTGATGCAGAGCCTGGACTACAAGCTGAAAACGAGCAACACCAGCTACGTGACGGCGCGGCATGACGTGCAGTACTTCCCCAGCTCGCTGAGTTCCTTCTCCCCCACAACCTCTAGGGTCTGCCGCATCCCGCTCACCAGCGGCACGTCCTTCATCGACCCCGAGTCCATCAAGATCGCCTTCCGCATCAGGAACACGGACGGCACCAACCCGCTGGCCCCGGCCACGCCCAACCCCGCCTGCTTCGTCCAGCGCGTCCAGGTCTTCGCCAACGGCCAGCGCTGCGACGACATCAACTACTACGGCCGCACCGTGGCCGTGCATGACCTGCTGATGGGCAGAGAGTACAACCGCAACAAGGCCATGGAGGGTTTCGACGAAGTGAACGACCCGCGCATCGCCCGCGCGGTGCACCAGGGCGGCTACGCGGACGTGCTGCTGCGCCCCACCATGGTGGGCATCCTGCGCTGCGGGAAGCTGCTGCCGCCGCAGCTGAACCTGGTGATAGAAATTGAGTTTGCGGACGCCGCAACTGCGCTGTGGTCCGAGAACGCCGGGGCGCACCCGGCGGGGGCCACGCTGAGCACCGACTTTGAGATCCAGAACGTCCGAGTTCTGGCCTCCCAGGTCGTCCTGGACTCTGCGCTGGTGGAGTCCTTCAACCGCGTGCTCCTCTCAGGAAGGTCCCTGGTGTTCAGCTACCCCACGGTGCACACGCAGCAGTCCAGCGTCCCGAAAGGCGTGGCGGAGCACAACGTCACCGTGGCGCGCGCCTTCACGAAACTCATGGGCGCGTTCGTGACCTTCTGGGACAACGACGCGGGCTCCAAGATCCACTTGCTGGCCACCCCGGGGCAGGACGTGGCCCCCATCGGCGCGGCCAGGCAGGAGGACAGCCTCCTGGAGTCTCAGATGCAGCTGGGCAGCCTGCAGTACCCTCACAACCCCATGAAGGGAGCCTCGGAGCACTTCCTCTTCCTCTCCGTCCTCGCGGGCACCTACGACGACACGGTGCGCAACATCGACATCGGCCGCGTGGGCTACCTGCGCCACAGCTTCATTGCCGGCTTTCCCACCGAGCGCGTGCCCAAGATGCCGCTGAGTGGTGTCAGCACCCGCTCGGCGACCTTGCCCGGTTCACCTTCAAGGGCCTGGACGGCACGATGACGGACCTGTTCATTCATTTGGTGGCCTACCAGCTGGTGACGCTCTCCGGCACGGGCGTCTCTGTGCTTGACTAAAAAGGCCCGGTGTCCCTCTGCTTCATTTTTGATGCAGCGTGACACCGCTTTTGAAGTTGAGCAAATACGGCAAAAAAAGGCCCGGCGCCCCTCTGCTTCATTTTTGATGCAGAGTGGCACCGCTTTTGAGTGCGCCCAAAAAACGAGAAAAAAGGCGGGGGGTGCCCCTCTGCGCCATTTTTGGTGTTTAGTGGCACCGCCCAAAAAAACATGCAAAAACATGGAAAAAATGGGCTTGTTCCAGGCCCCTTGGAGGAAGCCTAGTCCGGAATGCTCAGCCGCTCCGCAAGCTCCTCCGTGGCCGCGCGCGCAATCTCCTCGCACAGCGCAGCAGGAACGCTGTAGAGCAGCTCGCGTGATTGGCTGACCCTCTCGTACTGCCCCTCCATCAGCCGCGGCCCCCGCTGCGCGGCCCGGAGGTGCCTGCCATCCTGCCACGCGCCGCAGCGGCTGCCGGGCCTGCACAGGCCTCGCCTCGGCCTCCAGCGCATGTTGGTCCACAGCCGCGTCTGCTTCCTGTACGGAGTTCCGTACTTGCAGTAGGTCAGACGCTCCATGAACGGGCGGCCCGGTGGCCGGGTTCTCTATGACCCACATCAAGGGGTCAAAGTGCGCAATGGCCTCCTGGCGTAGACGAAGTCCCACACCATGCCCCCCTCGTAGGCGAAGGCCTGAGAGAAGTCCGCGCCCGCGCCGTCCAGCTCGCTGCTGCTGCTGCGCACGCTGTAGACCACCTCCGTGCTGCGCGCCCACAGGCCTATCATCGCGTTCACGCTGAGCTTGGCCATGTGCTCCTCGCCCTGCCAGGCGGCGTCCATGCGCTCCAGCGCGCGCCGCAGCGTCGCCGCGTCCACGTGGCTCCGCGCGGAGATGCCCAACACAATGTGGTCCCAGCGGCAGACGCCCAGGTCCAGCATCGCGGCCAGCGAGACCTTCGGGTACCAGCCGGGCCCCACGTACGGCAACAGATTCAGGCAGGACTGCCTCGCGTCGCAGCAGCCCTCCACAAAGCCCAGGTCCGGCAGCACTCCGTCCACGGGCTCAACGCCGTCCGCCGGGCACAGGGGGATGGGTAAGTGGGATGGGGTGCGCCGTGCACCAAGTTTCACGCCGACGTTACGAGCGTCTCTATTGCCGCCTGCGCCTCAAAAACCAGGGGGCGCTTGGTGGCTCCGGGCGTACTTATGACTCCGGCGGGGCCACGCGGCTCTCAGGCTGGTGGGCTGCGCGCTCTCCTCAGGGCCTCTTCTTCGCTTGTGGCAGTCGCCCCACAGGCCTGTCAGAGTTGCGCAGCTGCCCGCAAGGCCTGCCTCACCGGCACACGTGGTCCAGCTCGAAGGTAGCCGGCCGTCAGCCGCAGCCGCCAGCGCGCGCTGCCGTCTGCGCGAGGGGAGCGGCCAGGGTCTTCTGCCTCTCCGCCGCGCCGGGCACTTCCCGTTTCGCCTTGAGCAGCTTCAGGAAGATCTCGTGCGCCAAGCCGGCCAGGCGCTGGCCCCTGTACTCCTGCCCCAGCGCCTCGCACCACCTCCGCAGCAATTCGTGCTCCTCCAGCAGCTCTCGGATCCTGGCGCCCCGCCTCAGCCTCAGCCCGCAGTACTGCGCCGGGCTGCGCCACCTTGGGGCTCTCGCCGACGGCCATGAGCTGGCGCGCCTCCCGCAGGTCACCAGAACAGCCCCGGCTGCGGCGTCAAAGCGCCTCCACTCTTGGATGGGCGGCAGGGTCTGCCTCGCCTCGCCCCGGTAGAGCACGCGCGCCGCCTGCCTCTCCAGCACCCGCTTCACGGCCCTGTACATGTAGCAGCGCCCGTCGAAGGCCAAGAAGCACACGGTGCGGTGCTCCTTCAGCGATCGTAGCTGTCCACCAGGTCGCCCTACGAGCTCAGCACGCGCATGGGGGCGTTGCGCCACACGCAGAACTCTCGCACCTCCTCTGCGGAGATGCCGAGGCGCCTCCAGTCATGGCGCAGCATGGCGTCAAAGTCGGCGCACACCTCCTCCACGCTCAGCTGCAGCAGCTCGGCCAGCTGCGTCCTCCTCGCAGGGCAGCTGGAAGCTCACGCTCCTCAGGCCCACCTCGGTCCTGGAGTTCCTGTACTGCGTGCTCTGGGTGCTGACCACCCAGTGCCCCTCAGGAAGTAGGTCTCGTCCGAGAGCTGCAGGATGGGGCCGCCCGGGCCCAGCGAGTCCTCCACTTGTTGTTTCACCCGCTGCGCCACCTGCTCCTCCGTGAGGTGTGCTGGGTGCCTCGTCATGGCGCCGCCCAGCTCGTTCACCGGCAGCCAGTCCCTGCACTCGTAGCCTGCGCCGGCGTTCCGCCCGCTGCGCCGCCTGCCACGGATGATCACCGGCACGTGGACCAGGTACTCGTAGTACTTGTCGCGGAAGAAGCCCTTGCCCAGCTTGGTCAGCCGGTGCTCTCCGCCCTGCAGGGAGCGCACGAGCTTCTTCTGCCCGTTGCGCAGCAGGATGTAGTCGTTGGGCCCCTCGGATGAGGGGCTGGTTGTAGTCAAAGTCCTTGCTGGGGGGCCGCAGGCCCAGGTGGGAGTAGTAGTGCTGGCCCACCCGGGTCAGCTGCCCGTCCGCGCGCGAGAGCAGCGCGTAGGCCCCCGGGCCGCGCCGCAAGTTCAGCACGACGGCTCCATCCGCCCCCGTGCGAGCCCGGGCGCCGCCGTCCGCGGCCTCCGTGATCTGCTGTCGTTGTCTCGCCCAACTTGCCATTCTTTTTTTACGGGGCCAGTTTTTTTTGCTCGGCCGCGCATTCTCCCCGGGTATACTTGCCCGTAAAGGCCGTAGCTTTTTTACACGGTTTTGGACACGCTCTGCCAGGAAGGGGGGCAGCTTCCGGGGTGCGTTCAAACGGGTTATGCCCTCAGAGCGTTTTCGCGGCGGGCGGGCTGGTGCCTGTAGGGTTTAAACTTATCTAAATCCGAGAGTCATGCTAAGGGGTGGTTCTGGTGACTTGGAATGTAGGGGTACGATTGCACGGGTACGGTTGCTGGTGCGGTGGGTACGGTCTGCTGGTGCGATCGGTACGGTTGCTGGTGCGATGGGTGCGGTCTGACGGTGCGACGGGTACGGTCTGCGGGTGCGATGGGCACGGGCTGTTGGTGCGATGGGTACGCGGTCTGCGGGTGCGATTGGTACAGTTTGCGGGTGCGATGGGCACTGCTTGTGTGATTGGTGCGTTCTGCTGGCACGATGAGTTCGGTCTGCTGCTGCGATAGGCACGGTTCGGTGGTGCAATAGGTGCATGGCGCTGGTAGGATGGGTGCGCTCTGACGGTGCGATGGGTACGGTCTGCTGGCGCGACGGGCGCGATGAGTACGGTCTGCGAGTGTAATGGGTACGCTTGTGGGATGGGTGCGGCCTGTACTGGTGCAAAGGTACAGTGCTGGTGCGACAGGTGCGGTCTGCCGGTGCGACGGTACCGTCTGGTGGTGCGTTGGTTCGGTCTGATGGGTGTGGTTTGCTGGTGCGATGGGTACGGTCTGCTGGCACGATGGGTGCGGAGGTTTGCTGGTGAGAGGGTTGCGGTCCTGGTGCGATGGGTATGATCTGCCGGTGTGACGGGTGTGGACTGCTGTTGTGTTGGTCTGCTTTAATGTGGTCTGACCTCTTTCAGGATTGCCCAGTGTTTTTTTGTCAAATATTCGGAGGGGGTGGGGGAGAGGGCTTGGGGCCGAGTTTTTTTGAAAACGAAATCAAGTTCCAGGAAAACACAACTGGGACTGTGTCCCTTTTGCTATAGAGTCAACTTTAGAACTTTAGAGAGCACCACCAAGTTCCACAAAAGCACTGTCCAATACCAATTTCCAAGAAAACATCACCAAGTTCGAGGTAGCCAGCGACCGTGCCGTTCCTGTCAAAAACATACCACCAATTTCAAAGAAACCGCCATCAATTTCGAGGAAACCGCTCCAATTTCGAGGAAACAACCCCCAAATTCAGGGAAATGCCACTAATTTCGAGCAAAACACCGCCAATTTCAAGTTAGCGTAGCTTATTGCCGAGACAACAACGCGAATCATTCTCAGGAAAGCGCCACACATTTCCAGGACAACGCGACCAGTTTCCAGGAAAACACCACACATTTCCAGAAACCTTCGCACCCTGGGACCGTACCTCTATCGAAAGATCACAAAAACACGCTTCCACACAAAAATCCAATTTTTCAGGTCAACAATCTTGTGTCGTGATCACACTCTAGGAAAGCACCAGACATGTCCAAGAAAACGGGACCGTACCCTCCACCAATTTCCAGGCATTCAAAACCAATCTCCAGGAAAACAAAACCAATTTCCAGGAAAACACAAATTTTCAGAAACACAACAAACAACAACACAACCAATTTCCAGGAAAACACCACCAACTTTCAGGACAACATTACGAATTTCCAGGAAAACACAACCAATTTCGAAGTACATACAAAAAGAAAAGCATCCAATTTCCAGAAACCACCAACTTTCAGGACAAAACTACCAATTTCGCGTACCGTGCAAACCGCACCCCCGGACTGTACCCCGTACCCCCGTACTGTACCAACGGTACGCCCGTACCGTACCAACCGTGCCCCAAAAACCGTACCAACCGTACCAACCGTACGCCCGTACCGTACCAACCGTACCCCAAAAACCGTACCAACCGTACCCCAAAAACCGTACCTTTTTTCACAAAAAACACAACCAATTCCAGGAAAACACGACCAATTCCTAGGAAAACACAACCAATTCTAGGAAAAACAAAACCAACTTATTGGTACGGCACGGGGGTACGGTTGGTACGGTACGGGGGTACGGCTGGTACGGTACGGGGGTACGGTTGGTACGGTGTGGGGGCACGGTTGGTGCGGGGCTGGGTACGGTTGGTACGGGCCTACGCCTGGCTGCGGTGCTTTTCTTGAAGTTTGTGATTGTTTTTTTCTCGAAAAAAGAGTGGTCCGGAGGGTGTACCTCAAAATTGGCGGTGTTTTCCTAGGAATTGGTGGTGGTTTCCTCGAAATCGGTGGCGTTTTCCTGGAAATTGGTTGTGTTTTTTCTTGAAAAACGGGTGGGTTCCTAGACATTGGTGGCGTTTTCCTGGAAATTGGTGGTGTTTTTTCTCGAAAAACGGGTACGGTCCCAGGGTGTACCTCAAAATTTGTGGTGTTTTTTCTTGAAAAATGGGTGGGTTCCTAGAGATTGGTGGTGTTTTCCTGGAAATTGGTGGTGTTTTTTCTCGAAAAACGGGTACGGTCCCAGGGTGTACCTCAAAATTGGTGGTGTTTTTCTGTGTTTTCCTGGAAATTGGTGGTGTTTTTTCTCGAAAAACGGGTACGGTCCCAGGGTGTACCTCAAAATTGGTGGTGTTTTTCTAGGAATTGGTGGTGTTTTCCTTGAAATTGGTGGTGTTTTCCTGGAAATTGGTGGTGTTTGTTCTCGAAAAACGGGTACGGTCCCAGGGTGTACCTCATTTTTTCTCAAGAATGGGTACGGTCCCCTGGGTGTACCTCGAAAGTTGTGGTTTTCCTAGACATTGGTGGAGCTTTCTTGGGAAAATTCTGTTTTCTTTGGAATTGATGGTGTTTTCCAGTGGTCATGTTTGTCTGGAAATTTGTGGCGTTTTTTTCTCGAGGAAAGGGGTCCATCCCAGCTTGAAATTAGCGGTGTTTGCCTGGACATTAATTGTGTTGGTACAGTACAATCATTGTGTTATTTTTGCAGTTGCAGCGTTTTCCTCCTTTGGTGGTGCAATTGGTGGTGTTTCCCCGGAGGTTGGTGATGTATTCCTGGTAGTGTGTTTTCTCGTCCTTGGGTTAAGGTCCCAGGGATTGGTGGTGCTTTTCTGAAAATTGGTGGACATGTGCCTTGTTTTCTCCAAAAAGGTTTCTCCGAAAAGGGAACCAGGGTGTACCTCGAATTGTGTTGTGTTTTCATCGAAATTGGTGGTGTTTTCCTGGAAATTGAAAATGTTTTCCTGGAAATTGGTGTTCAACATGATGAAGGGTACGGTCCCACGCTACCTTCGAATTGGCAGTTAACGCATGCACAGAAAAATAGGTTCAATCCGCCAGTTGCGATGCACCCCACAAAGAGTATCTGCAGGCCGCCGCTGGGCGTACTCGCTGCCACACCGCACCACCACGCCACACACGCGTACCTTGCGCCGCACCACCGCAAGCGTACCCCGCAAGGCACCACCGCACCACGCACGCAAGCGTACCCCGGACCGCACCACCGCACCACGCAAGCGTACCCTGCACCGCACCACCGCAGCGCGCAAGCGTACCCCACTACCGCACCACCGCACCTCGCAAGCGCACCTCATCGCACCCGCGCACCGCACTACCGCACCACGCAAGCGTACCCTGCGCCGCACCACCGCACCACGCAAGCGTACCCCCGCACCGCCCCACCGCACCTACGTGCCGTACCTCATTTCCACCCCTCCACCAGAGCATGACTCTTGAATTTAGCTAAGTTTAAACACAGCTGGCTTTCAACAAGCCACTATTTGCTCGAGAAGCATAAGCTCTGCGATGGCGACTTTCTCCGAGCGCGAGCGCGAGGCGCGCGAGGCGGCAGCGAACCTGGTGCTGTCTACCGTCCTTCCGCACTCCGTGAGAATGGGGACTCGCGTGCTCGAGACCCTGGACGACATGCGGGAGATACTGTCCTACGACAGCATCGGCTGCAAGCAGGCTCTGCCCATCTTTGCAGAACTCGTCAAGGCCGGCCAGGAGCCCGTGGGTGAAGACTACCCGGCGACGAATTTGGAGCATCGCCTGGTGGAGTGGTTGGATCGCCGCGAAGCCGCCCCGGACACTCCGCCCGTGAAGCCTCAGTCTCCGCGCCAGCCCATTTACCTGAGCGTGAAGAGGAAGGCGAGCGACCAGCCGGAGAGCGACCAGCCGGAGAGCGAATAGTCGGAGAGCGAGCCGGAGAAGCCGGAGGTAACCACTTTGTTGCTGCCAAAGGCCGAGCCGCGAGAGGATTTCATGAGGAACAACGCCGCTCCCATCTTCCACAGCAGCAACCACGTTCTGGTTCCCTGTGAGTTCCGCCACACAGGCCCGGGTGTGTCCGAAGCAGAACTGCTGGAGTGCCTTTACAGGGTGGGGGACGACAAGTACCAGGGCAAAGGTTGCGCTTGGATGGCGTGGCGCCTCGTGGGCCAAGCTCAGCCTCCTGAAGTCGGCCACCACGTCATGCTTCGACCCGAAAGAGGGGCAAACTTGTGGGTCTTCTTCCACAAGCCCACCATGAAGCTGCTGCCCCATCCTCCGGCGTCCACCCAGCTCTACAAGCTTGGCAAGGGGAAGCTTCACGATGTCGTGAAGCTGATGGCCAACTGCTTGGAGCAGAAGGGGCCCATGCGGGCCATGAGTCGGGGCGAGTACGACGGCCTTGTTGCAGCAAACGAACCTCCGGCGCCAGAGTTCTCCCCACGACGGGTTTTGAAGAACTACGGCGATATGACGACGTCCGAGTTCCAGAGCCATCTAATCAAGCTCGACACGACCTTCCGAGGCGACAAGGCCTTGAACACCGGCAAGCGCCCGCCGAACAGTGAGGACGAGTTCGTGCACTTGCAGAGCAGGGCCCTCTTGCCGCTCCGCAAGCAACTCCAGGACGACCAGTTGCAAACGGAGAGCCTGCTGGTGTCGCGCCATCGCCAACTTCTGATGACCGACTTCGTCATCAACGAGAGCACCGTGAACTGCTGGTGGTACAACCCCGAGGTCCACCAGAAGCAGCCACTGGACTTTTTCGAGGCCTACGGGCGAGCTCGCGACGAGCGAAGGAGCTTGATCTTCTACGGAGACAGCGGCAAGGGGAAAACTCCCCTGGCAAGTTGCATGGTAGCCCGCGACGTGGGTCTGGACGAGTTCGTCATGGTGTCCAGCCCGGACGGCCCCCAGCTGCTGCACGTCGCCGTACTGAGGGTTGAATCCTCGCCGCGTTCGTCGGCGCTCGGAAGGCGCCCGCGTCCTCCACCGCCTTCACGCGCCGGTCGGTGAGGTCCTTGTTGTGCTGGAACTTGTCGGCGTTGTCTTGGAGGACCCTGAACTCTGTGGAAGTGGTCGCTCCACTGCCCGCCCTTGCGCGCCACCCTCATGGCCAGGTCTTTCTTCAGCGTCTGGATGCCCCGGTCCACCACGGCAATGGCGTTGCGGTCCTCGGGCCGCTTCGTGCGGCGCACGGCTTCGGGCAGCTCCCTGTCCAGCGTGGCGAACTCGTTGCCCAGGTCTGTCGTGACAAAGTTCCCGTCGTCCCCCGTCAGCTCCCGCGCGGCGCGCTTGGTGGCGCGGCCCACCGTCTCGGCGTTCTTGTTCTGCAGAGGTTCCACGGCGGCCTCCCGGGTGAAGACGTCCATCACCACCAGGCCGTACATCGTCTTCCCCCGCGTGTTCTGGCTGAAGTCGATGAGGTCGGCCTGCAGCCGGTCGTTCGGCCCCTCGGCGGCCGACTTGCCCAGCGCGCGCGGCCGGGGCGCCTGCGCCTGCCGGCCCACGTCGGCCTTCAGCGCCTCGAAGGCCATGGCCTGCGTCACGTCGAGGTCGCGCTGCCTCGCGAGTTGGTACAGCTTCCGCGGGTCCCGCACGTTGAAGTCGTCGGCCAGGTCCCTCAGCGCCTCCATTTAAAAAACAGCTTTGTTGCCCCAAAAAGGGGCTAGATCAAGGTTCCTTGGATGCAGGGAGGCCTGAAGACACCTACTTGTTGCCCCAAAAAGGAGCTTGAGCAAGGCTCCGCTAGAACGAGGAGGCATGCACAATGCATCAAAACCAGTTTTTTTCTACTTGTTCTTCGGCCCCCGCTGGGCCTGCCAGGCTTCCACCTCGTCCAGCCGGGCCTGGAAGCCCTTGCGCACCCCCCACATGGTGAGGTGAGAGCAGTCGAGAGTAACCATCTCCGTGCACCGGGCGGTGCCCGTCAAATTCTTCACGGAGTCAAAGAGCTGCTTGAGCTCCGCCACGTCGGCCTCAGCCATCTCCGTCTTCACCCGGCTGTCCGACAAATTCGTGAAGCTCGTGTTGCAGACCACGTTGCCCGTGTTGCCCGCGATCACGAGGCAGCCGGGGTTCCTCTGGCTCGTGGTCAGGGACAGCTGCGTGGAGAGGCTCTTCGTCTGCACCAGCGCCTCGTCGTTGATCATGATGAGCTCGCACTGGTGCGTCCCGCCGTCTCGCTCCAGGAAGACCCTCGCGCTCTGGTTGCCCAGCAGCCGCAGCTCCGGGCCGCTGTCGGGGGCCGCGCTGTTGTTGGACACTTGCAGCTTGCTCCAGCCCGCCCAGTTCTTCGTCAGGAAGAGATCGTCCGAGAAGTCTGAGGCGTTGGTCACGGTGAGCGTGTTGGAGGCGAAGAGCTGCGGCGCGGAGACCGTGCCCGAGCTCGTCACGTCGCCGCACACCACGCTGCCCGTCGACACTCCGCCGCTCGTGGCCGTGAAGGTGCAGTCCAGGCTCTCGCAGTCCAGCGGGCCCGCGGAGGCCCCCGCTGATCGTCAGCGTGGCG
>CAUJNA010000021.1:149076-351576 GCA_963377175.1 Effrenium voratum | reverse complement strand
CCCGGGCCCCATCTGCAGGGAGTCTTGAGGAAGGAAGCTCCGCAAATGACGCTGCTCCTTTGCCTTTTCATCTGAGTCATATTCAAAACCCGGTATTAAAATGGTCCAAGCCCAGAACCATGCTTCAAGAACTAAGAAGCCGGAGATCCGCAGCATTTGTTTTTGCTGCAAGGGGATTGTCCCTTACCTTCATCTACCCGAATCGGTTTTGATTGTGACTCATATGGGCGCGTCTTCTTTTGAAGGTACCCAGTTTTGAAGGAACGCGACACCCAAATGGGATCCCCGGAAAAAAGTCCACGGTTTTGGTGTCCCTGGCAATATGTTGAATACAGGGTGCGAATTATAGTAGACCCTTTGTGAACATGTCAGTGAAAGTTCATGCTTGCCAACCACTTTCAAGGTGCTGACCCTATTGAAATTCATGGCCAAATCAACCAAGATCAGGCAAAGTAGCGGCTAAGACCTATACGCTGCGACGAGACAAATGGTTGTCCGATTCCATCGGTTGGAAATTGGTGTTCTTGGTCAGCTTCCTTGGCAGCTAGGCGTTGATGAGTTCCAGGCTGCCTGAACATCTACACGAAATTAGATATTCGGCAGATTTTCCGGCAGCCGGTGATTTGGACAAAGAGCTCAGGACTATGCCAAGTGCATCTGCCAAAACAGTCCCTTCCTCCCACTGATATTGCATTTGTGGGAGGGTACCTGGAAGATCATTCTCTTCTTGCGGGGCCGCCCTGTGAGATGTCAACATTAAGCATCACCAGTCCGCTAGAAATAGAAGCCGTATCCCCCGTGTATCGCTTGAAGTCACTGAGACGCGCAGCCATGTCTGCTGTGCACACTTTGCGGCGGAATGCGCAGACCTGTCTGTCCAGACTGGTTGGACATCACTCCGACCATCCCTGTAACTCCGTTGAAAAAGAGAGTAGTCACTGACCCGAAGAACAGAAATGCCCTGGCCGTAAGCCAGGGTGCCTGAGAACTGCCCCCATTAAGTATCACGCTAATGCAACCCCAATCAACATTACTGGCAACCAACAAGTTATTTGTGCAAATGACAATCAAATCATGCACCCAAAAGGTGCCGTTTCAAGTGACCCCTCTAAATGAAAGCCATCCAAAGGAAGGACGACTCAATCAATATTGGCTACCAAAAAGTGATGCTTCAACCACTGCAAAGGGAGATCAAGGTAATCCAGGTATATGTTTCGGACGGGGGAAAAAGGGGGACCATCCAATTTGTGAAGGGATTCGAGACCCCGCCTTGGCCGTCACATTTTGCGAGGCTCAAGAACTGTCGCCCGTAGTCCTGGCGCGAAGAGATATGGGCGTGTCGCTTCTGAGTGCATCCTCCTTGGGGTTGGCTGAAAGGGAAACAGAAGGAAAACCACTACTTGTTGGGTCCTCTAAATTTGACATATATCCATTTTGTCTCCCTTAAACCAGGCTTGGTGGCTGCCATTTGTACAAAAAGATTGACTGGTTGTCTCACTTCCCATCGAGTGGGTCGGCCGGAGAAGTCAAAACTTGTTGTTTACCACCAAAATGGGTCTTCCAAAAAAGTGGCTACTAAAGTCTCTGGGGAAGTGAGTTGCTGGCTGGCGCGAAAAGACTTCTTCTCCACAGAAGTTGAAGGGCACGGCCAAATAACAGCCGAGGTGTCCAAGAAAAACGCGGCTGTGTTTCTTAGGGTGTGCCTTGTTTTCTGGGCTGCCCTCAGATCCCCCTGCAAAACTTTAACCTTTAGTGGGTTAAATGGAAACTACCGCTAAACACCAAAAAGCCAAAAGGCTAAGGGGATGGCTGGGAGCCACCAAGTTTGAGGGCATCCTTCTTGGAGCTTTCAAGGGAAGCCACGAGGGAAATCACCATTTTTGGGGGCTGCCCCTGTTTTGGCACATACCCATGTGGCTGTGGTTGTCAAAACCAATGGGATCCAATTTTGGGGCTTTCGGTGCACCACCCATTTTAGAGCCTATTCTAGTGGGGAGTGGGATGTTCACTGGGGGTACGGGATTTTGGCGCATACCCATGTCAAGGCAGCCTGCTTGCTCATGGATGGTCACGAAAGAGTCCAACCCAGACCACTCAAACGTGGAAAGGTTCTGGCCTGGGCTTGGGCCCTCATGGTTCTGTATCCTTTCACCATTCACTTTTAGCTGGGACTTTATCTTTTAGTTGGGAGATTCCCCCGGAAGGCAAATTAAGGCCAATTTGCCCCCAAGAAGCGATGTTCGAAATTAATCAAAGGGAAGTGTTCCCATGGCCAACCCTCCGTTTGTAACCAATGTCTCATGTCTCCCTTCATGAAAGCAATCACATTGGCCGTCTAAAATAACTTGTTTCAGGTCGTGGTTACCATCCCCACCCAAGAGAAGGAACCGGTCTGTTGACCCATGACTTCTCCTTAAAAACCAGCCACCCAAAATTCGGATGGTTGTCTCTTGGTTGACGTTGGAAGGGGAGCAAACATTCTTCACTTTTAGCCGTCAAGTGGTTGGATTTCAACCACTAAACCACAACAAGCAAACAGGTGAAAAATGTTTCCCAACAACAACCATGCTTGGATCTTCACCAGAATCCATCCCCAGTTGTTTCATTTCGTTGACTTTCAAGAGGCCGTTTTCGGCGCACCGCCCATTTTAGAACCAATTTTCACGTGGGGATTGGTTGATGTTCACCCATTTTTTGGGCTCCAAAAGCACCAGCTCATGCCTCCTTTGACGCCCCCGCCTCGTCCACCGGCTCCAGGGGCGCCACGCTGCCGCGGGCACGGCCTGGGATCGATCGACCGGGATCGACCGGGGCGCGCGGCGGATTTGGAGCTTGGCGCCGAGTTTGTCGAGCGGATTGGCCAAAACAATCCTTTTTTTTTTTGTTTCTTTTTTTTTTTTCGGTGGGAACCAGTGGAGTTGTTGATTTTTGTGACAAGTTTTTTTGGGAGAGCTGGGCTGCCTTGTATCTTACCGCCAACATGGGTGACCCGAAAAAGTGACCCAAGTCCGGGAACCCAGGGAGTGGTTCGAAGGGAAACCAAAGGAATCACCACCAAAGAGACCCTTGGATGGGGGGTTGCTTTGTGTCCCTGGGTTAGATACTGCCCCCAGAAAAGTAGGTCCCCCCCCCAAAAAAAACAAAAAACTAAAAAACTAAAAAAACACATGGAGGGGCGTCGTTTTGCCTTCCCTCGGATCCGCCCAGAAAAGGCAAAGAGCAGCGGAACCATTCTGCCCGCTTCGCTTCGGCCCCCCAAGCTTCTCTCAACTCGGCCGACGGGAAACTCAGATGGGTGCGTCGTGGTTTTTTGAGGGTACCAGCAACTGGCGATCCAGGTACTCCATTTGTGTGGCTTTAAAGAGAAATGAAAAGGAAAACACCTGTTTGGGGTCCCCGAAGAAAAAACAAAACAAAAACAACTTTTTCCTATCTATATATAACACGTTTTGGGTACTGTATGTCGGGATGCCTTCCGGCCACTCCAACCTATGCATCCAAAAAATGATCCTTGACGGGCCCGAAATCGAGAAATGAGTGTGTCCATCAAGAAGGGGGAGGGCACCCTCTTAGATGGCGGGACAAACCAGCCCCCCTTTTCCACCCTTTTCCGGGGACATGGCATCCACTCGCTTGACAAAAGGCTGGCCTTTTTTGCACCACTCGATCGCACTCGTCCCAGGCTCTTATCAACCGCTGGCCGGGAAATGAGTGGTGGGCCAGACTTCGAACGCAAAGTGAACTAGCTGGTTGAAAGAAACAAAAAGAGCCAAGTCAGAAAGTCACATAGGCAAGAAAGGTCTGGAGTGCTTCCAAGGGAAACCCGCAAAAACAAGCAAAGACACGTGCCCCCTCACTGACTCCGATAATCAACCTCTGATGCCAAGCCACGCTTGACGTACCAGTGGTGTGCAAAGCCTCGCGAAGGCTACAGGCTCGAATGCGGGGAGTAGACAGAAGCCGAATGCTCAAGATGTGTTGCTTCCTCAAATGAGCAGTCGAAAATCAGCCGGTGCCCCCCAATGAACATGGGCAGTTCACCGAGTGCTGACGGTAAATTGGCGAGAGTACCTAATGGCACACCTGTACTACAATCAATGACACGATGGTGAATATGTATATATATATATATATTCATATATACTATTTTTTTGACCACTGATCGATTGGTCCAGGTCACTTTGACAGCATCCAGAAAGCACTTCACACTCATGCCAACGCACCAAGCATCAGCTCGTTTTACCCTGAGCTCGCCATTGGTGCAGAACATTTCCCCATTTCAATGGCAAGGCTCAAGGCTCTTGTCGACTCTGTGCCTGGGAGAACGTGCTGTCGGCGGGAATCCCAAACACTGAGATACATACCAGTTACCAATGCTACTGTGGATGGACGAAATCCTGCACCACCCAAGAAACCCTGGAATGGTGATTTCCCTGTAAAAACCAACAAACAATGGCTTCCCATGGTTTCTTAGGTGGTGCGAACTGGATTTCGCAACCATCCACAGTATCACCATTGCCCCCGGAAAACAGAGCACAATTTCAGTGCAAAGTGAAGCTCGGCTCACTTCAAAATGGCCATCTGCATGAGTCGAAACCCAGTAAAACTTCCAAAGACATTGCTGGACAAGGGAATCCCACCTAGGTCCTCCAGTAGAGAGGTTAGCATAAGGGTACCCTTTTTTTCTTTCCCAAAAAAGGGTAAAAGGGCACTACTGGGGGACCTAGCCACATGTCTATAGGGGCTCCTGTGTTTGGATACTCCCACGAAAACCATGGTACGGGGGGGAGGTCCCAATTGTTCCCTAGAGAACTTTCGGCAGACCATGTTCTTGTCAAAGGAACCAGTGGGATTCTCCATGTCTACCACTCCCCATGTGAGTCATAATCAAAACCCGGTATGTTCTGGGTTGCATGCTTCAAGCATGATGAAGCCGGACATCCGCAGCTATTTATGGCAAGGGGATGGTCCCTTGCCAAACCTTCACTTACCCGGGTTTTGAGCACGTGGCTCACACGGAGGAACCCCCCCAAGGAAGTAGGTTTCGTGAGTTGCCCGTAGAAAATGCGAGGGGTTCCGCAAGTTGTCATGTCTTTTTGTTGAGGAAAATTGCCGCAGCCTCTCTGGGCCAAATGGATTCGACCCCCAAGAAAGAACAAGTTAAGCCTCGCTTGGATGGGCGAGAAAAAGCAACCAAACTGTTTGTTTACCACTAAAATGGTCGAAACAAAAATCAAATAACTAGGAGTGTGAGCTGCGGCTGGTGGAAAGAAACCAATGCAAGAACAACCAGGCGAAGAAAAGGTCCACCGTGGGTGAGCCCTTGGTCTGCTGAGGAAATCCTGAACGCCGGGGGTGGTCCATGGGAAAGGGTTCCCCTAAGGCTCCCTAAAAGGCTCAAGGAAGTCCCGGGAGCCCGAAGCAACCCCCCCCCCCTGCACTTAGCCCCCTTATAGGGAGGGGCACGTATGGATGGCATAATTTGGTCATTGCAAACCTGCCGTCAATACGAACCCCCCCGATTTAGGATTCCACAAGGATATTCATGGGTTCTTTGTGCGACGTGAAGAGCGAAAACGACCCGCCTGAGCCCTCAGCCACACAGTAGGCACCCACGACTTTTCGGAGACGATGCATCGATGATCCAGAAACCAAGCGGGTCGGTGTGTGGTACCTATTCTGTTGGTTGGCTCCCTCTGGTTTTCCGGTTGGTTTGTGAAGGGACCAAGAGGAAAGCAACAACTTGGGGACAGAACTGCGACTCATGGATCAAAGGAGGCCATGGCTCGGTAAGTTGCAGAACCAAAGGCAAGAAAGTTCCAAGCAGAAGCTTTTGTCCTGTAGAGTGGCCAAAGTATTGGGGCGGATTTCTTGAGACGCGAGAAATGGTTTTGCTCGGCCGATCATCTCCGCGGAACCGCTTTCGAGCATGGCGAATCAAGCTCTCAGCGTGAAGGCCCAGCGGGTTTGCTCGACATGCCAAAGGTCAACCGGGGGTTGTCTCAACAATTTGGATGGTTGCGAAATCCCAATCCTTTTCGCACAACAGCCTAAGAAACCCTGGTTCTGATTCGATTCCCAAACGGAAACACTTCAACAATGGTCTCAACCGGTGGGAAATGGATTTCGTCCATCCACAGTAGGAATCGGAACCCCAAACAATTGCGGAGGCCTTTTCGTATCCTGTTGTCTGCACAAAGGGTACCCTCCAAAAAGGACCCCTGGTTACTTCTGCTTAATGTCGACCTTGAATTCACCGACCTGGTGGAATCGAAGCTTTGCCTCTACAATTGGGACACCCCCTATGAATCAACCAGGGGCTCATAAATCCGGGGTTCCTATTTCAGTTGGGTAAAAGTAGATCTAGCAACGGAATGGATGCCCTATCTACTTTCACCCTGTGAAAAACGGAAACCCAAAAGGGCAAAATCAAAACTGGGCTGTCCGTTTTCGGATGCCCTGTTAAGAGTTCAACTCCTAGTCGGTGAAATGGACACTACCGCTAAATCCTGAAAAGCAAAAAACCTAAGGCGATAGCCAACAAGAAAAAGCGAAAAAGGTGATCCTGGCACTCGCAACAAAACAAATAAGACCCCGATGGCCATACAAGTGCCGCTCAGCATCCATGCAATGTTGTATCTATATATGGTCACCCTTCTACCTTTCTACTTACAAACTGCAGGTGTCAACTTGATATATATATATATACATATATATCAGATATATAGAAAATCAGTCGCATCCCCCGTGTTTGTGTCCAAGGTAAGATTTTAGCTTTGCCGACTTGGGAGGGGCCAGGCTCATGTGGGAACCAACCCTCACTCTCACAACCCGAATGGAACGGGGCTGCGGGAAATGGAATCCACGAATCTGTGATAACCCCTCAAAGGGAGGAGATTCTCTCGTATCACAGAAGTGGTTGGATAAACCCCAAGTGATCCCACAACCCTGGAATGGAACGTGCGTCTGGCCAAAGCACGAACAAACAGTCAGTCAAGAAACAGCCTTCATGGCAGGTCAGCGCAACACATGCCAAATCCAACGAGAAGCAGCTGCTCATATTGTTCCTAGAAGCATGGCCAACACTCATGCAAGCCATGACACCCCTGCCCTTTGGGCCAAAAGATTTACCCAAGGCAGAGTATAGAATTTCAAAGCTCAAAAGCGCAATTGGACTGGAGGGCATCAAGCCTTTCTTGCGAGCAACGCCCAAGCCCGAATGTATGCAACCGAGTCCAAAAGAATCCCAAGGATCACTGTACGATTGCCAGCTCCACATGGCGAATCGACTGAATGGCGAAACAACCATGGGTCAAAATCCCGCATTTCCAGTGAACATCCCAATCCCCATTAAAATTTAGGTTCTAAAACGGGTGGTGAATTCCACCTACCCCCAAACTGGGATCCCAAAACGGTTTTGACCACAGCCAAACGACTGAGGGATCCTCTGCAGGGCCTGGCCTCGCCGCAATGGTCCAGCAGTGCAACCCCACGCCCTGACCGACGTTCGGGCTGGTCAAAGAAGCCCTCGGGGGTGGTTAGCTCATGGCGCAACATTTGGCTGTGGTGGTCAAAACCGTTTTGGGATCCCATTTTGGGGTTAGGTGAATTCACCACCCATTTTAGAACCTATTTTAGTGGGGATTGGGATGTTCACTGGAAATACGGGAGTTTGACCCATGGCCATGTGAGTCTAGTGCTTTGCCTCGCTTCCTGAGTGGATGGCCTAAAACGTTCAAACTGCTTACTTGCCACTAAAATGGTCTTCCCACAAATTTTGGAGTCCATGCACCCAGGAAGTGAGTTGCTTAACCAAGGGGTTCTCCATGCGTTGGATCCACACCGCCAGGTCTTCAAGCCTTGACAAACAAACCGAAACCTAAGGCCTCGGGTCCTTGCTCCGATTATTCAGAACCCCAAACACAAGCTGTGCTGAGACTCCCCCCTTTTGGGAGCCCCAAAAGCACGGAGCTCAGCTCGAAATTCCGAACCAAAAAAAACCCACCGGGTCCACCCCAGAAATCAAAGCCAGTGCCGAGCGGATCGGACCAATTCTTACGGCGCTCCGGAGTCGATCGGACCCAAGGGCAACCCGACCAAAGGAAGGACCGACCCCTCGCCGGGGAAATTCGTAGCTTAGGGTGGCGGTGGGTTGGAGCTGTGGAAAAACCCATGCACCAGCTGTCCCGGTCTACCCTTCAAACCCTCAAGGGGTAGGGGAATGAGTCATCTGACTTAGCAACCCTAGCCCCCAGCCATCTTTGCCGCGAACTGCGGAGATCCCGGCTTTGCGGCGAGCCAAGAAATGGGATCCCCACCTTTTTGTATCCACACATTGTGTGATGCGATCCACCCAAACTGCACCAACTTGCTTTGATGGCCAAACGGCCACACGGAATCTTTTCACGAGCCGGGAAGCCCATAAAAAAAGAAAGAAAGAAAAGAGAAAACCACGGGAAGCGCCAAAAGAAGCCCTAATATGCACCCCTAAAGCCCTGGGCTCCCCAATCTCCAGCCGCGAAACCCCGCGCCTTCTCCCTGAGGTACCGGATCGCCGAGTCCCTGAAAGTCACCGTGTCGCAGTCCTCGCCGCTGCGACCCGCGAAGCGAAGCCGAGACGCGCGGCGCCCGAGGCCGAAGCCTTTCTCGCGCGCGGGCGGTGGCTGCACTCCCATGGGAGTTTTGTTGCTCAGGTGCCACAAGAAAAGCAAGACAAACACCAGCTTACCCCTCAAAACTCCAAGCCCTGGGGAAGCTAATCTTTTACAGAGGCCGTGGTGGTGTTCTGGTTTAACTAACCTGGAACCTCCCGAAAGGTCCAGAAAAAAAAAGGACTTGCCCTTAAAAGGGACCTGTGGTGAAAAGCAAGACAAACACCAGTTATCACCATCGCCCCCCCAAATCCAACTGGAAAAACAGAACACACTCTCAGAAAGCGTAGCTCGGCGGGTTGCTCATGATGGTGGCCGCTCTGGCTCACTTGAAAATGGCCGGACTCTGCAGGGGCTTCCCAAGAAATTGCTGGAAAACAGGGAATTCCACGTGTCTCCGGGGGTTCCTGTGTTTGGATACTCCCATGAAAACCATGGTCGGGGGGGAGGTCCCAATTGTTCCCCGGAGAACTTTCGGCAGACCATGTTCTGGCCAAAGGAGCCAATGAAATTATCCATGTCTACCACTGCCCACGGTCATCAACATGGTCCAAGCCCAGAACCATGCTAAAGAATGATGAAGGCGGACATCCGCAGCTGTTTCTGGCAAGGGGATTGTCCCTTACTAACCTTCACTTGCCCGGGTTTTGATTGTGGCTCAAATGGAGGAACCCCCCAGGAAGTAGGTTTCGTGAGTTTGCCTTGTGTAAAATATGCAAGGGCTGCTTGATATTTTGCTTTGAGAAGTGGAGGCATCTGCTTTGTCAGGATGAGTGGTATGAGTTGGTGGGCTTTCTTGTGGGGAAATACTATGTCTGCCAGCCAGCTGGGCGGAAAAGAAACCAGCCTTGTAAGCTTGTACCCTTGCATCGTGCGTTTCGGTTGTTTTCCTCTGCGCAGATTGTAGTGCTTTGGAAGCCCATGTTAGCTCGAAAGTCGCCACTGTTCAGTGCAAGTATGGTATACGGTCCGCGTCTGCAGTAATTTGATCGCCGTTTCAGGACACACAAGTCTTGACATCTGGCGAATCTTGCGTTGCATGCCCACAGGATGTGGTTGTAGTGGACTACATTAAAGCCGAACGGAATCATGATCATAGTCGAGCTTCGTGTAGCTATTTTGCCCCAGTGGATCCCAGTTGCATAGGTAACCTTCGGTTGTAGGGTGGTTCCCTTGGTTATAATATATATATATATGTATAGAGGCAAACAGAATCACAGGGTCACCTCAGTCGGCCGCATGTACGTTGAGGTAAACAGAATCACAGGGTCACCTCGGTCGGCAGGAAGAAGTGACGAGACCGTTTCTCAGCAAGGGACGCACATGGCACTTGTGCGTGCGTGCGTGTGTGTGTGTGTGTGTATGTGTGTGTGTGTCTGTGTGGCCTGCAACAAGGGATTTCTGTTAAGGAATTGACAAAGGACACTCCAATACCCATGGTCTCAAGATGTTGGCACATCTCGGTGCCTTCCGGGGCTCCACCAAGTCTTGGCGACATACTGCGTGAATGAACATGGTCCGCCTTCTCGTTTGAACCTCTCTTTCAGAACAAAAAAAAGGCAGCAGAATAGGATCAAGATCCTTCCGTTCAAGAGTGCAGCTGCATGTCCCAACTCGCTGATGTGAGCCATACACAAGTTCCCGAATGGAAGGCGTTCAGGGTTCCATCAAGGTGCGCCTAAAGGACCCTCCTTCAATGTAGGGAAGTCGCCAAGAGAGGGGACGCCCTCCAAGGAATAGTTACATTTCAGGAATGCACCTTGGGAACGCTTCAAGTAGACAAGAAAGGGGACGCCCCTTCAAGAGCGTCTCTCCGAGTGTTCAAGGATGAGGGACCAGCAAACAGCAAACCCTTGCGCTTTGCTTGCGGGGCACCCTGCAAGGTTTAGTTCCCCAAACAGTGTGTCTACACTAAGGGGTTCTTACGCTAAGAGAAAAGGCCTTGGTGCCAGATTGAGGTGCCCGCTCTGTCCGCGAGCATTTTCCGTGGTATTTACCGCAGATTAGCTTCGGGCGCTGGCGAAGGACAAGCTTCTGGCCGTGCTGCCGGCGGTTTCATTTCAGGCTCTTCTGGACTACGCCGTGCAGGGAACTGGAAGAGTACGGAGAGGTCCTCGTGGCGGCGCAGGCAGCGGCCAGAGTGACAGAGCTCCTTCGTGCATTGGGAGCGGGCGCAGATGAGCTCAGGAAAGTGAGCAGTGTGTGGGGGATCGCAATACGAAATGCCAGTGGCAGAGCACGCGCAGCCCAAAGTGTGAGCTCCGAGTTGCGCGGCGCCTGCAATCGATTTCTGAAAGAAACGCTAGTCAGCGACGCTTCGGGTGGAGCGGAGCAGGGCATGACTGCGTCTGCGGCTGCGCGCGCGGGTGAGGGCATAAGCCCGAGCAGTTCCGGCGCGTTGGTGGAGCAAAGCGTGCAGGTTACCTTGGCGATGCTGCTGGAAGCCGCGCCTGCCGATGTGCGCGCGGAATTCGAGCATCTCGGGTCATGTGTCTTGGGAGACCTTGCGGCTGCGCAGGCCGGTGCTTTGTTGGAAGGTGTATCTTCGGATCGACAGGGCTTATGGACGGCGTGCGAGAACGCAGGGATTAGCCGGAAACAAGGTGGGAGAAGTTGGCAGCAGGAAGAGCTTCGGGCGGCTTCATTTCAGGCTCTTCTGGACTACGCCGTGCCTGGCGAGATGGGGAGGGAACTGGAAGAGTACGGAGAGGTCCTCGTGGCGGCGCAGGAAGCGGCCAGAGTGACAGAGCTCCTTCGTGCATTGGGAGCGGGTGCAGATGAGCTCAGGAAAGTGAGCAGTGTCTGGGGGATCGCAATACGAAATGCCAGCGGCGGAACACGCGCAGCGCAAAGTGTGCGCTCCGAGTTGCGCGGCGCCTGCATTCGATTTCTGAAAGAAACGCCAGTCAGCGACGCTTCGGGTGGGGCGGAGCATGGCATGACTGCGTCTGCGGTTGCGCGCGCGCGGGTGAGGGCACGAGCCCGAGTTTCGGCGCGTTGGTGGAGCAAAGCGTGCAAGTTACCTTGGCGATGCTGCTGGAAGCCGCGCCTGCCGATGTGCGCGCGGAATTCAAGCATCTCGGGTCATGTGTCTTGGGAGACCTTGCGGCTGCGCAGGCGGGTGCTTTGTTGGAAGGTTTATCTTCGGATCGACAGGGCTTATGGACGGCGTGCGAGAACGCAGGGATTAGCCGGAAACAAGGTGGGAGAAGTTTGCAGCAGGAAGAGCTTCGGGCGCTGGTGAAGGACAAGCTTCTCGCCCTGCAGCCGTACGCCAAGAAGTAGAAGCTTACGCAAATTTTATCCTGGCAACACGGCTGTGGCTGCCAGGGTTCTTGGCGCACGATGTCATTGACGTGCGTGTGTCTTGGAATGCACCCGAGTGGATCCATGCACAAATCCGCCTGCCGACTTTCTTTGACAACTCTTTCTGCTGCGCAGACGAAGCTACCATGCAACAGTGGATCGACCAACATCCGCGCCTTGGCGGCCTGCCGCCCCTCGCAGCGCTGCGCCGCATGAACTGCCTCGATAACATGGCGCCAAATGAGTTTGACGCCTTCTTGTGCGCCCTGCGATCTGGGAGCGCGCGCTTTATGTACACGCCTGCTGTGGAAGGGTCCGAGCCAGACAGCCCAGTCTTTGGGCCTGCCTTGATAACGCTTCTGTGCTGCGAGAGCTTGCCACTAGCACTCTGCGTGCGCCGCGTCGGCTGTTTGCAGCAACAAGCTACCACGCCTTGACCGCAGCGCCTTTGCATCTACCAACAGACTGGCCTGCTGCGGCTGCGCGCAGTGCCACGCATCTATCCCAGCAGCCCTGTCCTGCGATTCTGCCGTCTCACCGATATGTGCTGCTCATGGAAGAAAAAACGAGCATGCCTGCTGGCCATGCCTGTGCGCCTTTTTTCTTCTTGGTGCTGCGTGTGTCTCTACTCCCACACACGTGTCCTCGTCTTTGTGAGTGTGCGCGCAAATACCGCAAAATGATGTTGCAGCTTCCTGACAACAACCGCCGTTTTGCGGCGCTGCCCGCACAATACTCTGCAGCGTGTGACCGCCGCCTATCACTGTTTGGGGTCTCGTGCCGGGGTAATCTGTTTTTGTTAGGGAAACCAAACGATTTTTTTTGGCTGTTCCATGCTCCATTTTGAGACAAGCCCGTGTGGTTCAAACTGGTTTCTGGGCGACTCTCTTCACCGAATTGCATGAAATGGACGAGAGCCAAAGCCAAAGACGCTCATTAAGTGACAACAAAAAGTGATGATCACAGGGTCGCCACCCCCCCCCCCTTCCCAAGAAACATATATAATAAATCAAAATGGCACTAACTAAAAGAAAGCAAAAACGGCCAACAATCCTGGTGTGAGCCACGCTTCCGAAGAAAAACAAGCACGAAGTCCTTCTCATGGTTGTCTACACTCCTTGACACGCTTTGCGACCACACGCCCAAGCGAACATCCCTCGATCCTCGGTGACAGCGAAGAGAGGCCCGGACACGCGCTTGGTGCCTGCCCAAGACTGGGGGACACCAAGTACCGATGCCCCGCCGACCGGAAAAACACCTCAGGGCTTGGCCAACAAACATGGCCATGGGTCAACATCCCGTACCCCCAGTGAACATCCCAATCTCCACGTGAAAATTGGTTCTAAAATGGGTGGTGCACCGAAAACCCCCAAAAGAGGATCCCCAAACTGTTTTGACCCACGTCCACATGGCATCGTGTTGCCTCAATCACAGCCTTAAACAGTGGCGGAGGTTTGGGCCAGGTCTTCAGAGTGACCATTCCGTTGGGACAAGATTGACAGCCTGCTTGTATTCCAACAAGGTGGTCTTATTACAGGAATCTCCCACCCGACACCAAAGCCAGAAATCAAAACATGATGCACCAAGAGCTGTCTCTCTAGGCTGGGCACTCTTGCAGCTCTGGCTCGAAAACCGCAGTCTTGACAGGGATCCTTACATTATACACCTCAACACTGCCTTGTAAATGGTGGTTTCCCTTTATTTTGGTGGAAAAAACATGTTTCAACTGGGCAAAATGTATCTTTCAAGGAGCGAGAGCAACTTGTGGTGCGAAACAGCTTCTCAGCTGTTCGACGCGCGCAATGGATGTGGCTGCGCTAGGTCGAGCCATCCTTGCGAGCCTTCATTCTTGCACGACTTTCACTACTTCCAGAGCGTGGAAATAACATGGCTGTGGTCAAAAATAGGTACCCAAAATGGGACCCTGGTAAATGGAAACATTGACTAAAACCTGTGGTCCTCTGGTGGTTTAGTTTTGACCCATACCCACATGGAGCAGCGAAAAAGGAGAAACATCGTGGCTGGGCGAAATCTATTTCGCACTCTGAAACCATAGTTGAAACCATTGCTTGTTGGTCTTTGCAGGGGAATCGAATCAGAAGCCAGGGTGTCCTAAAGGTGTGAAGTGGCGTTCGTCCAAAGTAGGGACGAGGAATGTTGAGGCCACCTCAAGAACTTCGCTGGCTCTGATATGTTTATATGTACATATACGCTCTTATTGCGTGTATATATATATATATCATGAATGAATACAAGCGAAGGTGACTAAGGCAGGGAAGGGTTCGTCAGGCAGGGTTGGGGGTAGTGATGGATGCGACGTAGGGCAATTATGGGCGCGACGGCACGGTGGCCACCGCAACTTTTGGCTTTGTCGGAGTTCGATCCGATTTCGATCCACGCCTACGTGCCATCCATCCACCCAGGGGTTCTTCATCCACTCCTCCAAGTAATTCTCCGGCACCTGGGCAATGTGCATACATGTAGACATTCTGCTGTGTAAGAACATGTTATACACATTGTATGTATATTGTCTATATAGGGCACCATATGATATTATAGATTTGAAAGATACGTATACACAAAACCTCTGCTGTCTCAAATGGCGGCCCCGCGCATGCCAAAGCCTGCGCGTAAAACCAACATGTGCACGACCGCTATTGCTTTTTTTGCATGCCGCCCAATCTACGGGCAAATCCTGCACCCAAACCAATGGGGGCTTGTCTTTTTGGCAGGACCCCAACAAAAATTGTGGTTTTCCTTTGGTTGCCCTTTAAACCAGGCCAAAAAGGAGTTTGCCACACCCGCTGCCAGTGGAGTGCATTTGTGGCTGCTCAGGTTCAACAAGCCAGCGAGGCTACGTGGGTCTAACTTAGCCCTCTTCAAAGGGCTAGAGGTGATCTTCGCCCATCCTGCTTTCTACACACTGCGGGTGGTTGCAAAATTCACTTTGCACCTTGTTGCATGGTTTATCCCAGTATTTACAGGGGTTCATCCATCCCGGGACCAGGATTTGGCCCAACAGTAAGTGGTTTCCTCACCTTCACAGCACCTCTTCCATGCACAGGATGAACCAGGTGATTGGAACACGGACAATGTGGTTTGTTCCCACTCTGCGGGAAAGCCCGCTGAGCTGCAAGAGGGGAGCCAGGGTAGTTGCTGTGAGAACCAGCTTTTACTGCTGTCCGGGTAACCCCCAAACCAGCAAAAGCGCCCGTGCCAAGGGAAGAGGGGCACCATTCTTGAGCTCAAGCTGGTTCAAAAGCCGAACGAATCAATCAAGACCCATGGCCAGCAAAGCCAGGGCAAGGTAGGCATCTTTGATGACCACGTTGGCTGCTGGTACCAGGCTGTCCCAGGACAACTGTATTCAATGATTCAACCGGTCCCAGTGCTTCCAGTTTTCAGAGTAGGTAAGAGAAACCGTCGCGCAAAACCTCAGAGGTAAGAGAAATCTGCAATCTTTAATATAGTTCCAACAGCCTTTCGCCCGTTGTACCTTTAGGTGAGCTCGCTATAAAACAGAAATCGCAGAAATCCCTGGTTGCTTGCAGTGGAAACTGGAAGCACTGCGAATGGATGATTTCCGGTTCTTTGCTCCCACGGATTTCCAAACCAAGGTCCTGTGGGATCTACATGGCCTGAGGTCAATGGGGGACCTAAAACAAGTTAGGTTTTCTTTTGGTTGCCCTTTAGACCAACCCCACACAGGGTACCCTCACAAACAACAAAAAACAAAAAAAAACACAGCCCCTACCATGGCTACTCAAAGGATATGATTGAAACGCTTCATCAAACATCTGAGATTCAGGATAGCATGGGCTTCCAAACATTCAATAGACATGACTTCGGAACCTCTGACAACCTTCTTGCTTTTCTCATTTAACAGGAGAGGGTTGTCGGTCTCCAAATCTAGAGTTGATTTGAAGCCCAACCCTCCACCCGAACAGCACCCTGAACTGAGTCCGTCGGCTCCACTCGACAGGAGCAGTCGGCCCAAAGAGTCCTTCCGGGACGGAAGCAGCCGATTGCAATGCGCGTGTCACGGGCTTCTTGTTTGATTGCTAATTTATCATTCTTCATAATCCTCATATCCCTCTTCGCACAATTAGTATAAGCCTTCTTGAAATTGTTCTTCCTCCATTTTCTTGCTCATAAATTTATACTTCTCTTTTATTCAGCACCATCTTGTTCCACTTGTTCTACGTCATCTTCTGTTTCGTTGTCTTCCACTTTGACTTGGTAGCCCACTTCTCCCGAGAAAGAGCATCGAGCTTGGATCCACTCGCAACCTTGCAGCTACGCCTTGTGCCAAGTGGACCACGTTTCACCAGCTGGGCGCGAGCTGAACAGCGTGGCTTTTACGTCGCCTCGCTTGCACCTCCATATTAACCTTTTGGGACCTCTACAAATGGAACACCATGGGAGAAGCAAAGGTGAAAAGGTCGGTTTGGACATCCGACCACTACGAACGGCGCAAAGGAATCCTAACGGATGGCCAGCTTCGGAATAGACGGGTGTCTCAAAACAGGGGCCAGTCCCCGCTGCAAGAAGGGCCTTGAACAGGAAGCCAATCGCAAGGCCCAGTCGAAGGTGGTCCCCTTCCCTGGAGCCCTCCAATCAGATCGAAATTTTTCGCTGGGTTTAGTCAGATCGACATGTCTGGTACAGGGCAACCAGCCCCAAACCCATCCACTGGTTGTTCTGTTTCTGGGTCTCTTCGACCTCCGGCTAAAATTTATCCAAGTACATCAGTCAGTTTGAGCCCAAATGGGAATGTGCCAAACTAGGGGACGACAATTGTCATGTTCGGTGTTCCTCTTGGTTCAAGCGTTGAACGGGATCTCCTCAAACAGAGTGACGCACTGCTAAGTGCCCATTCGCGACATGGACACGGCCTCTCCCTCGGGCCTCTGACAGCTCCGCGTTGGTCCACCTGGGTGCACTCAAATGCGAGAGGGGGCCTCTCCAGTGTTTACAACCCCTTGGGGCACTTGATTGGGAGGGGTTGAGAAGGCTATGCTGCAACCCCCCGCAACTTGGTAGGTAGGTTGTAACCACGGGTGTAACTTGCGAAACTGGACATGTTTGGAGCAATTACTTCCGGATTCTCAAGCCTTGAACTGCCAATGCCCCAACCACTCACCCCAAACCGGCGTCAGGGGGAATGATCCCAAGGGCTTGTAGTGAGCAGGCAATGCTCCACGCCCCCATTCAAGGCCTTGGAAAACGGAAGCTTCTGCCTGACACTGGGTGCTCCACCAGCGTTGGGGTTAGTTAAGGGTTGGTTTACAGTGGGTTCAGGGTGGGCTTTGGGCTGGCTTAGGTAAGTAGGTCACTTGTGTAACTGGGCTAAGTCCATAAGCTACCATGTTGGTTAAACATCCAATTGACTAATAGATCGACTGCAACCCTCGCCAGAATCGGTTTTGAACCCAGACATGAGAAAATCAGGTCGAGCGGCAGGTCTCTGGAGCGCAGGAATGGCCAAGGCTGGCATGTCCATTTTTGGGAGATTCACCCTTTTTGGTTTGACGAGAAACCAAAAGTTGATCCGAAGCCATTTCTCGGGGTCCGTATCCCGCCAGAATCGATCGCTTGACTCCGATTCTTGGACAGGTACAGTCTCAAAGCCCTTCCTACGAATGTCAAGGCCTAAAGAAATAGCATCTAATTAGCATGGGTTTGTAGGGTACTTTAACACCAAAGTCATGAGAGAAGGCCCATTTTCCAGGCACCTGCAGGTGGGTGCCTGAAAAATCAATGAGTTCTTCTCCTCACACAAAACGATGGAGGTGCAATTCAGAACCCGTGGGGTTCCGTGAAAAGCGGACGGTCCAATCAGTCAAACGGGAGCTCAGACAGAGCTCGGGAAAGAAAGAGAACGACAACTGAAGAAAGAGAAATAAGGAGAAAGACAGATAAAAAGAGAAATAATGAAGAAGAACTCTGAAAGAAAGACAGACAGACAGACAGAAAGAACAAAAAGAAAGAAAACAAATAGTCTTATAGGCATGGCAGTATTTGGGGTTCCATGTTAACCTGCAGGGGTGTAGATCTTCCATGTAAAGCTTCGCTTGGGAACGTAGCTTCCAAACAAGGTCTGCAGATGTAGTCATCAGCGGGGTTGGGCCCACCAACTGCTTCAAAGGCTGAGTGATTTGACCCAAACTGCCGCACTTCTATGCAACTGTACACAATTGCTTCAACCATTGATTTCAGACGCGAACTGTGTTGCTTCAACTTGTTAACCATCGTCTCAAGACCAAACAAAAAACGCCAACCGTTCTTCAAAAAACTGTTTTCACATTCCATTGTCAATAAAACCAAATCAACACTGCTTTAAACGCATACATCCGCAAATGATACTATACTTCCAAAAACCTGAATTAAGGGATCTGCAGGCAAAGGGCCTTTGTCATGGTGAGCTCGTTATACCCCCGAATCGGTGAGCTCGGAATAAAATTGGCAGAAATGTCATGCAGCTGACCTGGACAAACAACAACACAGCACGAAGCCCTGAACACCCTTTCCCTCCCAAAAAAAATGCCAGGACACAACCAAAAAAGAAACTCCGCCCGTGCTTCCCCCCCAAAAAGAAAATGTGCATAATCAAAACCGATCGGTATGAAAATGGTCAACCCGAAAATGGTCAGCCCAGAACCATGGTAAAGAATTGAACAGGCCGATCTCCGCCCGCCCATGTCCCAAACCCAAAACATGGGCGCGTTGGGCGCCCCGGCAACATGCGCTCGCGCATGCCCTCCAGCGCTCCGGCGGAGAAGTGGACGCCGTTGCTGGGCGGTGCTCGGGGCGTTTCTCCGTGCGGAAACCGACTTACCGAAGTTTCGGGTTTCTGCCATGCGTGTTTGGAGAGGAAACCCTTTTGGGGTGAATCAAAAGGGAGAAAAGACAAGGAAATCACATACGCATGTGTATTGCCGTTCAAGAAAACTGCGCGGAATCCCGGCAGGACCTGGCCCCCAAGCACCCCATCAAAATCGGGAAACGCTTCGAAACTTGAAGCTTCCTTTTGCTTGGTTGCCTTTGACCCCCCTGCAAAAAGTTTAACTTTTTGGGGGTTTAGTGGAAAACACCTTGATTTCAACCAAAAGTCAAAGTCTAAAGATCCAACCCAATAGCAGTCAAGTTTGGATTCTCTAAGCAACCCGAGAAGGGTACCCTCAAGAGACACACCCATATGGTTGTGGCTCAAAATTAGACAGGAGGGACCCGTTCCAGCTTAGTACCGGTTTTTTGAGCCACAGCCATATCCAAGCGATCAAAACACCGAGGGCGCGGCTCCATGGTGGTAGGCTGCTGGCTGAGCCCGCAGTCCTCCCAAAGACCGAACTCCGAGCTCCCCCTCCCGCCAAGGATCCAGGAAACGTCGGTTATTTTTGGCGGTTGTTTGGGGGGGTCCCGCCCAGGGAAACCAAAAGGAAACCAAAGGAAACTAAGACGCTGTCCCATGCACATTGTCTCATCAGGGGCATGTGCTTTGACAGGGCAATGTGCAGTTGTTTGATGCTGGTGCTGCAAGGTTTGGGGTCTGACAGTGCAATTGACGTTGGTAGTGGGCTGTCAAGATCACCACTTGTTTCTCTTTTGGTCTTCGGGGGGGGCAGGGGAGCGTTGGGGGGGGGAGGGTGCAACATGTATTTTGAGACCAAGCCAAGAGGACAGTCGGAGTTGGGGCCTGGGAACCAAGGCTCTGGAGCCCAAGCCATTTTCTGAGTCTTGGTGGCTCCCTGGCTCCCCACGAAATTGGGGGAGAATCATCCCTTCCCTTATACCTGGCTCCTGCAAGAGGGGATTTCAACCCCAAGTTGGGTGTTTTGCGGCCGTTTCCTTTCTTACGGAGGTGTCTTCAAATGGTGAGCCCCTTTGTGGTTGGTATTTAAAGGGGACAGCAAGGAAACAACATGTTGTAGAATCTGATGCGCACCCAAACGTGGCCAAAAGTAGGAGATCCTTTTGAGCATGTTTAAAGGGAACCCAACCTAAACTCTTTGGAGAAGTCTCCCTAGCTTTGACACATACCCATATGATACATCCCCTTGTTGTCTCCGAAAGTTGAAAAAAACCAGCTGTTGCTTGGCACTGAGCGCTACAGACAAGCAGCCTGCCCAAGTGGTGGTTTTTGCGGCAATACTTCGGTGGGCCTCTGCAAGGGGTACGTACGGGTAGGGTACTGGTGCGGTACAGGTTACCCCCGGTACCCCAGACCTGTACCAAAAATACTGCTGCTTTTTTGGTACGGGTACGGTTCGGATTCGGCGTACAGAAACAACCAAAAGCATGGCTCTGAAATTCCGACAAATTATCATCACCCTGGCTCCCCAATACCCATGGCCGGCAAACCTAGAGAAGAGAAGGTCGGCCGTGTCGGCCGTGTCGGTTGGTTGGCATTGCGATTCGCCGGTTACATTCAACAGCACGGCTTATCATTACAAGGCTTGCATTTTCACACGAGAATCATCAGAAACCAGAGTGTCTTAGGCGCTGCGAACGGATTTCTCAACAATTCACCGTACTTTTGAGGAGAATCCTGCCTCAAAACTTAACTTTGAACTTTTCCAGGGAGCCACAGGCTTTGGTCGACTTCTCCATTCACCACGGTTCCTTTATGTTTCATTTCGGGCCCGTGTTCTTGAGCCGCACCCATCTACTTTCCCCCAAACGTTGCTCCGCGTCCTTCCAGTGCTGGAAGAGCAGGCCGCGGATGGAGTCCTTGCTGGCCTGAGCCCAATGCAGGGGCTACGGATGTATGGCTTCTGAATGGCTTGGGAGGCTGCCCGGGTGTGTTTTTATTGGGAAATTAAAGGAACACAACCTAATTACTTGGTACAGTAATGTTGACCCAGGATCTAAGTAGAACCCGTCCCATTATTACGGGCTGTTCCCTCCAAAAGTGATGAATCCCCACTAAAAGGGGACACCCCCCTATTAATCAACCAGGGGTTTATTAATCTGGGGTTAACATTACCTGATTCTGTTTTTGTGAATTGGGGAATTTTAAAGGAAAACCATCTATGTTGAAAATCCCAAAAAGGACGAACCCATAGCGGCGAGTGAGGCTGCCCTTTGCAAACATAAACAATAAACATGGGGACGCCCAAAACCCGAAGCCGCAGTTGCTTCCTGGGGTAAACATCAACTACTGCCTACATAAAAGATGGTTCATTAAAGGTTGACGTTGGCTTCTCAACATCACCCTTGGATTTCAGATTCACCCGTTTTGAGGGGGGTCTGTTCAAGGAACCAGCAAACATCTACTGCTTTAGGAGTCTCGTTGAAGTTCGATAAATTTAGTCGTCTTAATGGCAGGAAACTTTAAAGTGGGCTTCATTTGCAGGTGTGACTTTTGTGCGTGTGCGTGTCTTTTGTTGATGCCAACTTGTTTGAGAAAACAACCACAAAAGAGAGCCAAGAGAAAACTACTCTAAAGCTGGATCGATCCCACATTCAAATTCTCGCACGTCCTGCTTTTCCCTACAAAATCCATTTGGCACTGGCTGGTGGATGGCTTACTCCAGTAGCTAATTCGTGTTTTATCCATCCCAACTTGTCCACAGTACAGAGACTCCGTTGGTGCCCGTCAGAAACCTTGTAACCAAAAAGAGTCACCGCAAGCAAACCACATGTTGTGCAAGCAGAAAGGAGTTCCGATTTTGGACCCGTCGCTACAGGATTCAAAAAGAAAGGCATCTCCATTTTGAACCACCCGAACAAACTCAGATGGGTGAGTCTGAAAATAGGCGAACCCACTGTTCGCTTGGGTCCCCTTTCAAGCCACCCAATGTGAATATCAAAAATAATCACACACACACACACACGCACACAAGCCGCGGCCAAAATTACTTGCTTCCCTAGATAGGAACATTTGTAGAAAATTAGAGTTCATTTGGGGTTCACGCCCCTATGTCCCTCCCAAATGAACCATAGACTGCCAGTAGATCTGACGGAGCCTCTTCTCGGAAGCCCGGCGTCCACAGCAAAACAGCCACCTTGTGTTGGTACTTCATGGAACCCCTGCACAAAAATACACAAAAATGGAAGCAACCCACTGGGTGTGTGGGTACATCGGGTATGAACCTTCCCCCTCCCCCCCTCACAAAAAAAGAAACGTGGCTTGCCTTGTCCCTTTTGAACCAAGCTAAAGGGTACCCTCAAAAACAGGCACCTGTATGGAGTTGCTTCGAAATCATGGATGCAAAATCCCAAAGGTGGTTTACCTTTGGTTTCCCTTTAGACCAGCTTCCAACATGGGCCGCCTCCAAGAACGATGAGCCACGTATCTGGGCTGCCCTGACTTTTAGTGGGCTAAATGGAAACTACCACAAAACAGTAAAAATAGGTCCTCCAGTAGAGAGGTTAGAAAAAGGGTACCCTTTTTTCTTTTTGTCTATTTTAGTAGGGGAACCCTCCCAACCAAAAAAGTTGGTGAGACTCTTTGAAGCACCACTCAGGTGCTACTGAGGCCTTATTCGCAAAACGGTGCCTCCTTTATTGCCGCATAAGGGTTAGTGCCAAAATGGGAGGATTGCCCAGTTCCACTGGGCAGCTCCCCTCAGCAGCTGATGGGAGTAGGATTGATGCCACTCCCACAGCGAGGGAGGAATCCTCCCACCTCACCGGATGCCCTCCCGGCATCATGGGTGAGGACGGAAAGTAGCGAAGATCAGCTTGATCAATTCGCTTTCGACTGAGGGGAAGACCCGGTTCTCAGTCGGAAATTGCGGGTCCGGATGAGTAAGTTCATCCGCCCATGTGTTAAAGTCGCGCTTCACATGCGACGGTCCTAACATGACCTGGTGGTCATGCAGTGTTCACACAATTTCCATGAGGCTATGTTTGACTTGTTTCTGGCCGTTGGAGATAATGAGATGTGGAGATGGCCGCAATTGGCATCTGTGAGTAGGAGTGCATTGCGCATTGGGCATCCTGCGAGAGGAATCGTTAAGCAGGGAGAAAACGTTTCCCTGGTTATCACTAGCAACCAGAATCCTAGTGTGAGAAGCCGAGCCGGCTGCACAAAGCAGAGCAGCCCTCACCAAAAGGAGGAGGCCGAAGAGCTCCAAGGCCGCTATCGCCCGCTGCGGGTCCCCAGTAGTGAAGGCCCACGGCTCGCCCTCCGGTGTGATTCTGTGTTGGAACCACTTCACTCGGGACTTGTCGGGGTTGGGCACGTCCGAGCACCAACCACAAACCCATGCATGGTCCGCCTGTTTGCCAGCTCCCGCATCAGATGCCCCCGTCCATGGAAGTGTGGGAGCAAATGGAGATGCCAGTGGGAACCTCTGGTTGAAGAGCTTCCCCAGAAGGATGGCCAGAGCACGAACCAGCTTCGGTGGCCTGCCCGAAGTGGTGCAGGCCTTCTTCCAGCTCCAAAAGGGCTGGAGGGAAGGTTTCGTCAATGGACACGCCGAAGTAGCCCATTGAATCCGGCCCAGGGCTTGTTCCACCTCCTTGCTGGTAAAGATGTCCCCCTGGGCCAGCCGTTTGAGAGTGGCCAGGATTATGACGTGCTTGACTGGAGCCAGCAGCACACAGCACCACGAATCCCAACCATGTATTGACCGGGGAGAGCGCCGTCTTCTTCCAAGAAAGCGGGACTCCCAGCGCCAGAAGAGTGGCCAGGATGGCTGTGGCGTCCCAGTCCGCCCTGCTGCATCTGAGGACCCAGCAGTAGTCGTCCACAAAAACTAAGTGCCAGTCCACCTGAGGGAAGATGTAGTACAAGAGTCTGAGCACCAAGGATGCCTTTCTTCCCCAGTACCGTTGTGCCGAGGCCATGCCGTACGTGCCCACTCTATTGACCCACCACCGGTTCTGGATGCAGGCCACCTGGTATTTCCAGTCTTTCTGGAGCACTTTTATGCGCCTGTGGGCCTTGTTGACATCCGCCTTGAGGATGATGAAGGTTTCCCCCTGTGTCGGCGGCTGCCACGTCAGGGGTTCCCCCCTGCTCCCCCCAGGGCGTTCCGTGCCTGGGGGGGGTGGGGGGAATGGGGCCCTCCTATCAGGGCCCTCGGCGCCTGGGAGTGGCCCCTTCCTTGAGGGTGTTGACCGCGGAGAGACGTCCAGGCCGCCAGAGGTCTCCATCATCCGCCTGCCCCTATCAGGGCCCTCGGCACCTGGGGGCAGGCTGGTGCTGTGGGGGTCCCTCTCAGGGCCCTCGGCACCTGGGGACTGCCCCTGCACCGGCTGGTGAACATCCCGAGGTTCCTCATCAGTGCCCGAGGATGGGGCTCGGAGTAGATGAGGATGGTCCGCCGCTGTGGATGGCATGGAGGCAGTCTCCAACCATCGGTGCGGTGGTCTTCTCCTCCGTGTGAGCCTGGATGTGTGCGTTTGCTCCCCCTTTTGAGCCATCATAGATCGTCCTGATCTTGTCCGACTCATCAATCCCTGCAAGGGGGCCCGGGCAAGTTCCTCCGGTTTGCAGCGGCACCTCTCTGCCGCCTCGGAGCGAGTGAAGGGCCCGTCCACCATGTCCAAGGCTCGTTCCTCGTAAAAGGTTGATTCGATTTCCTTGGCAAAGAGTTCAGCCGTTGGGTAGTTATCATGAGCCACTGGCGGGGGGGGATCTTCCCCCAGCCATGCCTCTCCCTTGAGCTCCTCCTTAGTGGGCCAAACTCCCGGGGTGGTCAAGGTAGGGTCCGAGACTCCCAAGGGGACCCCCTCTTTCAGTGTCAGGGGGAACTCCCAATCAGGGTCACCTGAAAGGGATGCCAAGTGCGACACTAAGTCCAGGAGGAAGGGTTGTCCTGGGCATCGTTCATGGAGGTGCCTCGGTCCTCGGATAGCCCGCAGCTCCTCGAGGTCGGTTTCCTGGAAGGGGTGTGTGGTGGCACCTGATGCCAGGGACATCCGGACCTTATCAATCCAGGGCCTGGTAAGGGTCATGATCAGGGCGCCCAAAGTAGCCAAAGGGGAAACTCTCCGAAAAGGGGGGTTGAGCCTCCCCGGGGAAGGTTTCCCCCCCCCATCTCTCAGGGGGCGTGAACGGAAACCCAATTGGACCATCGCAACTCGGTCAGTGAGGCGTGGGACCCGGAAAGCGGGCAGGCATTCGGGGCGGTCCAGGACCTGGTCCCCATGTTCTTCCTTTTCCAGTTGGTCCGCATCTCCGGCCATCGGGGGCATGGGAGATGGGAAGTCTGGACTCATAGTTCCACGAGGGCTTACGGTGTCAGCCTCATGGTGGATGTGCCCGTGCTGGCGGGGCTTCGGGGCATTCTTGCCTCCGGGCTCTGGGCCCTGGTGTGACGAGGAGGGACCGCCTCCCTGATTGGGTCCCCGTTTCCCCCGGGGAGAAGGGCCCCCAGGGGGGTCCGACCCCCTTCCCTTAGGTGGCTCCTTAGGGTTTCCCGGGAATTGTGAGGGGATCCGGATGTGCCCCGGCGCTGCGAGTGACACAGCGATGGCTTTGGCCAGGCCTGCCATCATATCCCAGGGTATCTGCTGAGAGTCGAGGACTCGCTGGTGCCCACATGTGACTGATGTGTGCACCGCATTTGATCCCAGTCCTGGATTGGGAGATCCGTGGCAAGTGTGGTGGCCTTCTTGACCAGCTGGCCCAGGCGGCACTGGTCGAAGGAGATTGCTGTCAAGGAGTTTTCCTCCATCCAAAGCTGCCCCTCCTCCGTGATCCAGAAGGATGAGCATTCCTTGGCTTTGGGCAGCGAGCTGCTCACCACTGGGTCCTCCGGGTGCTCCAAGAAGGATTTTGGCCCTGGCAGAGAGACCGCCGATCTTGAGGCCCGGTGATGTACATCTGCCTCAAAATGAGGGTACTGTCCTCATCAAGCTGAGTCTGGGCGGCCTGGTCCAGGTGTGGGAGGCCCCAAAGTGTCTCTCGAGTGCGTCCTCGCACCGGGGTGGGGGCCCCCGGTTTTGGTATGTGGCGCAGGAAGGACCATGTCCTGCAGTTGGGTCCTCCCCCAATGAAGACCACTCGGCCCTGCTTTGCTGCCGTGCAGAGCGCTCCATACAGCTCGGGTTGGAGCATGTCGTGGTTCCCTTTTGGTCCGGATCGTAGGATGTCTACTGCCACCACCATGCTGGAGAGGTGCGGGTCGTTGGCATGAAGACAGCTGTCTAAGGAAGTTGGGTCTTCCTTGCCTGCATAGAGCAGGACAATGATGGGCCCACTGGATGGAACTTTGGGCGATGTGCCCTGTGTCCATCTCAGCCGCTGTGCCAGGCGCTCCGGGATGTTCTCCATCCACGGGACGGTGTCCCCTCCCGGTGACAGCTCCGTGGGACTTGTCAGGGGGGTAGCTGAAAGGCGTTGGCCCCCTTCATTCAGCCCAACAGAACTCTTATGAAAAACCACCGGGTCCTGCTTGATGATGTTGGGCGCCGGAAGTGGGACCGGCTGCCTCCTGGGCGTGTTCCTCGGCGTTGCGGTGTGCTGCCAGTTGTCCGGCACTCGGGCCTGCTGGGCGCGGCCCCCCGTGTCAGGGCCCTTGGCACCTGCGGGGAACCGTCCCGCCCCTGCCATCTCAGGGCCCTCGGCACCTGTGGCACGGGGCCGCGGCGGTGCCGTTGTGTCAGCTGTGTGGTTGTTCTGACCCCAGCTGGGGTGTTGTGCACGCTGGTTCTGTCGTCCCCATCCTTGTTCCGCCGAGGAGGGCCGCCGCCTGGCCTGTCCCCCCCCTGTGTCAGGGCCCTCGGCACCTGCAGGAGGGGGCTCATGTGCCTGCTTGGGGCGTTTTCGCCCCCTCTCGCCCCCGGGCCCTATCAGGGCCCTCGGCACCTGAGGCCTCCCGGGGGGTCGGGGTCCGAGCCCCTAGTCAACCCGGGCAGTCCTGCGGGAGGTGGTCTCCCAGGCAGATGCGGCCCGTCGCCAGGATGAGGTTGCACTTGTGCGTGCGTCCACAGTTGCCCGGGCAGCGCCCGCGCATCCAGTTGTTACAGAACTGGTTCCCTTTCGGATCGGTGGCCGCCTGCTTGTTACTGCCCCTGGAGGCCTGATTGTTCGGCTGGGGGGGCTTACCTTTCCCTTTGCTCCCAGGCTTGCCCCTGGACTTCCCCTTGCCCCTGGACTTGTTCTTGCCCTTCTGGGGTGGTGCGTAGTCCATGGATTGGAGAAGGTCCTGATCTTCTCATAGACCTCACGTGTCCAAAACAATGTGTCCTGCCTTACCGACAGCATGGCCGCCTTGAGGGTGCTGCCCTCATGCATCTGCTCGTGAAACTTCCGCCATGCATTGCGTTCGGCAATTGCCAGGACGTGGTCCTCGGGAGGGGGAAAACGGCCCCCGATGTCCTCCCCATAGAACCACTCATACCCGCTCTCCAGGTCCTCTCGGGTGATGTCGAACTGGCCGAACTGTGGAAACGATAGGACGCACATGAGGAGGGTGTTCCGGAACACCGCGTGCATCCTCTCGAGCTGGTGGCGAGTTTTCGGCTCGCCCCGCTCTTCCACCTCGTCCTCCCGGGCCCAGCCATCGACCGTGGTCTTCTTGGCGGTCTTCCATGGCCGTTCTCCTGGTTCCGGGAGTGCGCTTACCAGGTATTTCATGGGGATGAAGCCGATCTCGCCTCCTGCGCAGAGCTTGAACTGGCGCTTCATCAGCTGGTCGCTTCCTTGCAGGGCCAACTTGGGTTTGGTGAGTTTGGTCTTCTCCTCCCAAACCCTCTCCAGCTGCCCCCGTTCGCACGAGACCGTGAGATTCGGGGCAGTGTCCCCGGGCGTGTGCGGCCCGATGTTGCATGTGCCCCCACTCCCATGGATCGTTGAGCCGCGTGAACCACCTGGAACATCCGGGCCGCGATCAGCCGGGAGGTCACATCCGTGTAGTGGTTGTTGTTGGGGGCGAAGCCCAACTCCCTCGGCGCCGTCTCCCTGGCCCGGTCAGGCGAGTCCCACCGGGTCGCGAGGTCCTCCATCGAGACAAAGCCCTCATCCGACAGCGTCGCTTGGATGAACCACGGGATGCCCTTGAGGACCATGAGGTTCCTGGCGGTCTTGTGGAGCTTGGCCACTGCGTTCGCATACACTTCGGGAATCTCCTGTGGTGGTGCCACCAACTCATCCGGCGGCACCGCCCTGGTGTGGGTGGGCGGGATTTCAGATTCCAAGACAAAAGGGAAGTGTCCACTTGAGCCAAAATGGTGGCCCAAGTGGATACTTACAAAGAGTCAAGACAAGCGACCACCTACGGTTAACACTTCAGCCCAGACTCTTTGAAGCACCACTCAGGTGCTACTGAGGCCTTATTCGCAAAACGGTGCCTCCTTTATTGCCGCATAAGGGTTAGTGCCAAAATGGGAGGATTGCCCAGTTCCACTGGGCAGCTCCCCTCAGCAGCTGATGGGAGTAGGATTGATGCCACTCCCAACGGACGGATCGCATCAGCTGCCAATACCAACGGATGAGCTGGTCGTTGGGGGGGTCCTCCTTCCCCATATGCCGTGGGGTCCCGCTGTCGCATCTCAGGGCCCTCGGCACCTGTGCGTGCAGCGGCCCTGCTGCGGACCCTGGGGGGTGCCTGGGAGAGCGTCTCAGGGCCCTCGGCACCTGCGCCCTCCCCCTGCCGCCTTCCCTGGAGGCACGGGGGGGGAGAGTGTCAGGGCCCTCGGCACCTGCTCTATCCCCCCTCACTCAATTTCCGGGAGGACGATCGCTTCCTTGTCAGACTGAGGGTCCACACTCTCGTCAGTGTCCGAGGAGAGGGAGATGGAGGCCTCGGAGTCCTGCGCTACATAGGGCTCCACGGCCATCCACGTGTTCGGGAAGGTGAAATGCCGGAAGCATCTGGTGCATCCTAGGTACATCTCCGGTTCAGCATGGAAGTCCTGCTCCGCCAGCTCCGAGATCTTGGGCGGCCCCGGCCTCCAGCCACACCCCACTGTGACGCCATCCGTGTCCAGTAGGTGCATGCTGTAGGCTTTGGTGGGACCCTTTCGGGCCGTGGTGGCAATCACCGTCAGTGGACCCCGAGGCGGGGGCACCTCATCTGCAGCCACCTTGGTGATGGTCGGCTTGTCGGCGGGGATCACATCCCAGCTGGCATGTGAGGGCGGTGTGTCCGGGACTTCCTTGAACAAGGCCTTTGGTGAGGCAGGGCACTCCACCCTGTCCGCCCAGTCCTCATGTCCGAGGTCGACTCGGACCGCCCTTCCTGCCTCGAGTTGCATGGACGGGAGCTTCTGGAGAACCTGGTCCCAGATGGAGCACACCACGTGTCGCTTCTCCCGGGTGTAAACGTCCGCCGTGGATTCCTTGAACCAGTTCCCCAGGTACTGGCGTTGGTCCCTCGGTATGTGCGCCTGGAATGCACAATCCGGCATGAAGACCCGGAAGGAGTACCACGATAGTTCTGCCACATCCTTGGCTGGCGCGCCCTGCTTCCCCAAGGCGTCTTTGAGCCATCTCAGGGACCTGTCTGGGGTGCCTGGGCGGGGGATGAAACCCGTCCTGTCCTTATTGATCGTGGGGATCAGGTAGTCCATCTCGCGAAACTCCTCCGAGGCCCTGAATCACTTCCACCACTTTTCCAAGGGGATCCACCATCTGGCTCCCGAGAAAGAGAATAATGGGGCGATGAGCGGGACCGGGTTCCGTTTGATGGCCACTGCCGACGTGGTCTTGGTCTGCCAGGCGAGCAGCTCCAGGGTGTTGCTCGTGGACCTGACCGTCTGCGGCGAGGTGTGCTGCACGTCGTTGAAGCGCGCACTGCAGGCTAGGTTGAACCTGGCCATCGCCATAATGTACCTGTCTACTGCTTTGGTCAATTCCGGGACCCGGTTCTCCGAGGGGCCCCCTTCCGCCCCTTGTTCCAGGGCCCAAACAATCGCCCGGGTCGGAACCACCGCTTTACGCTGTGGCTTGACCTGGGTGTCCACCAATGTCTCTTGGATGGCTTTTCGCTTCGCCAGGAGCTGTTTGTGTTCGTCAACGTTGAGCATGCCGAGTTTAATGGAGAGCCACTTTAAGGTGCCCCACCACTTCTGGAGCTTCGCCGGGGTGACCTCCAGCGTGACCGCCTGGTTCATGAGGTGCCGTACGTCCCCGGCCGTCCAGGGGAGGTTCTGGAAGCCGATCTTGCGCATGCCCTCATAGGCCAAGCAATGTGCTCGGATGGTCCGGAAACGGGCATCTCCAAACAGGTGGCCGAACTCCTCCAGCTCCTTGGCCCCCATCACCTGGTGCATGTAGGGGATCTGGTGGCGGAAGGGAATGAAGTAGCCCAGGAGGCGTTCCAGCCACCTGGCCCTCAAGTGCTGTTCCAACGCTCGTTGGGATGTCGGCAGTTGGGTTTTGATCTTCCCTGGTTTCCAATGCCGCCACTTGTTGGCCACTGCCAGGACATCCGGGGCCTCAATCGATCCGGAGAGGATCCACTCCTCACGGTCCCGGATGGCCTGTTCCATTTCCAGTGGAGAATAGGTGTACGATTGTCTAGCGCCTGCCGCACGAAACAGAAGTTGCTGCAGGGTCTTGGTACCGAGCTCCAAATCCGCCTCCTCCAGCGGTTGTGGTTGGGAGCCGAGTATCCTTGCGAGGATCAAGTTGTAGGTGTCCGAGGCCACCAGGACGTGGTCATCGTCGGGTGCCATCCCCACGATTCGTGTCCACGGTCGCGGGTCGAAGACCACCGCATCCGGGTTGGCAACCTGGTCCTTTTTGACCCATTCCAGGCAGCACGCCACGAGGATTTCCCCGTCCGACTGCACTGGTGCAAAACCAAGGTCATGCAAAATCAACTGGACCGCGGTTGGGACCCCTAGGAAGGTCGTTCCAAACGGGGAAGGGAGGCGGGGCCTCCACATCATCATGATCCACTCGAGCCCGGAGCCAAATCTCAGGGCGCCTTGCACGCACTTCAAAAGAGAGACCCGGGAAAAGGCCCCGGGGGGCCCCAAGTCCTCTTCCCGGGTCTCTCTTTCACTCAATGCATGCGGCAGATCGCTTCTTGGACGGGTCCGGGGTCTTTTCGCGAAGCCGGACGTTGGAGGCCCACATCCACTCCGGAAAGTGAAACCCGGGCGGCCCCAAAAACCCCGGAAAGCCAAACCCGAAAACGGGGGGGGGGGGGACCCGGGGAGCCTCCACGGAAAGGGAAAACCAAACGAGGGGGGGGGGGGGAGCCCAGGCGCACTCCGGACCAGCCCAAGCGCGCCCCTTTTTCTCGCCTGGTGCAGGCCAAGGCCTGTGCTGTGCCCGGGGGGGATATCAGCGCCATCGGCAGCTGTCCTCCCCCGGGGTGCCCTGCAATTCCGTTCCGGATGGCCGCAGGGTTGCATGATCACACGGCCCCCTTGGCAATGTCGTCAATGCGCTTGAGCGCCGCCGCCTCCGGGTTCCGGAGAATCAGCTCCCAGATGGCATCTGAGACATGGCCGGTCTGGGTGACGTGGCTGAACCTAAATCGTGGGACTTTCTGATCCACCACGGAGACATCCCGCAGCGGGGCAGACGGCTCTACCCGGCGGTAGAACTCCAGCCGTTCCTTGACCCAGCGGTTGTACAGTCCATCGGGCGGCTCGTCCAGCACCAGCTGAAGGATGGCCTTGCCGGCCCGGATCTGGAGGAGGCGAGTGCCCCCTCCCCCGGCGCGCCAGTACCCCTTGCAGTACTTGCACATATAGCCCCCCCGGGTTTCCCCCTTCGTCTTGGGGATGTGCTCCCATGGGGTGACTGAGCTCAGAACCAGGCCGCACTCCATGTGCGCCCAGAAGACGTGCTTCGTCTCTGCCGAGAAGTTCTTCTTCTTGTACTCCTTGCCCCCCACGCCGTGGACGTTGTCCGATGTGATGGGGGGGTAGACGATCCCCTCATCGCCCTCTCCTCCCCTGGGGCGGATGTCAGGGCCATCGGCACCTGTCCGGCACCCGGGGGCGGAGGGGTCCAGGCCCATCAGCTTGATCATGTCGTTGGTGTAGCCAAGCTTGCGGTAGATGGAGGGGGCCACTGAGTCGGGGACTGCGCCGACCCACCACTGCTTCGTGTTGCAGCGCCAGTTGACTTTCACATCTGCCAGGGCCCCCGGGCCTCCAATGCGGTCCATGAGGGCCTGGTACACCTCTGGGAACTGCTGGAGACTCTCCACCGGGACCGATATGCGCTCATCACATACCGCCCGGAGGATCATCTGTTCCTTGGAGTCCGCCACGTCCTGGACCGGGAGCTGCATTACCTCCGCCGGGGTGTCCGTGAGGAAGGCCCGGGCCGCGAGGACCTTGCCCATGGCCCGGTAGACCAGGCGCCACTCCGGTCCTGTCTGCGGAAGCGGAAGGCCCTCCTCCTTCAGGAAGCACCGAGCATCTTCCTTCAGTCCCAGCCTTCCAGGCGGATCTGATTCTGGGCCTTGTTCTTCGGGCCCCGCTGCCTAGGGCCCTGAAGCAATGGCAGAGACTCCCAGACTCCCCAGAGCTGGCGCAGAGTGAAGCTGTGACCAAACATCCCCAGCAAGCCTGGGAGTGTCCAGGACGAGATCTGGCGCGTCCAGTGGAAGTCCTCCTCCGGATCGTGGGGGGCCGCCCAGAAGATGGATCGCAGGTCCTCGGGGTATGGTCGGTCCCCCGCCTTGGCCTGCTGGTTCAGCTCCTCAACGGAGTACCTGGCCCATGGGAGTCCACCCGCCTGGTGGTTCCTGGGATGCGTACCCTTTTCCAGCGCCTCCGGATTCACCTTGGTGAGGGTGTTGGCCCAGTCCGGGACGTGTAAGGGCCCCGGTCGTCGGACCCAGCGGCCCGCAAAGATGCGGACCTCTCCGACACGCTTGCTCATCATCCAGCGCAGGACCGCGAGCTGCACCTCCGGGTCCTGGGTGTCCAGGCCGCCCGGGGTGGCGGACGGCTTGTCAGGGCCCTCGGCACCTGAGCTCGTCGCACCAGAGCCCGAAGCTGGGGGGATGGTGGGCTGCCTGTCAGGGCCCTCGGCACCTGGGCGCGCCGCACCAGAGCCCCCCGCCGTTGGAATGGGGATCCCCGCCAGATCCGGCAGATCTGCCAGGAGGGCCCCCGGAAAGGGGTTCCTACCCAGCGAGATGACCGCCTTGGCTTCGAGGTAGGAGTCCGTGAGGGACGTGAGGTCGTCCATGCTGAAATCCCTCCATGCCGTGGTCGGCTCAAAGACCCCTGTCTCAATGGCAACTCGGATCTCGCTAGGCCACGCACTGAATGGAGGCTTGATGGGCTCGAGCAGTCACTGAATGGAGGCTTGATGGGCTCGAGCATTCTGGTCTCGAGGGCGCCCTTCGCTTGTCTGGCCTGGTGCTTTGCCTTCGCCTCTTCCGCAGTGGTCTGGGCCTGGAGGAGCTCCGGTGTGGGCCTCCCCCAGTCCGCGCCCAGCTTATCCAGCAGTTTCTCGCGGAAAAGGTCCAAGTCCAAATTCTTGAGGAGTTGTCCCCCATCGCCTCCTCCATCGATGGCCCCTCCTTGGAGCTCGTGGAGGACCGCCGCAGATCGCTCCACCGCTGCCACCTGGTCTGCCTTCTTTGCCTCTTCCTGGGCGATGGTGGTGGCGTTGAGCCGGGTCTGGATTTTGAAGGCCTTCACTGCCGACGGGTGGAAGGCCCTGCACTCCTGGCCCTCTTCCTTGGCGCCCGGCAACGGGGGCCTTTCCCCCATTGGGGCCGTCAGGAAATCCTCGTCCAGCTCCATGGGGCAGTTCCTGATCACCGCCCGGACCGAGGAGGGGACGAAGTCCGAGAAGCTGGCCTGGTCCGGGTTCTCGCAGGCCATCGGGTCGGTGGCCAGCTCGTATTCCCCTGCCTTTCGGCGCGTGACATCCACGAGGCGCTGAGTTGTGAGTCGCGGGCCCGGTTTCCGTTCTTGTTCAGGGCCATCGGCACTGCGGGACCGGGGGGGCCGCCGTCAGACCGATTGCCTGAGGGTCATTGCCGCCACTGTCAGCTTGCCGTTGCGTGCGCCATTTTTTTTTTTGTTTTGTTGTTTTTTTTTTTTTTTTTTTTTGTGTTTTTTTTGTTTTTTTTTGTCATTTTTTTTGTTTTTTTTTTTTTTTTTGTTTTCTTTTTTTTTTTTATTTTTTTTTTTTTTTTATTTTTTTTTTTTGTTTTTTATTTTTTTTTTTTTTTGTTTTTTTTTTTTTTTTTGTTTTTTTTTGTTTTTTTTATTTTCCAGGGTGGCCAAGTTGGACGCCGTGTCGATGGGCTCCGTCTTTTTGCCGCACCCCATACACTTCCTGGCGCCCTTCTTCACCCAGGGCATGGTGCAGCAGGGGCAGATCCAGGATGTGGGCTCCTTACCCAGGGGGCGGTTCTCAAGGCCCCCATACCCCAGGCCAGCGCGCTTGCCAACCTTCTGTCCCGGGGTGCTGAGCAGGGCCTCATGCTCATACTTCATCTTGGCGATGTAGAACGCCTCCACCACGCGCTCCAGGCCCCCCTGCTTGAGTTGGGGGCCCTCAAAGCCTCTCAAGAGCCGCTGGACATCCTTGGCCTGCAGTCGTCGGAGCCTGGCGGCCGTGGTCCCATCAAAACACGGGAAGTCGCCCGCCATCTGGTCCGCACTGAATTGGTAAAGGCCCTCAGAGACTTTGAGGGCCTTGGTGAAGACGCTTCCCCCTGGCGGGGGGGCTGCGGGGTCCTCATCCCCCTCCGAGGACACCTGCGCCCTGGCCTTTTCCATAAGGTCCTGGCGTCCCTGCCACTTGGTGTCGGACATCGGGGGGTCCACCTCATCTTCCGCCAGGGGTTCCTCCATCGGGGGCTCCTCCTCGTCTTCCGCCAGGAGTTCCTCCATGGGAACATCCGGCTCTGGAGGGTCGAGAAGCTCCAGGAACGCCCCTGGGGGGCGTGTCAGGGCCTTCGGCACCTGCGCCACCCCAGGGGGGGAGTCCGCCATCAGCTCGTCCTCGGCCTTACGCTTGGCTGGGATGAGTGGGGCTTGCTCCAGCTCGTCGGCGCTGGAGAAGAACCGTTCGTCCGGTGCCTGAGGGACCTCAGCCGCCAGGACGGTCCAACCTTCTTCCTCCTTTTTCACACGGCTTGCCAGGTACTTCGCCATGGATGCCTTCGCCTTCGCCTTAGCCTCTGCAACCGCGGCACCAGCATAGGCGGGGGTGTACATGGCTTTGATAGGAGGGGAATGAGAAATTTCAGATTCCAAGACAAAAGGGAAGTGTCCACTTGAGCCAAAATGGTGGCCCAAGTGGATACTTACAAAGAGTCAAGACAAGCGACCACCTACGGTTAACACTTTAGCCCATTTTGATGCGAGTCATTCTCAAGGCTTGCCACAAAAAGGGTCTACCCAAAACCGTGGCAAAGAATCAAAAGGGTGGGTTCTTGCCGCACTAAGTTAGTGCTAAAACTGCATCTATCCGCACGCGCGCTTGCATGCGCGCGCGTTCTTCCTCTTCGCCTTTCCATCTTAGCAAAGCTTACCTCCCTCGTGTCCTCTTTATCCTCTGTTTGCTGGGGGGGAGGGGCAGGCCACAGCTTGCTAATGTTGACCCAATATTAAACAACCCCAGTTCATTACATGGGGTGTTCCCTTCCGAAAGTGATGATTCCCCGCAAAAACCAGGAACACCCTCCAAAAGTGATGATGCCCCGCCCTCCAAAAGAGGTCTGATTCCAGCCACATTTTACCCAAGGAGAAGCACCCCCCACTAATAAACTGGTTGGTTGATGAAGATCCGGGGTCTTCTCAAACTGCGACCCTTCAAAGTGGTTGGTGTCTTGAAATTTCCCTTTACACGCCAACCAAATTGGCCTAAGAAATATCCAGCGGCCTTCTGGGCCCCTGGGCCGGGCCCCCCGGCGCCCTGGGCGCAGCTCAGGTGCCGCAGCTCCGCCACCAGGCCCTCGGAGACGTGGGCCACCAGCTGCCCGCAGCCCAGCACCACCTGCGAGCGAGCGAGCGAGCGAGCCACAGCCCGGAGAAAACAAAAACTCGGAGTCGACATTCTTTGCCAGGCAAGGAAAAGCGTATGCCGGGAGTCTTGTTGAAGCATCGTCACTTGAGGAGCGTTGCATAATAATTGAGTGACTCAATTCTGTATGCCCTTCGAGCAGAAACCGATACACGCCTGACGAATCTGACGAATGGGAGGAATCTGACACATGCGGCGCGAAGATTGGAGCTGGAGGCGGCAGCAGAATCTGGTGCATCTTCCTGATTGACGCGAAAAGGCCAAGAAAGGCGAAGACAGCTGGAATAAAGCAGCAAAGCAAAACATGCGATCTATGGTGTCACCTTCTGCACTTGCCCCGCTGAAGCGAAAAGGACACGCGGGAGACCCTGGCTTGAGTTTCCCGGATGATTCTGCTGGTTGGGGTAGGGAACTGAAGCAATGGCCCTGATGTCCTCCCATAGAAATAGGAGAAAAGCCCAAGAGCCGGTTTCCCTTGGTTGCCCTTTGAAGAAACACCAAAGCAGGAACCACACTGATGGCAACCATGAACAAACCTTGAAAAGAAGGAGCCCCCCATTTCAGGGAACGAACCGCACCCCAACCATCTGCCAGGTTGATTGATCCGACATTTGCCACCAGACCGGCCGTGGATGGACGGAATCCTGCCCACCAAAATAAGCAGCAGGTTTCAACCATGGTTTCAAAGTGACGCGACATGGATTTCGTCCATCCAGTCCAGTATCAGAGGAATCATCTACCCAAAATCCCGCGCTTCTCCCGTTAAGAAACACCACCTCTCTTGAATGGGAACCCAGGTAATTTGATGCACCTCTGGGATCACGTTTTGCATGGAGCTGAATTCTTGGGGGAAACCTAAGGCACCAAGTTGACCGGGGTTTAAATCGCATTTCTGTGCTCCAGAAAGACTTCCTCCATTTGGTTGAGAGGTGCCCGCATTTCTACAGGTCTTGTCCTCCTTACCTCGAGATCACCAAAGGGAAACCGGGACTCATGGAACTTGAGAGGTCACCACCTTCCCCCTTGAAACACGCGAAACTTTGTTCGAAGCTCTCGGATTCCCTGCTCTGCTCGCCCACTCCGTCACGCCTCATCCCTGCGCCACACGAAGAACTCCCCGGCAGCGCAGCTGGCCTGGCGCGCGGAGCCGGGAGCTGCGGCCAGGAGGGGGTCCTAAGTCGTTGCATCCATGGCGGTTCCTTTGGGACAAATAGATGGCCCTGGTGAAAAGTTTCAACAAGACCCACCTAAACCAGCGGAACCATCTATGTTCAACCAAACTGACCTAAAACGGACGCCTATGGTTGCATCCGCCAGGCGTTCGGAGAAACTGAATGTGTCCTAGTGGTTTTGGTGAGTTTTTGCTTTTTCCTTGTGTACAGACTGCTGGATATCACAACCAAACCTCGTGTCATGTGGCTCATGGTTTGAGTGCCGTTGACATGAACCGCGTAAAGTGGTGTGATCAGTTAATATGGTTGTCGAAGTTCCACAGCAAGGGCTTGATGATAGTCCCCGACAAATCCCCAGCAAATGAGACTTTGACCACTGCACACAGGCCGCCCCCTGTGGTTCTGCCAAAGGTCATCCTGGCCAAAACAAACATACGCTGCCTCGTGCGCTTGGAAGAGCACTGTCATCTTGGACGGGCGTGAGGATTTCTATGTGGCGGTGTTTTTGTTGAGGCACTTTCTGGGGTTAAAGGGAAGCCAAAGGGAAAACCTTGGACCACCCATTTTGGGGGTGCCCCTATTTTGACACTATATATATATATATGATACGGGGCTCCAAATTCATGTCCCTCGCAGCGCAGCGGTCGCACTCTCCCAAGGAAACTCATGTCAAGTCCCACAACGTGATCTCTGAGACCAAAGGGGAAAGACAAGGGAACCCCGTGCGGAATAGGAACTTGGACCCCACAAAATAGACTGATTTTGGTGTTCCAACTCGGAAAGGCGGCAACAGTACCAACTCGGACCAGCCCGCCCCACGGCCCGGCGCCTCGCCTCCACCGCCTCCAGCTGCAGCTCGTGGCCATCCGCAGCCAGGAGCTCCTGGCCGAGCAGGGCATGACGTCTGCAGGTAGGGCGACAAGGTCCGGCCACTTAGGTGGGTCCCACCCCTAAAAAACGACCAAAAAAAAAGGAAAAAACACATAGGCAGCAACCATGGCCAGCAACATCAGGCTGAGGGGAACTCAAACGATTTCAACCACAAGGTCATAGATGAGACCGACAAGGCGTTGCCTACAGACTACCCTTAAATATGGGGAATGCCTAACAGGGATGATCCAAAGACTTGATCGTCACAAGGGTGGAAAATTAGTACCTAAAGACAGGGGCGCCAAAGGAACAAAACCAATGTTCACCGCGGGGGCTGAAGTCCTGCATCCCTGTTCTAGCAACCAGATCTAAAGTTATGCGAAGGAAACCAAAGGTTCATTGAAACAATGGGAGGTCAACTTCAACGGGGGAAACCTTGCGTAAGGGGTATGCAGCTTAAATGGGGACCCTTTGGCGCACATCAGAAAACAAGGGGATGCCCACTCACCCATGTCTGAGGCAGTCGGACAATGTAACGTCATAGCCGCTGCGACTTGTGTTGCTGCGGAGCTGGGTTGGGCAACTCTCCAAGTCAGGTAGAAAGGCCAGAAAAAGAAAGGCCTTCTGTCACTATCTTCAACCAGTGTGGTTCTCACTTGGGTCTTCAAAGCAGGGCCCCCCACAGGGAAGGAAACAAACCACCCACAGGTCAGCTTCCCCTAATAAGTGGCTTGTATTGGTGGTTTGGAGGTTAGGGATGGTTTTCCATTTACCCTCTATCCCTAATTTTGAGATGGTGTGAGGATCTTTTGCTGATTCGGGTCCGGATCGGTGATTACCTTCACATCCGAATCGAACAAAAGCCCCTCAATCTGTTATGGCCCAGGTACGATTTTGTGATACATCCCACCACCAGCAACAAGCACTGGCTTGCTGGGTCCATAACATGGATTATCAAGGAAGGCCACCATGTTTTAATGGAAGTCCATAGCATATTCTGGGACACACCCAAATGACTGTTGTTTCGTGATGCCAAAAGGAAACCCTGCTGAAGCGCGCTTTCCACCGAGCAACCAGGATGGAGGCCGCGTCCGCCAGGGCAGCACAACCCAGGCCCTGGTACACGTCCTGCCGTTGCCCATGGAAATTCCATGGATTAATATTCCACGCCCCTAATGGGACTTGCCCTAAATGGAAACATGGAAACTAAAAACCCGCGGGTCAACTCCTGGTGGTGAGTAGTTTTGACCCATACCCAAACAAGCAATAAATTGGCTGCGTCTTTTGGAGGAACTGAAGGACCGTTTTGGGATTCTTGGAGTGGGACCTTGGGAAGGGGGCTCCATGTGCATGTGTGTGCGCGGGAAACCTGGGCGTGCATGCGCGCATAGCCGCTACGCGGGAAACCTACCATGCGCTTTTGTCAAACCTGATCGCTGGAGACAAACACTCACGAGCAAAGCGAAGTGAATTCCTTCACCTGGTATAGTACCTGGAAGCACTCGCCCGATGCACGGTGCGCCTGCGCCACACACGTGCCACTTCCATCCGTGGTGTAGAACCTGGGATGAGAACCCGGAGAACTGGTTGAGTCGTGTTGTTCAGGCTACAGAACATAGCATAGGGCACCCTGACGGCAAACAGGTCACTTAGGGATCGCTCAAACGGTTCACTTAGGGATCACGGTCACTTAGGGATACACGCTCACTTGAGGATCACATTCACGGATCACTTAGGGATCACATTCATTGATGACGGGGGTGGGGGGGGGGGGGATGATAAGCACACCCGCTCAACAGCTGCAGACCAGCCTGCTCCTTTACCGGATTACAAAGTAACATGGCTCTGGGGAGGGGGTGGGGGGGGGGGGATGATAAGCACACCCGCTCAACTGCTGCAGACCAGCCTGCTCCTTTACCGGATTACAAAGTAACATGGCTCTGCGGAGGGGGTGGGGGGGGGTGATAAGCACACCCGCTCACTGCTGCTGCTCCTTTACCGGATTACAAAGTAACATGGCTCTGGGGAGGGGGTGGGGGGGTCGCATGGTAAGCACACCCGCTCAACTGCTGCAGACCAGCCTGCTCTGTTACCGGATTACAAAATAGCATGGTTCTGCGGGGGGGGGGGTTGGTTTGGGGGGGGGCATGATAATGAACTGCTTCATCCCAGCAAATTCATCTCTTTCTGGGGGTGGGGGGTGGGGTGTGGGGGGGGGATGATAAGCACACCCGCTCAACTGAACCAGCCCAGCCTGCTCTGTAACAAAATGGGGGCATGATAAGCACAACCGCTGAACTGCTTCATCCCAGCAAATGCATCTCTTTCTGGGGGTGGAGGGTGGGGTGGGGGGGATGATAAGCACACCCGCTCAACTGAACCAGCCCAGCCTGCTCTGTAACCTAATGTGCAAATTCATCGGGTTCTGGGGCATACGCCGCAGGGCATACATGTCAACACGCATGCACACAACCACATACATGGACTCGCCAGCATACATAGTAACATATGTCATGAAACATACACGTCACATATGTCATGCGACATACACGCCGACAAGCACAAACAAGCGCATACATGCTCGCGCATGCGCGTATATAAACATACATCGCGAGCAAACATATCAACACGCATGCATGCGCGACAAGCCTTCTGCAAAAAGCGATCCCGGAGCGATCCATTTGCGCGATCCCTAAGCGAACCATTCGCGCGACGCCTAAGCGACCCACTGCCCGACCCTGAACCCCCCCCCCCCGGGTTGTAGAAGATGCAGCAGGGATCCTTACATTATACACCTGAACATTGCCTTGCAAACAGCATTTTGGTGGAAAAAGCCACGTTTCAAGTGGTGGCAAAATGGAGATCTCTTAAGGAGCCCTGCGACAGAGTCTGCTGCAAGTCGCCCGTCGGCCCTGACCCCTCTGAGCGATCTGGCTCTTGCAGCAGCGAGCCCGGGAAGGCGTGCACCAAATGCCCGCGGCCTCTGTGAGAGAAAACCAGAAGCGGAAAGGCCCCAGCAACGTCCTTCACTTTACCTGGAATTGGCAGTTTTGACTTGCTGGGCATGAAATCACATCAAAGTTCCGCACCCACAGATTCACTTTGCTTTTAGCAGGGCGCTAACAGAAAGAAAACAACTCGTTTTCATCAACGAAAGCTTTTGGATTCCTCAAGGCCGCGATCTTTCTGGCTGCAATTTCCCTTTGACCATGCCTCAGACCCGAAAACGGCGAACCACACACTGGGGCGCAGGCGCACCCCTTTGGGCGACACCTAGGTGATAGTGGCGCTAGCGCGAAACCTCGCATCGTTTCTGGCCTTCGGTCCTAGTTGAGCTCCTTTCTTTCGCCCCAAGACCGGCTCCCGCCGCTTGGCGCGATCGGAGAGAAGAATCCGCGAAAAGAGCCCTTGGCCGGGGAACCCTCTTGGCTTCCCGCGGAGCCAACCAAAAGCCTGGCGAGAACTTGCGAGAACCCGCGAGCGGAACGCAAACATTTCCATGGCCTTCCCTCAAAACCCTCGAAGGCGGATAAATCAAGTTTGGGAAAACCGTCGAACAAAAAGCTTGCCGGATACTGATGGACAAAAAAGGTTGCTCCAGTTGCTAGGTTTGGACTTTGAGAAACACGCAACACAGCCATGTGGCTCGCCAACCTTTGACGGGCAAATGATGCGTCCCCTGGCTGTGGTCGACATGTAGGCTGTGTCTCTCACAATTCCTGGGCATCTTGGCCGAAGCTGGCGACCAAAGTTACCAAAACCCCAAAACTCGCAGGAGTATGGAATATACAGCATGTGGAAGAAAACAACACGTTTTTTCCTCGGGAAAACCCCGGCTTCTGCCCTTCTGCCTGAGACTTCGCACGAAGTCGCAGAACCAGTCCGAGCTTCTCTCCTGGGCTTCAAAAGGCTGGTAGAGCTGCCTCGTCGGATTGTTCAGGGTAGGGAAACAAAAGGGAAAGCACCCAATTTGAGGGGGTTATGTGTGCAGGTCAAAAAAATGCGTACCCAAAATGGAACACTGACAAATGGAAACATGGACTAAAACCAGCGGTCCGCTGGTTGTTTAATTTTGACCCGTACACTTATCTTGAGACACACCCATGTATCTCTGAGGATTTCACACAATCCAAGGCATTCACAGCCCTCCAAACAAGGGCGATTGATGGCAACCAATCACCTTTCTCGGGGGGGGTTGTCACCTGCTCACATGCTTGAATTTGTCCAGGGCTCTGAACATGTCTCCAAACAGCTCTGAAAGGGCTATGAACATTTCTTCCGCACTCTGGCCGTTGAAGCTCATGTCTGTCTTTCGAGGATCCCTTTCCTAGGACTCCTTTCACTACCCGGACAGCAAACCCGTTTCAGGACCCGATAAACCCGCGTCTTTTAACTGAGCGGACTCTACGCCACATGCAGCCAGTTTGTTCGCGAGGCCCTGCTTGAAAAACCCACCAGAATGAGCGGGGCACCCTCCACCAAAAGGCAGGTGACCAATAGCTGCTCATTTCAAGCACGAGGATAAGAACGCAAAAATGAGAAAACACGGGCGGCTGACTTCCTTTAGGGCTCCCAAGACAAAGACCAGATACGCCCCTCGCGCCATACGCCACGCCTCTGCCGAGGTCAGCCCTTCTCCACTCTCCAGCATCTGCAAGAGAGCGCGCGCGTCGTGGGCTTGCATACCTCCGTTCCCAAGCAAATGATCAGCCACTGCCCTCACAAGTCGATCCGAGTGCACCGGAAAAAACATGCGTAGCTGACAATTCTGCAAAGGAACGGTGCTGGGGACTGGCGAGCAAGAGCTATATTTGTTTTGGAGTTTAGCTTGTAAAGACATTCTAGAGATCGCGTCCCAAGCCACATCGCCAGGAAACAGGGCTTCATACCTTCAAACGGGGGAACTGCTGGGTGAAAGTTCATCTGAGAATCAAACAATGCCCTGGCAGAGCATTAAACTTGCTATCAAAAAACGGGTGAAAAGCTGCAGGAAGTCCTGAGATTCAAACCTTGGTTTCAGTCGGGCTCAACCATTTGCCGAAGCCGAGAGAACGGTGCCCCTGAAACATGCCCCATACAGGATTCCTTGGAATAGATAAGAGGTATGCAGGGTGTGAAGCAGAGGTACTGTATGCACTCTAGCCCTCAGATACAGAATGCCGCCCTTTCGACCGCAGTCTGCGGAGCAACATCATTTTAGCAATTGCTACAGGCAGCACCCAAGGCGCACGCGGGAACGACAAGTGTCTGTACAGGTTAAATGGTGCTGAGTCCAAAAAAAGCAGCGCCCCCTTAAAGCCAGTGGAACAAGGCATGTGCTTCTAGCGATGTTTTTGGAGAATGGCATGTCCTAGCTGACCCAGTACCACTTTTCGGCGGCTTCAAAAACCATCTTGGAGGGCGCAAGCTCGCAAAAGTCAGGGCCGACTTCTACTTGTAGGAAGCTGTTCTAGGCACTTATCAACAAGAGAGCATACAAGACAACACTCAAAACAACTGAAATTGTAGGGGCCGGTTTCCTTTCTGTTCAACCATCTTTCATTTCAGAGACCAACCTCATGTCCATCTCTTTTCATGTTTCCTCTGGATCTTTGGGTGGGGTTCTGGAGGAGTGAGTCATACTCAAAACCTGGCACGTAATAAAATGGCCCTGATGACCATGGCAAACACTCAAAAGGGTGGATATTTGACGGTGGGGACTATCCCTTACTCCACCTGACTCGGTTTTGCTGGCTGAGTTGGGCGCTGCTCAACTGCTTTGCTTCAAAAGCTCGGATTCTTCAAACACGCGAGCAGCAAGCACTGCTGGAGAATGGCACACACCTTACAGGTACGTCATCTCCTCTAAACACTTGAGAGGCTGAATGCGAACATCCTGTTCTTGACGTTGGCCCCCCGTTGGTGGCTGGTTCACCATAAATCAAGCAAGAATTGCTGGATTCCGGTTGGTGCCTACTTTTGTCCATCCACGCAGCCTCTCCTGGCAAGCTTCGGCACTGCATTTTGCAGTCACCGACATTTGGTCAATTCGATTCAGAGGTCTTATGCAGTCCTGGGAGTCAAAGGCAAGGTCAAGCTTGCACAAGAAAGGGCCTAAAATTTGGTTTTTGAGTACCAGAACCCCAGAACCCCATTCAATGAATGGGGTTCTGGGGTTCCGAGGTACTCAAAAACCAAATTAAGTCATGATCACAAGAGAATGATGCGTGTTTGTGTGTGTGTGTATGAAAATATTTGGCCCCCTATATTAGCGTTTACTCATGCGAACGAATCAACAGGAATCTATATTGTGGTCAGAAGCGTCTCCTACTAACCGTAAACTACCCGGGTTTCAACTTTGTCCACATGGTCATTTGGTCTTCATATCGAAGAAAACACCACTAAAACTTCACAGAAGGCAAACAAGTGTTTGCTCGGTCCTTGGAGATATAGCGCGTGCAGCTCTGCTATTTCCGCTGCTTCGGGACGCACTGGATTGGATCTTTTTGGCAGGGACCTCACTGGTCCCATTGTCCTCAGGGCTCGGTTCGAACGTGCGGGATTTGGATGACGCGTTGAATGGGCTCTAACAAATGGGTTCCTTTCGGATGCGAACAGCACATGATTGTCCTCTACAAGCAATGGGAACTCTCTGATTTGAATCTGTTTGGGGTCCTTGACACATTAACATGAAACGCAGAAATCCTGCCGTTTTTAGAAAATCCCTGTTTAGACCCCAATAATACCTACGAGGCAAAGCTGAACCCTAAACCCAGCCAAAGGAATCTCCGTGGGTGTGAATTTGCAGGGGGTGTATGTGCCATAATCACTATTCAGCAGAGGGTAGGTGTCTCTCTCGAGGTAATTTTGGGCTCAATGTTTCTGGGGCTGCCTTCCTCATTCTTTCCGGGCATCCTCCTTTCTAAAAATCCACCCAAAACTGGGGGGGGAACAACTGGTTTTCGAAAAGGACGATGGTTGAAAAGAATTGGTTGAAAAGAACGGGGAATCAACCCCTAGAAGTGTGTGGCTTTTACGCTTGACCCATTGACCCAGACTGTGGAGCTTGCGGTGGCTGCGGGGAATGTGGCCGACTTATCGGGCAATATTGACCCTTTGCTTCAATGCGCCATGGTCATGTTATCCTCGACGAGAACCGTTGCGATGGTCGAAAAATTCGACCAAGCGGAGGTGTCCAGCCCCACTGCGCTCCAGTACTGGCAAGCCCAATCGAAACTGCGGCCCAAAAGGGTTTTGTTCGTCACTTCCCTATGCAGATTCGAACCACTCGTCTTTGTTCAGATGTTGCAGTTCCACCTGCCAGAAAGTAAAATCATCATCAAGATCCCTGCGTTCAGTTTGAGTCTCGGATCCCTTAGGGGTGGTTCTAAGGGAAAACCAAAAAACCGATGCCTATTTTGAGGGGACTCGGAGAGCACACTTCCACGTGCGGATCCCGCCTTTGTTACCCTTGTCTGTTTGGTGCTCTTTCCGTAGCTTTTTTTCAGGCCGAAGTCACCAACCCGCCATGGTCCTCCTCCGCATACACCTTGCCCATCCGCACCTTTGGTGGCACCGATTCCGGCTCAGGCTGGGGTGGCGCCACCTTCACTTTCGGCTGCACCTCGCAAAAGGCGAGACCGCGTCCGGGCTCACCAAAGACCCCTCTCTTGGACCTAAGTTGTGCGCTCACCCCCGTTCCAACAGGGAATCCTGAGTTTCAGCATGGAGTCCCAAAAAGGTGTGTTGCTCTACATGGGTATGCGGTTTAATTGGGTGGACCTTTGGTGGACATCACATTTACAATGGGATTTAGGTCCACCCACCATTTCCAGGGTGCGAAAATCACAGACGCATGGCAAAGTGCGCTCCCCCCAAACGCCCCCCAAAACCTCGCCATCTTCACCCCACCTTTTGAGGTGGTGCCTCCAGCATCGCCCCCCACGCCAGGTCCTGGGAAATGGCAAAAGGCCCTCTCTCATAGCCCATGATAAATCGGACCGCTTCCCAAAAAAATAGGCCTGATCCCCAAAAAAGGTTTCCTTTTGAACACTTACAACTGGGACGTTGACAAGGGAAAATGCCCAAACTGAACAGGACACCCAACAGAAGGCCAACCAAGCGGAAGATTCAAATGGAGGGGCAGCCCGCGATCTCAGATGAACCAATGCCGTTAAACAGGCACGTCATCCACTTGCAGCATCACACTCCGCAGCACACTGCGTTTCAGCGCTCCGGATCCTCTCTTTCCTCATCCTGCGACCCATCGTACTCCGCCACAATGTATCTGGCCGCAAGCATGCAGTCCCTCGCAATGTCAGAGAATGATGCGGCCTCACGTCGCACTTCTGCTTCCAACAACAAACAAGGACACCCCGCAAAGGGCTGCTTCCTAGAAAAAACGCCCATGGTTCCCTTTGTTTCCAGCCCATCTGCACCGCCTCTGTGCAGCCACTCCACGAACTAAGGAGTGGTTCAACCGAAGCCCGTAGAACCTAAGCAAGGAGCCTCTTTTCTCTCTCTCTCTCTCTCCCTCTCTCTCTCCCTTCCGTTAAAAATCGGAGTAACAATTACTACAAGTGCAAGTGCAATGCTGTTGTTGTTAACAGAAACAAATGTAGTCTGCTGAAGCCTTTGTTTTCTCCTAGTCCTGCGGTAGTGTACATACATGCAACACGAATGCAAGTAGTGAAGCATGTAGTTTGACACGGCTCCTCAGTTGAAAGATCTTTCTGTAGTATCTTTCCAACTGCAGTAAAAACAAAGGATTGCCAGTAGTGATGAAAACTCTTGTTGTTCATCTATGCTACTCTCAGTAGCTCACGCTGTTCAGGTCTCAGTCCAGCATGCAGGCGGACTGAGCGGAGTTGGTGAGGAAGCACCTGTAGTTGCAGCCAAGCCCCTAGCTCAAACATGTAGTCCCCCAATGTTGAAGCCGGTAGTTGCGTACCTGCTCCAGTCGTTGGTTCAAACAAGCGAAGCGAAGTAGTTGATCACGAAGTGCTCGGTGAAGTCCGGCGCACCACGTAGTCGACTGTCGTCGACCCCTGGTGGTGTTACCTGGTGTTGGTAGTTGCGGAGGATGTGGTGAAGTTGCAGTCGTTGTTGCGCAGTGAGGTTTGTCATTGTGAGTAGTGTGAATCCAGAGTAGTGGGTGCTTCTGCAAAGGATTGTAGTGATTGCTTTGTGTTGGAAGTCATGTAGTTGTTCGTGGTTGTTGAGGTAGTGAAGTAGCTCAGGTCGGAACAAGGGCATGTGGTAGTTCCAGATGTAGTTGTTCTTCAAGCTGTAGATCTCAGTGAACCTGCCCATGTCATAGTCCACCTTGTAGATGAGTTGTGAATGTTGTGAGATTGGAAGGTAGTTCGTTGTCTCGTGCTTTAGTTGGTCGCATTACTTCTCCCGGAGTCAAGCGTCGCAGTGCTTGTCTAGGTGGTGCTGGTAGTGGTGGCCGTTGCTGTCCGGTTGGTGAAGTAGCCATAGGGCTATCCGGTAGTGGTTGTGGACTTGACGTCGATGTCGACGGAAGTCGTGGAGGTGGCGTAGTACGTTGTTGTTTGGTTGCGGGTTCCACGACGATGTCGTCCGTCACGTTCGTCTATTGCCCGAAGTCTTGCGTAGATCGTCTCTTCTCTGACGATTGTAGTTGCGTGTCCAACAGTGTTGCAAATGACGGGTTGTAAGTGTTCCGTCGTGGCGCCCAAGGTGTGCCGGAAACTTTGCTTAGTAGTACGAGGTCGTATTTGAAGTCTGGTTTGTACGCCTGTTTCCGTTGCGACGTAGTTTTCGAAACTTTTCCGAGCCAGACGCATTTCTGCATCCGTAGATCTGCCTTTGGAAGTTTCTTGTGTTGCGGTGGAAGGTAAAGTTGCGTTTCGCCAAATTCGCAAATTGCTCTCTCGTAATTTCAGCCCCAGCGGCGTTCGAAGCTTGTGTAGCCGTCTGAGTGGATGACGTAGCGATTTACCGTCCATGCTGCATGTCGTACTATCCAGGGTGGTAGACAGTGCTTCGTGGACATTGTCATGCTGTAGTTGCTTTCAACTTGCGCTTTGACAACGCGTACCTGTCCGAGGAGTGTTCGATGTAGTCGCTCAACGCTTCCTTGACTGTTGCTGCTGTAGGAGGGCGCATGTCGAACAGTCATTGAGCCAACTTTGGCTGCTGTAGCTGTCAGAAGTGCGTTGAGTGTGTCTTCGCAGTCACTTTGTAGTACGCCTTGCGTTCTTCCGCACTCAAAGATGAATGCTTGTAGGTTGTTGACCATGTAGTCCATCATTGGTGGTTTGTCCAGGACCATTACCGCCATAAACAGTTGTGTAGCAACATCAACTGCTGTTAAGACTGGTGTGGTCTTTGGATCTTGTTGTGATTTGATGTAGGCAAAGTCTACTTGAATGACGGGTTGTCGTGATTGTTGTTTCTTGTAGTTGTCTTGGCGTCCCTTGCCTTGCACGCAAATTGGACACCAATTTCTGTATGGTTGGTGTGTCAAGTTGCGTTCTGCTATTTGTTGCGGAGCTGGTTGCTGCGGTTGTCGTAGTCCTTTTGCTCTGTGTGCTTCGTGATGCTCGTGCTGTTGTTCCTCAGCGTGGTTCTCCTGAATGTAGCCGTAGTCTTTCTTCACGGTGAACCTTGTTCAAAGTTCCTTTCCATTGCAATGGTAGTGCTGCGTTGCCCATGACTGTCCAGTCGTCTTTGCGTTGTGAAACTTCTCCAAAGTTGTTGTGAAGGATTGTAGTTCTGCGAGGTTCAAGTGTGCCAATTGGTGGATGTCCTGGTCCATCTGTTGGAGTAAATAGCGTAGTTCTAAGTGATGTGTGGTGCCTTATCCAGTGTTCACCTTGTCTTTCCCAGTAGTCTTGATTGTCTTCCTGTGCTGTGAGCGGTCTGTGTATTGTCTCCTTTGGTTGTGTGGTGTCAAGGTCTGTAGAAGGTGCTGCCTTAAGTCTCCATATCTTTTGTGGGGCTCGTAGTTGGATCTTTGATCTTGTCGGTGGTGTAACCATTCGCTGTTGCGGTTGTGAGCTCTGCCTTGTTGGTGTGGTCTTTGATGTTGCTCTGCGTGTAGGTGTGCTCTTTCTTCTGAATCTGGTTTCTCCAGTCCAGTTGTCACCTTCTAGTCTTCGTTGTAGGTCTTGTTTGGAGAGTTGTTTTGGGTTCTCTTGTAGTTGTTCTTGCTCTTGCCCGGTCGTTTGTGAACTCTGATGGCGTAGTCACAATCAAGTCTCCAGTAGTCAGTGTTTCCACCAAGGATCTGTCGCAGTCCTTGGTCTGTGTGTGTGAGTGGTGCAATTTGTTCTTGTTGTTTTGCTTTCTCTGTAGGTTGAATTACAGCAATGGTTTTTCCATTGTTTGTAGTCATTGGGTAGATGTCGAATCCTTTAGGGATGTCGATCTTTTCTGCTCGTAGGTAGAAGAGTCCTGAGTGTCTGATGAGGTGCGCTTGTTGTGATCCATGTGTGATGGTGCAGTGTCGTGGATTGAAGTCGAGTCCATATCCTCTATCAAGTAGTCTTGATGCACTGAGGATAGGATACTCCTGGGTCGATCAGCAGGCGATGGTATGACTTGAAGTTGGAGTACATGATGTAGTGTGTGATGGTGTCCTCAATCTTCTTGTTTCTTTGCTGTTGTGTTGCTGTTGCTATGTCGAAGTGCAGTTGTCTTGTGTCCTCTTGGAGGAATTGTTGAAAGCTCTTGCTGTGGTCGTTCCATGATGTTGTGTGTGTGTTGTTTTCTTTCCAAGTAGTGATTTGACTTTGCGCTTGTGTAGTGGTGACTTTGCTTGTCTGATGTGTCCAATGGTGAAGTGTGACTCGTTCATCCTCCAATGTAGTTTGCTGTGTCTTCGTGGCTGTTGTAATTCCAGTCCCAGCTGCTGTCATAGCCGTAGTCGTTCCAACTCTCCTCCATGCAGTTTATCTTTTGTGTCCTTCTTCTCCTTCGTAGCACCAGTCCCACGTGTCGTTCACTTCCTGAGGTAATTCTTCATTGTTGTCCTGATCTGCTTGTTCTTGTTCTAGCCGGTGTGCCACACCGGCACTCTGCAGCCCTGGGCCCAATGGCCAGGCTTGCCACGTCGATGGCATGTCATGTAGTTGTTGCTTCCTTTTCCTTTTGCTTTGCTCTAGTTTCCTTGGCCTTTGTAGCCCTTGCTCGATCCATAGCCTTTGGATCCTGAGTAGCCTTTTCCCTTGCTCTTGTTGTATCCTCCTTTGTTGTAGCTTCCTTTGTTGCCTTTGTCAAAACCCTTGTAGTGTCCTTTGCTCCTGTACTTGCCTTTGCCTTTGCTTCCTTTGTAGTGGCCTTTGCCTTTTCCTTCGCCTTTGTAGTTTCTTCCTTTCCTCCAAATGTTGTCAACGTCCATTGGTGCAGCTCCTCCATTGTAGCTTGTGCCAACTGCTGAAGTCCATCTTGAGAAAGCTGAAATCGTCTTGTAGTAGTCCAGGATGTCTGCTCTGATCTCGATGTAGTTCGTGATCTGTCCAACTCGCAGTTGGAGATGTTGTTGCAGCGCTACTTTGGTCTTGTTGAGTAGTGTTGCGATTTGTCTTCCATCTGGTAGTGCTGTGCCGCTGTCTTCCTCGTAGCGGTTGATGTCGTATTCCCATTGTAGGAACTGCTCTTCAAACTGTGCTTCATTGAATGTAGGTTCCAGTAGCTTGGTAAGGTAGCCAACGCTTCGTGTTCCTACGGGTAGGCTGAACCTGCTGTGCAAGAGTCGTAGTGTTTCACAACCGTTTGCGTTGTAGCGGTTATGCCTTACTACTGTAGCTGCTGCTCCCTGACAGATGTTGATGAGGATGTGGTGTAGATCTCTGGAGAGGTCTACTGCTTTGCTTGCTTGCGTAGGATCGAGTATGTGTGTTCTGATGTCTGTGTCCTCAATCTGTCGTGTAGCTACTTGCGCTAGTTGTAGCACCAGGTCGAAGTCTCGGTCTATGAGGCCGAGGTAGGCTTGTAGCTTGAACAGCCATCCCTCATACTGGGAGTAGTCACCATTGAAGAAGGGTGGTGGCAGTTTGTATCGATGTAGTCTCTGAACGTCGTTGTCTTGTTCTGTTCCTGCTCCCGTAGTCGTGGCCTCCTACTGTTTCTGCTGTTGGCCCGTTCTCTGCTCCTGTAGTTTGTTGTGCTGAAGCTGATGCTGCTTCTCCTGACATGTCGTAGTAGTTTGGCATGTGATTGCTGTGCAGTTGTTGTAGTACTTACTGCTGAATACTGGAGCTCCCCTATGTTTAGGATCTCAGCTCCGCTACCACGTTAAAAATCGGAGTAACAATTACTACAAGTGCAAGTGCAATGCTGTTGTTGTTAACATAAACAAATGTAGTCTGCTGAAGCCTTTGTTTCCTCCTAGTCAGGCAGAGGCTCAAGGCCTGCGGTAGTGTACATACATGCAACACGAATGCAAGTAGTTAAGCATGTAGTTTGACACCTTCGGAGACCCTGGATATGTCGAATGCTCAGCCATCTTCAATACCTAAGAGGCAACTCAAACTCCTTTGATGGTGAAACTGGATGAGTAGCAACGCCTGAGTCATGGCAACGAGTTTCGACTGGCCCCCCAACACCAAACAAAGCGAGGATTGCCCCTCAGCCCCTCAGCCCCTCAGCCCCTCAGCCCCTCAGCCCCTCAGCCCCTCAGCTCGCTGCACGTTGAAGAGCACAGCCCAAAAAAAGAAGAACATGCCAATGACTATCATGAGAACTGCAGCCACCTCAGCCCGTCGTGCTTTAGCCCTTCCTCTGCCCTGAGTATCTGACTGGCTCTCGTCTAACCCATCACTCGCGCCGTGATTTTCCAGCTAAGCTCTCAGCGGCGAAGAGACAAATCACCAGTGGGTTGTCGCCGCCTTATGCTCAACAAAGCCCTGGCAGCTCTCATGGTCTGACAGCAGCACTCGCCCCATGCGCCCGATAAGTCGGCCACATTCCCCGCAGCCACTGCAAGCTCCACAGTCTGGGTCAATGGGTCAAGCGCAAAAATCACATACTTCTAGGGGTTGATTCCCCATTCTGTTCAGCCATCGTTCATTTCAAAAACCTGCTATTTTCCCTGGGTTTCCGGAGGTCTTCTTGAAAGAAGGATCCCTGGAAAGAATGGGGAAGGTACCCCTAGAATCACAAGCAAAGTCCAAAACCAATCAAACGTCTCCTGTCCTGAACAGCCGCAGTCGCCCGGACTGCAGTCGCAGCACTTGGCGCACTCCACGTCGCAGCTCGTGCAGCAGCCCTGGGATCGAGTCTCTCAAAGCGCCCTGGTCCAACGCACACCAGTGAGTCCTTACGAACCCCCCATGCAGCTGCCTCACGCTAAGACCCAGGGCATCTTGACCCAGCAGCTTCTCCGGGACTAGATGGGAAAAGAAGAAGAAGAAAAAAAAGAAGAAAAAAAAAGGAAAAAAAAAGAAAAAGAAAAAGAAAAAAAAAACGGAGAAAAAAAAATCGATACCCCATGAAAGTGGATTACCTCGTTTCGCTTGAGATTTTCAGGCCTGGAAAGATACCCTCAAAAAGATCTCAACTCACGGCAGTCGGACCACAGAAGCATCCCAGCCTCGCAGGGGCAGTAGCAATCAGGACCCCACAGGTAGCAGTACCTCAAAGCACTCGGTTTTGTCTCAAAGACGGATCCCTTTTCAGAGTTTGAAAGTATCAAGGAATCCGCAGAAGAAAGACTGCGCCCTCGTTTTGCTGTTGCCTTTTCTGTGGTCGTTGTTGAAAGGAAACCAAAGCAGCAGAATCACCCTGTTAGTCAGGTTGCGTCAACAAGACATATGGATCGCACCCGCTTGGTGCATGGTGGTTCAAAAGCAAAAAAATGACACCAATCCCCGAATTTCTATTCAAGCACGTTGATTTGTTTGACTTTTTGATTTGCTAACCAAGGACCCGTCGTTGATGTCAGGCATTCCAGCCAATGGCTGTCATTCCGCCACAGTCTTTTGTGGGCAAATGGTGTCCTGAAAACAGAAGGCCAAGTGTTTCGCCCGCTGTCGGAAGTGTCGCAAACTTTCGGGGCCTGCGTCACGCCGTGGGTGCTTCCGAATTCCCCGCCCATGAACCTAGGGGTCCCCTCAGGCTCAAGGGCCACCAGGTTCAGACCCATCGAAGCTCTCTCGAACTCCATGGATCACAAGGAGATTCTAAAGATGTGGACCCGTTTTCGGCGGGTATTTAAAGGGAAGCCAGAAAGGAAGCCAAGCGTTAAAATCAGCCAGTTCAAAACTTGGGATGGGCCAGGCTTGGCAATCCAGTATTTAGCCAGGGGTTGCCATCTTGTTTGACCCAGGCAGACCCAAAGCCAGGTGTTGATTTGCGTAGGTTCCCACCCAAAAAAGTCATACCCAAAATTTGGGGATGGAGCCCCGCAATAGGCTCAAAGGGCCCCCGAGTTTTGCTGAGGTGAAGCTCGAGGTACAGCCAGCAAGAGTCGTTCTGAGTGTACAAGCAGTCCCTGCAGCAGTCGTTGCCCCTGGCAAAGAGCAAGGCGGCCGGCCGTGTCTTAAAACAAGGGATCCGCTGTGGATGGTTCTTGAAAGAAAACCAGGATGACAGCCACCATCCTGAAATGGTGTTGGCTTGCTCTTAAGGAAAAACACCGTTTTGAGGCAGGCTGGTTTGGCATGGCTCTCGACAGGAAACCAACAAATGTGGTTGAAACAAGGAAAACACAGAAAAGGGAGGGCATAAAAGCATGAAACGACGAAGGAAACAAAGAAAGAAAGAAAGAAAGAAAGAAAGAAAGAAAGAAAGAAGGAAGGAAGGAAGGAAGGAAGGAAGGACGGAAGAAAAAACAAAAGATAAAATGAATACAAAACAAAAAGGAAGAAGGAAGGGAACTGAAATCGAATACGAAACCTCAAACCGAAACTAACATGCAAGCGAACAAACAAGCAAAGAAACAAACCAACAAACCAACAAACAAATCAACAAACCAATACACAAACCAATAAACAAGCCAAGCAAGCATGCATGCAAGCAAGCAAGCAAGCAAGGCAAGGCAAGGCAAGGCAAGGCAAGGCAAGGCAAGGCAAGGCAAGGCAAGGCAAAGCAAAGCAAAGCAAAGCAAAGCAACGCAACGCAAAGCAAAGCAAAGCAACGCAAAGCAAAGCAAAGCAAAGCAACGCAAAGCAAAGCAAAGCAAAGCAAAGCAAACAAGCAAGCAAGCAAGCAAGCAAGCAAGCAAGCAAACAAAAAGCAAAACCAAGAAAAAAGCTGGCCAGGCAGAAGTAAAACCAAACAAACCAAAACAAACTCATTGGCATGTGTCAAAATACCCCCCAAAAAAGAGTACCAACTCAAAGCAACAGACACCCAGAGGCATTCTTCACCGACCCAAACCACAACCCGGCGGTGTCACTTGAGACATCCACCGCCCCTGGGTTTAGGTCTACTTGTAAGGCAACCAAACAATGCAACCTTGAGCCCCAGTGCTTGGTGTTGCTTTTGTTTCCGGTCCCTTTCTGGTGCGGATGGAAGCCAAACAGAAATCGAAGCCCATGGGTCAGCTTCCTGGTTGGTGGTTGGGATTGGTGGCTTGGCAAAGCGGTGGTTGCCCATTGACCTTCATCAAGAACCAAGGCTTTAAATCCGAATCCAAACCAATCCAAACCACCAACAAAGGGGTTACCTGCCGACCATGTGCTTACAGACCTCCTAGTAGCTCCGTAGCTCCCTGTTTAGCTCCAACCCACAGCAAGCCCAATGGGGGGTCCAACCCAGAAGATCCGCGGTGCGCCAGCTCCTCCGCGCCTCCGTCTGCGGGTCTGGGCTTCCACGGACCATCGGCTCGGCTGTTCCGGAGCCTCGAGCTGCGTTCTGAAGGTACCTTTTTCAGGTTGGCGTGCCAAACAAAAAACCCAACGAGAGCTTTCCCAGTCTGAACCCAATGACCCTTTCCCGAAACCCAAAGGAAACAATGGTGCAGTGCTTGTAAAAGATTGTGAAAAACAATGGGGACCCCGGGACCCCTGGACCAAGTTAGACTTAACCACAGAGGTGGTTGCTTTCCCCAAACGGGATCGGACACACCCGGTGGGAAAGCAAAAGATGGAGCCGTGCAGCAAAGTGTCAAGATGCCACGGTGGACGGTCCACTTTGGTTCCCTATTGCAAAAGGCAAATACGCACTTGGGATTCATCCGAAAGTCTAAACTGAAAAGGGTCTACTGTAAGGGTAATGCAAACTCTGATTAAATTATTTGAATGGTTTATGTTGTTTTTCCGAACTTTAGGAACCCAAACCAAACCACTCACACAAATTCTTAATGAGTAACAAACTATCCAATGATTGAATCTCCAACTGTGTGAGAAAAACCCTTCAAACATGTTTGCTTAGAGTTTGAGCGTTTTTGTGTCCAGAACTGGTTTGGCACATTCCGAAACTCAGCTTCCAACCCTGCGCGAGAACCTGGCGGCCAGCTCAGGGTAGACTCAAACCCAGCGGTTCCTTCCAAAAGGAGCACCCCCTAGATTTAAGTGTATCTTGGGGTCAAAAAGTGGCACCCTGCCTGCAACTGCTTGCTCACTTCTTCTTAATCAACCTACCCCTACTAGTGAAACTCCACTCAGCCGCGCCAAAAATCGCAAATGCTAGCCTTTAAATTAGCCAATACTAAACCGGTACTAAACTCCTGAGACCACACCACATGTTTTCCGCCAAGCTCTCAAAATGTGCTTGTTAGGCCCCCCTGCACACTCCAAAGGGCTGTCCTCCTCAAATCAAAAAAAAACTCCCGAAACAAGTTGTTTTATTAGCGCCAACCCCAAACATTGCAAGAATTTCACAACGGGAATGTCCCTTTCAGAGTTCTTACATCAAAGTTGCAATCTGAGTGTTTTATCCTGCAAATCAAAGGGGATCCACTTTCCAATACAAGTCCAATACTAAGCAGCAAAAAATGAACTATAGCTAAGGCAAAAACCGGCGACCCCAATAATAAAACCCCCTCCGAGGATGTTTTTAATTGGGGGGGCTTTATTAGCGAGAAGGGATTCGGTAGGGAATCAAGAGGAGTTTGGGAATGAACCTGGGGATTCCCTTGAATCATTGAAGGAAAACATGCGCAATGCTTCATAGGAGGGTTCATTCCCTATGAACCATGTTGACAACCAGCAAGATGGTCACCCTTCAAACGTTGGTTTTCGAACACTGCCCCCACCAAAAAAGTGAATGATGGAATAGACTAACCACCTCTCAATGTGTCTTTCCAAACAAACCCAACTGTTCGTGAGTGGCCAAGATAGACTTAAGCCCAGATCTGATCATTCCGATCAACTTTGGAAAATTCCTAGCGCCTTGTGGCACCTTGCCCCGCCGCCCGCCCCCCAACCCCCCCGGGCTGCGTGCCTCCCTGTAGCCATCTGCCAAATCACCACCAGCGTCACGAACACGCCCAGAAGGAAGCAATTGAAGCAGCAGCCGATGAACAGCCAGCCCCGCGCGGTGTCCTCCGTACGCGAGCTGGTTATACATCATCCTTTTGAACACGAAACCACAACTATGTCTATCACAACAGATCGGAGCCTCCGGAAACTAAAAACAAAAAGTTGGCCCCCTTTGAAGGCGTTGAACACACCCCCATTGGAACAACGAGGGGGCCTAGCTTTCAATGTTGCCGGCCCAGTCAACGGCGCACAACCTGCTCGGCGGAAAAAACTGAAGCTAGGCTCGCGGCGGGCTTCATGAAGGTAAGCCTCGGAAGGCTTCACTCGTTCAAAATACGTTTGGCGGAACTCCAAGAATACCTACAATTGGTCGTCCTGTATTTTTCCTTGTCTTTTTTTTCTTTTGGGGGGGTTACTTTTGGGTTTGGGGGGGAGGGGGGAGGGGCACGTATTGGTCCAACAACGCCCTCGAAACAAGAATCCCGGCATATATGCGAGAAAAGAATCTTTCGGTGACACAGAGCCGGGCTCCCTTGTGTTTAAAACTACACGTGAATTTCTCAAAGATCGCAGAAACCGTTGGGTTGTCAAAGCTCATTTCCCCAACCATTCCTCTCGGGTCCCTTCTCCTCCCCTCCCCGGGCTTCCCGCCTTCCCCAGTCCACCAAGTCTACCACGTTGGTGGCCTTGATGAGTTGCCCAAACGCCGCCGCCAGGGCAACAAAGGTCAAAATCCTCGGAGCTTCGGAAAGCGGGCCTCATGCTTGCTGACTAAGAAATCAAGCCCTGAGCAATTTCGCGCCACTTGGCTGGGTGAAAAATAGGGTAACCCCCAAAATGGCTTGCCCTGGTAAATGGAACCGTGGACGGTTTAATTTTGACTCATACCCACTTGAAGCACGCCATCCGTGCACGCTGCACCAACAGCAGCTGCTGACCAAGGCTCTCCGCAAAGAGTGCCAAATAGATGAAGCAATGAACATTCCAGGGAGCCGCCACTTCATTGGACCGCTCCAAACGATAGTGGTACTGGCCTTGGCCGGACTCAATGAATCACGCGCGCCGAATTCAAGGCATCAGCTTTCCTCATCTACAGTATTGGAGTGCCTTTGCCAAGCTCCGCACAGACTTCGCCTTAGCGTCACAATTGAAGTCAAGCATTGCTCTGAGCAAGCACTCCGGGTAACCCTGCTTGACGTAAGCAATATGAAGCAAATGTGATTGGTCTTCAGCACATGATGGAAAAAGAACACACGCAAGGCTGCCGAGGCACAACGCGTCAAATTCGCTGGGTTGATGCCAGCTGTTCGCCACGTATCCAGGCCTGAGATGTTGCACTAGGGTGCTTCAAATGAACTTAGAAATGCCATCACGCTTGTTAAGCTGAACGTCCTGTCACACCTCAGGTCATTCTTATTTCCTGCTGCTGACCCTTTTGCTGCAAGTTTCAGCAGGGTTCTGCCATACCTTGAGAATTTGTCTAGCGGTGATGGTCTCAACTGCCACACACAAATGAGAGTACATTGGTCTTTCTGTGGCCAAAACATCGCGGGTCACTTTTGTTTGCGATTGGGGTTCTTTAGGGTGTTTGGGAGACTCGAGAAAATGAGCACGTGGCAGTATGTGCAAGCGGACATGGAGCACTAAGCAGTATGCAAAATGAGCACAAAGCAGTATGAATCATGAGCTCGCGAAGACTGCATGCAGCCTTCATGCGCAACAAGTTGTGATGGGGTTCTCACAGGAAGGTGTTCTTCTTTGCTTGGGTGACCCTTAACGAGTTGTAACACAATTTCACTAGGATGCTCCACACGTGACTGTCCTTTGGTGCAACCTGGGACCTCTTTGCTCCCGGTTCAGGGTCGCAAGCTATACCTTGATCTGCTTGCCCGGAGTCCCAGCTTTCGAAGTGCAAAACACCCGTGGATTTTGAGAATTCGCCAGTCGTCATCAACCTGACGTCAAAGGGGCACACCCGGAAAGAGAGAAAGAGAGAGAGAGAGAGAGAGAGAGAGTTAAAAGGGCGGATACCTGCACCTATCCATGGTTGCGGCTGTCCCCTGACCTTCACTTACCCAGGTGTTGATGCTCAAGTGCAAAACCCGTGGATGTTTCGAGAATTCGGCTGAGGATGGGGCAATCCCGGTGGACAGGCGCCTTGCACCGGCAAGGGTTGACCTTGTTCTCTCGGACCACATCCTCTCGTACCTGTCGGAACGCTGCGCTGGCCATGGAAACAAAAAGCAACACGGCACCACAGCGAGAGCCCAGTTTTGAGAAAAGAACAAAGACATGTTTCAGGACTCTCAGCTAAGACGAAGAAAGCGTCACTCGAAAACGCGGCAACCTCACCGAAATGAGGCTAAAGCACATGGCATTTTCCACGGAAGTGGCCTCCTCTTGCTTGTGGGCGGATGCTAGGTACATATGAATCTTTCTCCAAATAGTGGACCGCAAGGGTCGGTTTCAAGACAAGCTTTTGCAACGAACGCCATGGACTTGGAACTCCGAATGTCCCAAGGTCATGTCCCCCCCCCCGAAATGTCAAACCACACGAACTGGAACATTTGCACTTCGCGAGCCTGCCATCAAACATGCAATATCCTTCGATTAGTCTGGGGGGCCCTTCCACACCTAGGTCTGTCCCTTGCCTTGCGTTTTGTTCCCCAACGATTGTGCAAAGGGTTAAGGCGTTTTAGTTTGAGGCTTGCCGCTCGAAACGCAGAGGCTTGTTTTCGATGCGACAGGCCCGCGCGAAATGTCTTACTGTAAGTCGGTGCTGTCCTCCAAACTCCGGTGATGGAGTTACATGATTTGCGACGAGCAAATCAAGCTGCGAGGGAGCCCTCGGGTTGGAGGACACTGTTGAACCAAACTGCACAGCAAGTGGGCCTTCTTCAAAATCGAAATCGGGCTGAAGATCAGAATTGTCAAAAGAACGGCGAACCCTTTTTGAACCCTAATGGAGGGATACCCTTTTCCAAGTTGGTTTGGTTGGTTTAAAGGGAAACCAAAAGGAAAACCCGCCTGTCTTGGGGCTCTAAACCCCCATGTTGAGCCGTACCCATTCGCCGGCAGCGGCTGAAGAGCCATGCCCTCTGCCTCGGAGAAGGTCTCCAGGCAGATCCGGCAGAGTTCACTTTGCGGCGGCACCTGGGCGAGGGCCCACTCCAAAACACAAGTGAAGAACATCCTCCCGGGTTGCGAAGTGGACAATTCCAGAGTTCCAAATTCACCTTTTGTGGTCAAAAAAGCCCTGTGAAAGGGGAACTTGTTGGCTTGCTAACCCTTACAAGGGTACCCTCAATGTATGGGTGTGTGTGTGTGTGTTGTCTCTTCTTAAAGGGTACCTTTTTCTGGTTGGCTGAAGGAAGGCCAAAAGGAAACTGCTCCATTTTGGGGGGTCGTCCTGCGTGACGCAAAATCCTGGGTGCCTAAAATGGCTGCTCTTCACCGTTTTCGCCTGAAAACGTGACGTGGCGTGCTATGCCTTGTTCGCCTGCAAGTCTTCGAGGCAAGAAGCCACAGCTGCGCCGGGCATCGGATCAAGCGGTTGTAGGGACCCACATGAGAAGTGGTGTACGTGTCTGTGTGTGTGTGTGGTTTGCCCGGGTCGACTGACCCTTTTTTGTGAGGGGCAAAAAAAATAAGGGCCAAGAGGTGACTGTTCGCTGGATCGTGAGGATTGTGGGTAAGAAAAAGAAGAGTGGCCATAGATTCTAGGTCCTCTTGTTGCTTTTGGTTGTCGGTTTGCTTGGAGCCAGAACATGTTGGATACGGTGCTCGAACCTTGCTCTCAATCGCAAGGTCAGGCAGAATGACAAGCTGTTATGAAAGGAGGCTGCCACCAGAACCATGCAAGAACTCAAAGAGGCATCCGCACCGGTTCAGTCCGTCCCTTACTACCCTTTATCTATATGAGTTTTGGTTGCAGATGAAGCCATGCACTGTCAAGCAAGTGACACGGCCTGCAATGATGCGTGATTGGCGAGTATCCACCAGGCACTGGCCCTTTGTGATGTACACCTCAGACAAGATTGCAATGGCTACGCATCCCTGCCAATCGGTTCACGGATAAACACAAAGGACAAGATGAGACAGCCGATGTATGTCTCAAAACATTGCACCGGAATCTGAAACTGCAATGACTTCATTCCGACTTCGGCAACGGTTGGAATGTCTCCCATGGTTTCGACATCGGAAATGTGATCGGCGCTTTGGTTTCCAAGGACCTGCAAAGGAATCAAGCAGCCAGCCAGGCGTGAACAGTTCACATGGGCGAGTGGTTTAGTCCAGGGCTTCGCATTGGGGTGTGTCTCTTTTTGGGGGCACCCTGTGGCTTGAAAGGGAAATCAACAAGATACCCATTCCAAAGGTTGCCCATGAAACAAGTTGGTAAGTTCAGACATTCAGCCTCACCTGAGCACGGCACCAACTTAATGGCCCCAAGGTTGCTGGCGACCTTTGCAGCCAGCCTCGGTGAATTGGAGGCAAACGTCCCTCAAGGGAGCGGACTCGTGGTTCTCCCCAGTTCCTTGCAACTCGTCTTCCCCATGAGTGGGGATCAGCAAACCAACAGGCTGAACGTGATGCCTTGAAAGCCAGCATGAGACCTGCCAGATCCGCCAAAGCGGGGAAAATGAAGGACGGTCCAAGCTGGCTAATCTATGGGGTGTGCGGCTCCCCAAGATTGCACACTGTGCACTCCTTCTCATCAGGTTCACACAAGAAGAGCCAATTATACTCAGATCGAGGGTTCCAAACTGCGACTACAAAGCGCTGAAAAAAAACACGCGACTGCTTCATGCCGAAACCATGGGTCGCCCATGCCACAAATTCGCGGCCCTCCACCTATGACCTGCCGCAGGGTTTTTTCTGCCCCAAAACCAGGTCTCCGGCCATCGGTCGCTTTAAGGGGGCCCATTTGTTTTTTTACAACTAGTGCTTAACCCCTTCTGCATTTGGCTCAGAGGCCAGCAAAAAGAACAAGCGTGAGACATGGTCCCCTCGAGGGCTCTCCTTTGAGCCCCTTGAACGGCCATGAGGTTGGAATTCAGCTGTCCAAAAGTGACCCTTGCCCCCAGCGATATAGCTCAGTCATAATCAAATGTGGTACTGCATTTAAGGAGACTACCAATCAAAAGGGCGTCGTGCCGTCTGTCCCGACTGACCTTCACCTATCAAGATGGTGATTGTGGCTGAATTGTCTTCATCTAGATAATCTGGTTTTTCTCAGGACTCCCGAAGAAAGTTGGCAAAACCCAAGCAAGTCGTTCACAAAAGGTGGCAAACAAGAAACACGGGGACCCCGGATCTCTTGGGGAAACCGAGACATAATTGGAAAACCAACTCTTCTTCCACCATGGAACAACCAAGTTCGACAAAACAAACAAACAAACAAACGAACGAACAAACAAACAAACAAACAAACAAACAAACAAACAAACAAAGTCTTCAAGTCTTCAAGACTTCAAGTCTTCAAGTCTTCAAGTCTTCAACAACAAAAAAGCAAACAAAGCATGAAGCCACCCTAAACCCACCCTAAGCCCACTCAGCGCGGGGCTCTTCCGAGGACACGTAGAACACCTCCCCTCCCGGGCTGGAGCCCAGCGGTGTCATCGACACGATACCGCCCTCCTACGGCGGGCTAGCCTACAAATGGAGAGGTGGCGTGGGGAGAGTGGCATAAACTGGAAGGAAAAATATGTTGTGGGAGCAAGTGCGTCCCCCTGCAAAAAGCGGGACAAACGCGCACAGTGTGGCCAAGAACCTGAAAATTGCAAGTGCAAATAAAAATGGGGTGGGAGAGGAATTGGTGTGCCTCGTTGAGAAGCTGTCGGAACAACAATGTGCAGGGGGGGAGGGCAAAAGTGGGGCCAAGAATGAGGGGGCGGCCTTGCTTGGTGTCTTGTTTTGCTCTAAGTTGGGAAAAGAGGGTGCATTCAACTTGTGGCGTCCCTTCTGCTTTTGAAGCACAAGGGCTAGCGTTGTTTTTGTCAAGCGATGCGATAAACTTCGCAAATGGCCGACCCGAACCGAATTGCTTTCCTGTTTGGTTGATTGTTTGCGTCAACATTCACAAGGGGGCCATTTCCAAAGATTGGAAACACGCTCATATACAGGGACCTCTAAGTCATCTATATTGACAAAAGGGTTTGCCTTTTCATTTCTGTACGACACATCAACCTCCAAGAAAGGAAACTTCACTGGCCATTGCCCAACCGAGCCGCCGCCGTCACTGGGGTCCCATTGGGTGGCCTTTTGAAGGAAAAATGACAATCAGCCTTTGGCTGCACAGATTAGCTGAGTCCAAGTAGCCGAAACGGGACTCTATCTCTTGAATGCCAGCAATTGACTCCAACATACTCCAACTTTTCTTCCCAACCATCCTTCTGTTCAATAACCAAGTGTTCTTTGGTCTAAATTCACACTGAACCAACCCACAATCAACTACACCGAAACTAAAGACTGCCTAAACCCGCCCTCGCCTCATCACACAAAAGGTTGACCAAACCCAGCCTAACCCTACGCCAACCCGAAAACACCCCTAAACCAACCCCAATCCCCTCAACAAACACCACACCAACCCTAAACGCACCAAACCAAACCTCTCGCAGGTTCGTTGAAGCTGCGAACGCCCGTCCTGCAGCTGCCGCTGCAGCAGATCCGAGTTTACGGATCGCACCACCCCCGCGTACATGAAATCAACTCCATCGCCTCAGGCAAGCGGGTGCGCGTTGCCAGTCGGTCGGTCGCTCAGTCGGTCGGTCGTTGATTGGTTGGTTTGGTTGAATTCGGTAATTGCCCCTTTTGGGGGATGGCTTGAAAGGAAACAAAAGGCAAGCCACCATTTGCAGGGTGCCTTACTTTGACATACACCCAAATCAGCTTTCCTCTGGTATCTCCAAGCCACCCTGTAAGAGTTGCCTGATCAAACAGCCAGTTACACACTCAATCCCAAGGGTCGGAAGAGGCTCTTGCTGGCAAGGACGCAAGCGCCCTGGCGGCTGTTCTACGGTGGACGGGCTGGACGCCACAGCACCAAGACAGCAAATGCCCTGCTGGGTCTTGCCACAAGGGTGGGCTACATTGAGCAGGGCTTGCCGCTGGACCAGCCGGACCAGGCGACCTTGTGCGTCCAAGCCACTCTACCTGGACAACTTTGTGCAGTCCAGCAAGGACTGCGATTTGCAAGGACGGCGGCGATGGAGGAGAACGTGCGACTGGCCCGGATCTACCGGGCCAGGCCCAAGACAGCGCCCCGGCAGCGTTGGTTCCGCAAGACCCACCCCAGCAACCACCCGCTGCTGCTGGCGCCGACTGAAGAAGGCTTAAGCCTTCAACAATTGGCTGCAGGCCCAGAGGCACCTGGACAATGTAAGCTAGGCCGGCTGCGGGGCTGCCGGCTCGGTCAGGTCCGGCTTGGGTTTGTTCTTGCTGCCCGGAGGCTTCGGCGCCACTTTGCGCGTCGGTCAGACAAAACCCTCAGTCTGGTGACGTGTGTGCCTCTCCGTTGTCCAGCACCTCCGGAATGTCCTTCGAACATGTTTTCTTTTACACGCTTTGTTTCACCAGCTGCGCTGGTTGTCTACAGGGATTGCTCAACGTACCTGCGTGTTTGCGGGCGCGCGTGCCAAACAAGGGCACATGGAAAGCACGTGAGGCGAAGACAGCATCCCCTGGCATCCCAAAAATAAACGTGAGAAATTGCCAAAGACACGGTATGTGCAATGTTTTTCCACACAATGGCGACTGCGCCGCTTTCGCAGGAACCCAGCGTGCTTGGTCGCAATCATCCCCGCTATGTCCGCTTTCCCCCGGGGGCATTTTCAGGGCGCCATTTTGGAAGCATGATGCCGGAGCTGCAGGAATGCTGCGGATGCCAGGGAAGTTGGTGAGGTAGGGGATGGTATTTGCGGTGTTTCTTGAAGGTTGAGCAAAGCAGCATTTGGAGCCCGTCGCAAGCCGTATACCCTGCGGGTAGGGCTCTCGCTCGAGCTCGAAGACACACAGAGCTGGACCTCCCACAGACTCCGCTAACACCAGATGCTTCGACAAGACCCAAGCAGATTTGGGTATGAGTTGGTGAGAGGAAGCTACTCAAGGACCTTGTGGGCTTCCGGTTCCGAGGTCCAGGCGAACTCCCATGGGCGATGCCGTGAAGAAGTTGGTGCTGCTGATCTGGCGGGTCTGAAACGAGATCTATTAGATGGTCCCAACAACCTCATCTGTGGCATCCTCCTTTTGTGAGGTATCTTCCATTGCGGGAAGCTATGCTTTATTGCTTCGCTCTGTGCGCATGTGCGGTGTATGTGTGTGTGTGTGTTTCACAATTGGCATGGAAGATGATTGGAAAGGGAGGAAAATCCCGTGCAAAAGCCAACCCCATGGCTCTTGTCGCCATGTTTTTCCAGAAGAGCATCTTTGGCTCAATTCGACACTGAGCTCCTGGCCACAGACACAGCCCCTCGCACCTTGGGCCATAGCTGGGTTAATCTCACCAAAAACCGCGGCGTTCACCTCCACACACACACACACACACACACCCACGCACGCACGCACGCACGCACGCACGCACGCACGCACGCACGCACGCACGCACGCACGCACGCACGCACGCACGTCACGCACCCACGCACGCACGCACGCACGCACGCACCCACGCACACACACACACACACACACACACACACACACACACACACACACACACACACACACACACACACACACACACACCGCCCCGGCCCAAATAGACTCTACTTTGTGGTTCAGGGGTGGTTTCAAATTTTCCCTCTACAAGAACCTCCCAAACTACCAGCCACCAATTGAGGGTTACCTGAAAAAAGGGTTTCCAAGAAAAAAACACTCGCCAAACATTACTACTTGAGGGGTGGGGGGTCTCCACCATGTTTCCGTTCAGGTCATTCAAAAAGGGCTCCCGCAGAAGTCAAACTCCCTTGAATCACTTTGGGCCTTTTGAAACAGAAAGGATCTCTCTGTGGGTTGGCTCCAATGTTGGCCAATCCCCGGGTTGTTAATCAAAGTTTGCACAGGCAGAACAACTGTCCTGCGCGTGCTGACAGACAGTGCACTGATAGGTGGTTGCAGTCTCTAGATGCCTATGTTCCCCGAAGTGTCAACATCCTTTTGAATTGGTGCATGTTGGCTAAGTACTTCCAAACATGAGCCTAAAGTCGCTGGCTTTTGACAGATACCAATTTTTCCACGTCGAGAGAGGTTTCGGTGAGTCTGAGGTGCGAATGGCGGCTTCCGAACAAAAGGGCGCGCCTTGAAAACCAGGGACCCTATCAAAGGCTTGAAACCCATCTACACAGTTGCTGAGCCCGGTTTTCCCTTCAAACCATCCTAAAAAGGGTACCGAGCCTCGGTGCCGGAAGCTTTGGCACGGAAAGCCAAGCCGAGGCACCGAGAAGAGGCCGGCAGAGGCCGAGCCGAGGCCCTTGTTGGACCTGGGCCCCGGTCGGCGCGCTCGAGAGAAACCCATGGCCTGCGCTGTTGTCTTAGGTTGGTTTGTGGGGAAGCCAAAAGGAAAACCCAACACTCCCTTCAGAGGACTACCCAAATGAAAAACGTTGGGGCCATTTGCGTAGTGGTTCTCCGAAAACTGGCGGTCCAGCGGCACGGCCTCTCCAAGAAATCGGCCTGTCCCTTCCTTCTGCACGACGAGTGGAGCGAAGCAAAGAACTCAAGTTGAAAGGAAATTGTGAGGAACACCACCCAAAGATTACAAAGGCTGTTCTTTTTTGAAGAATAATATGTGCTTATCAAACGAATGTGCAGAGCAATAGCCGCACGCATTGTCAAGAAGTGCATCTTGAGTCCGCAACTGAAAAACAACCACACTGAACTTTTGCCTTCTGTCCACGAGTCGTGCCGCCCGGCCTTTCCCCGTCGCCCGGCATCCAGGCCCCGGCAAGTTCCGCTTTTCGAAACCCGCGGTCACCGCACTCTCCACCTGCGCAGCATAAAGAGTTTACAGCTCGGAGCTGGGCATTTTAGCGGGGAGGCGAACGGATGTCTTCCTTCGCTTTAACAGAGTTCAACCCCCCGGATGTATCAGGCATGACCTATGCTTGGACTCTTGGACCTCAGACTGTGGATAGACCCACTGAAATTGGGAGTACAGGGTTCACTGCTGGATTGGGTGATTCTTTTCAGCAGTCACCAGCCCATCAAGAGTTTCTTTCCGCCTTGTCAACTGCTTTCCTGGCTTTCCTAACCAACCCCAAAGACGGGCACTGCGGCTACAAAGGCCCAGTCGGACAGTCCTCTGCAAGGACACCCCCCCCCCCAGCCAGAGCAAGAGTCCATGGCACGGAATCCCCGCTTCTGTTTCCCAGAAGGGCGGCAATTGAAGGATGAATAAGTGAGCTAAAGGTGCTTTCCCCCCGACCTTGCCAGCAGGCTCCACAGTTGCAACATACAGCCAAGAGGGTCAAGTTCACATGGCGGCGAACGGGAAACGCGACCCGAAAAGCAGCTTTTCAGGACCACCCAATTTCCGGCCTCCACCCGCGCGAAACCGGCTTCCTGCTTTGCGCAGCGCATGGCCTGAAGTGCAGGCCATAGGAGTCAGGATGTGGCTGCTGTTGGGCATACCTTGGCTTATGTTCGGAACCCCAAAAATGGTGGCAAAGATCACGAATCACACGCGTTCGAAGATATCTGTCCCATTTAGACAGGACTTTTGGGTGCTTTGCTTGTTGGAAGGAATCGATCCGGTTCCATGCCTCCTCATCCATCACAATGCCCTTCAGGCCATTACCCACCTGCCCAATCGCCATAGCATCAAAACCGAATCGGCGGGTCCAACCAACGCCATTTGGCTGTTTTTTCAGTATTGCCGGCCCCAAAATTAGTGGTGAGAGTCATCTTTTTTAATGGTTTCATATGGCTTCCCTGATGGTCATCCCATGTAAAGGACCTTTTGATCAACCCCCATGTACTGAATGAAAGGGGACTGCGCCAGACTAAGTCCTTGCCTTTCTCGCTGTATTCTCCCAGTGCACTCTACACTTTTGGACCTGTGCAACCTCCTGGGCACTCTACACTTTTGGCTGTGCACTCCATACGCCGCTGCGGCTGACACAATCCTTGCCCCCTATGCCCTTGCAAGTTTAGCTTTGTCTTCGTGGCAGGGGAGGAAGAGGCCGAGTTTGACAAAGGAAGGACGCAAAGAAGAGACGAAGCAAACCTGACGAATTCGCAGAGGAAGCAAAAAGACAAGACTCTGCAAGTGCACCTTAACCCTCGAACTACCCTTAAAAAGGGAGATTGCCCCAAAATTTGGTGATGTCCCATTTTCTAGGGTAATTTGAGGTCCAGGTACCCCATGTCCCTTCACCAGCAGCTTTGCTTCCCGTCGCATCGTGAATTCGCACACTCAGAGCATGGACCTGCGGCGAATCGGATGAAATCCATCGAGAGTGAGAGTGTCGCAGCTAGGGTGCGTTTTGGGGCTACAAACACAGGGGAATTCAAACGGAAATCACATTGTAGCGGGGGCACCACCAACGTGTTTTCTGGGGTCCCCTTTACCAGATGCTGGAAATACGGGGCATGTCATCCGCGACCTCAAGGGCCGCATATGATGGAAGAAACCGCGCCAGTTGGCAAGCTTTGGATACACAAAAATTGGCTTTCCATGGCATGTCACTTCGTCACAGGAATCCAAACAAGAACCAACCATGCGGAATAGTGCGGCAAATCTTGACACAATCCCACAAGCCAGTTGGTGTAAAGCTGCGCTCCTTTTGCATCCTATAAGGGCACTGTCTTTGTCGCGTTCTGTCTGCAAGGAACACAGATCCGCGGATCTGCTCGCCAGCATTGCAATTTTGCATTGCTCAGGTGTTACATTTCTCAGAGTTTGCATTGCTCACATAGCGCTGTAACCTGGGCCGAGCTCGGGCAGTCATTCGCATCCCAATCCTGCCTGTCTTCTGAAGCCAAGCAAAAAGCAATGTGGGTTTTCGCGCAAACTCTTCATTTGGCGCCCAACTCCGTTGAGAGCATGCAGGCTCGTCTCGCCAAAGCAAAGCGCGTCTCAAGACTTGGGACTCCAAATGCTTGGCGTCACCCTGGCCCAACTCCATTTAAAGCTCAAGTTTAGAAGGAACTTCTGCGCTGGAAGTCATCCAGCTAGCTCTCGCTAAGAGTGCATGCACTTAAGCTAGATGCACTACACGTGAAACAGCTACTAAAAGCTACTAAAAAGCAGGAAAACCCAAAAACGTGGCCCTGTGGGTGGATTCTGCTTTTCGGCATGTGCGCAAACCGAGCCGTCTCGGGGTGGTCTCGGAGCCGCGCGCAGTGCGTCGCAACCATCGAATGGTGAAACCTCTGCGGACTTCCGCAAAAAGACTCGTGTGTTCTGTTCTGCGATGTCCACTTTGCTCGCGCAGCGGACGACCTTTAAGAAACAGGCTATTTGTCAAAGATTCTCACTTCGCTCACACAGCCCTGTGCGGACTTTGGGGATCAACCTCAAAAAACTCGTGTGTTTGTGTGTTGTGTTTGTTTGTTTACTCTTCTTCTAAACATTTTTATTATTAGCATTAGTACTATTGTTGCTACTATTGTTGGTCTTACTGTGATTATGTTTAGTATTATCATTCTAAAATGTTGCTATAGTAATATCATTGCTGGTAGTAATATCATCTTTGTTTTAAAGATTAGTTATTGTCATCTATTCTTAGTAGTATCATTATTACACTTTTGAGCTAGTGCAACCACAAGGAGGTGAACCCTCGTGGCCTGGAAAGAGAAAGAGAGAGAGAGAGAGAGAAAAAAAAAGGAGAGAGAGAGAGAGAGAGAGAACAAAAAAATAGCCAGCGAGCGAGAGCAAGAAAGAGAGCAAAAGAGTGAGAGAGAAAGAAAAATACAACAGAGAACAACAAAAAGAGGAAAAAGGGAAAGAGAAAAAAAAAAAAAAAAAAAAGAGAAAGCAAAAAAAAAGCAAGAGAAAGATAGCAACCGAAGGAGAAAAAGAGAAAACAATGAGATAACCAACGAGAAATAGAAAGACCATGACAAAGAGTAAAAGAGAAAAGACATGGAGAGGCAAAAAGAAGAAGAGAAAGAAGAAGGAGAAAGAGAAAGAGAAAGAGAAAGAGAAAGAGAAGGAGAAGGAGTAAGAGAAAGAGAAGGAGAAGGAGTAAGAGAAAGAGAAAGAGAAGGAGAAGGAGAAAAAAACAGAGAAAGAGAAAGAGAAGAAGAAAGAAACAGAGAAAGAGACAGGAAAAGGGAAAGGAAAAGACAAAGGAAAAGAGAAACAGAAAGAGGAGAAGAAAGAAACAGAGAAAGACAAAGCAAGAGAAAGCGAAGCGAAAGAGAAAGCCAAAGAGAAATACAAAAGAGAGAAAGGGATAAAGAAGAGAAAGAGATAAAGAAAGGAACAGAGGAAAAGAAAGAGAAAGAGAAAGCGAAAGAGAAAGAGACAGAGACAGGATAAAGAAGGAGAAAAAGATAAAGCGAGACAGAGATAAAGAAAGAGAAGGAGCAAGAGAAAGAGATAAAGAAAGAGAAAGCAACAGGGAAAGAGAAAGTGAAAGAGAAAAGAAATCAGAAAGAGAAAGAGAAAAAGAAAGAGAAAAGGGATAATAGTGAAAAAGAGAAAGCAAAAGGGAAAGAGAAAGAGACAGGGAAAGAGAAACATACAAAAGACAGAGAAAGAGAAAAGGGATAATAGTGAAAAAAAGAAAAGAAAAAAAAGGCAAAGAGAAAGAGAAAGAGGTAGAGCCAGAGACATAGAAACAGACAAGAGAAAGAAAGACAAAGCCAAAGCGAGAGCACAAGGGAAAGAGAAAGAAAAAAAAAGAAGCGAAAGAAGAAGGATAAACAAGGAGGAAAAGAGAGGCAGAGGCAGAGACAGAGAAGGGGAATCCAAAGAAAGCCCACCGTATGGTGTCCTATATCAACACCCCAGCCCTTCTGAGGCCAGGGCGATGGTATCACCAGCACGCGTCGTTCGCGCATTTGCCAGACATGCAGATCTTCTTGGCGTTGGTGTAAGACCGCACCATGCACTTGGGAGGCCAGACATTGAAGTTCCAGGAGCATTTGTAGCCTTACACGCCAAGGAATAAAGAGGAAGGACCAGAGGGGGGCAGGGGGGGGGTTCATTCTTCAACCCCCAAGCCTCTTTTAGTCGCCCATAAATACAATGGAGATCGAAAACTGGTTGGGGATTGCCAAACGTAGGTTTATGGCCTGCAACCTGCAAATGTGTCTTCCCGCCGCTGATGCTTGCAAACAAATGCTCTCCCTCGGTGGGCTGTCCATATCAAAAGGACGGATAGTTTGCCAGTTTGCCTGTTTGTCTTGACGGCGGCCGAATGAAGTCTTTCTTGCAGAACAATCAACAGACTCCCCGTCCATGCCGTGTAAAATGCAAGTGCCTGGGGCTGCTTGCTCACCTTCTGCCCGCCCTAAAAGCCAAGCAAGACCGGGCTCCCCATTGTGAAGCTGTACATATTCAGGCATACTATCTACGATTCCCCAATTCGGCACCAAGTCTCCAGAAGTCGCCGTTTCTGGATTTGGAAATTCAAGTGCCTTCCCTTGCTTGAGCTTGGCTTCCCGGTCCCAAGGTGGTTTCCCCTGCCAAAGCTTCAGTCTCTATCTCTTTCATTTTGCCCAATTTCTGGAAGGGTGCTTTCTAGCTGAGAAGCCAAGGGGGAAAAACAAAAGAGGAAATAACATCGTCTCGGAAATTTCGGGCGGCCGATGCCGGACTGCACGGTGTAGGTTTTGCGGCACTTCTCCTCCAGGGACACACCGCAGTAGGGCACGTAGTCAAAGGTGGTGCAATCCAACTGGCCCTCCTCCAGTTGGCGAAGTACCGAAGCTTACGGCAAGGTTCATTCATGTGGATGTGCTTTCCTTGTTTCTTGGAGTTGGTACCCATTTTATGTATAAAGGGAAACTTCAAAAGGGACAGTGGAAAATCCGTGTTGAGGGTTCCGAATCCCTTTGACGCATACCCAAATCGCGGGGGGGGGGGGGGGAAGCCACCAAAAGATATGTTGAAATCCCCAACAAGGTAGATATGTGGCCTCCAGCAAGCATCAGAAACTGTTCTATTATTTTCAACATGTTGCTATGATTTTAGCAGGGAATCACCTCACAAAAGGGGTTGGTGGACATGCATGATGTCCACAAACAGCGAGCGATCCGCAACGAGGCCTTGCTCTGCCATCGGCCCACCATCTCCTTGGTCACCCCCGGAGCTTTCACCTGAACAGATGCGTTCGAAGGCTTCTTGATCTTGGACGGTTTTTCTTAGCGCAGATCTTGCCTCGTGTCGTTTTCGGTTTCGAGGGCCGAAGGGAGAAAGCAGTTTCGGGAGACGAGGCTGGCTTCGTTCGCAGGTCCCGGCCTGAGACTCGAGGATTCCTTTTGGCTCCACCCAACGCAAAAGGACCCAACAGCCGAAGTGGAAAGCCAAGGCCAAGGCAACTGACTTCAATCCCCAGGGTTCCACTTTTGGAGGTAGACTTTAACCTTGGGGCTTCCCAGGATGAACCACCCGGGGTTTGATTGAGTCCTTGGAGCAGTAACGTGGCACCCGAACGACTGAATCGCCTGCAGCTGCACCCCGTCCCCGTTCTGGGCCACGGAGTCGGCAGCACCCGCCACGCGGTAGCAGAGCGTGTAGTCGCCTCCCGAAACTCTCGTGGGACACGGGGAGTCAAACGGCCGTGGGGGACAAATGAGTACCCAAAATGGGTCGCCCTGATAAATGAAAGCAAAGACTAAAACCGGTCTTACCATGTATTTTGACCCATACCCAAATTGAAACCAAAGAGGACAACCACGATTGTCGGCTCCTTGAAATTTTGACGCCTGACCAAAAATAGGGGTCCATGGGTTGATCAATATTCCATTTAGGGCCCCCAGGTTTGACCGTGCGTAACTTTTACCATGGGGGAACTTAGTAGTTGTCAACCAATGCTCATCCCATGTAAAGACCTCTTGATCAACCCGTTTATGGGGGGTCAAAATTAAGGAACCTCCAAAATGGTGGTTGTGCTTTTGGTGTCCCTTGCATTGTTGTGGTGCCCTCACGAAACACAAACATATATATATATATGTATATATCATACATGTATGTATGTATGTACATATTATGATATCATGTGTTCGGGCATGTCCCCCACTGGTAGTGGGCCCATTTCAGGTGCCCTATTGGAACTCATGGTCCCATGCGCGAGAAAGATCTAGCTCCCCACGCCAAATTGGCCCAAAAGAAAGTGCCTGGAGCCACCAAAAGGGAACCCTGTCAGTTGCAAAACGGGAGATGAAACTGCCTTGCAGCAGACCCGCCGGCAAAGAAGCACGCACAATTTAGGCTCAAATCATCAAGCACCGACCTTCCAAGCCGCAAAGAAACGAAGCAAGGCCCAATTCTCTCAACCCCCCCCCTTCAGCCCAGCCTGGAGTGGTAATGGTGAACATGGCGTGCCCAGCGCCAACATCTTTGTCTGGCGTGACTGCGGCACAGTCCGAGGACGCGTGGACAAAGACCTCGGATCACTCAGCCCGGTTTCCCACGAACCACCTGCCATCTGTGCCGAGTTGGCACCCTTTGTTCTACGGGTCTGAACGTCGGAAGGGCAACCAACAAAGCGACTCAAACCGACCCTGGAAGCTCCTTAGCTCCCTGTATAGAAGCAAATTTGGATACCCTCGGCTCCTTGGCTCCCTTCCAACCAACCCCAAACCGCCCCAAAGAAAACATGGAGATAGATACCCTTTGTTTTGATTCCCCCGTGTTTCTCGGGGCGGTTTGGGGGTAGCTAAACTAGGTCCTCCAGTAGAGAGGTTAGAATAAGTTGGTACCCTTCTTTCCGTAGTCTATTTTACTAGGGCAACCGAATCTCACCTAAAAAGAAAAACGGGTGAGAGGTCCACCAATTCCTGGACCAATTGTCTAGTAAACCCCACCACGCGGGATTTTCAGGGCCCCAACCCCCCCCCCGTCTCCAGCTCCGAGGGCCGAGGGCCGAGGGCCCGGCGGCCTTGTCCCCCGGCCCGGCGCCCGCGAAGTTCAGCACCGTGGCCACGTTCACGGTGATCAAACTCGGGGAGATCTCCTCGGGAAAGTCGTGGACCCTTAAAACCCAGAATTTGTACCCGTAGCTTTTCTCTTTAAAAAAGAAAAGAAAAAGAAACAACGTCTTTATATTAAATTATATTATATATATATACACGAAAAAGCCAGTACGCATGAAATGAGGGTCTTTTTTGATTGGTTGGGCCCAAAAACATGGTGGAGTCTTTTTGAATTTCCGCAAAAGAAACAAGAACCAAAAGGGTAGCCTTAAAAAGACACACCCAAATATGGCTCAGGGATTTTGTGGACACCTTGGATTGATGTTTTGGTGGACCTCTCTTACAGGATTCATGTCCAGTCATGTGTGAGGGACCCCTCATTGAAACGTGGGTGCGTCTCACTTGGAGGGTGAAGCCCAACATGAGGGGGGTTACGGAGTACCCTTGGGTCTGGAGACACAAGGGGAATCGGTGTATTGGTAAACACTTGAAAAAGGCAAAGAATCAAAATGGCGCAAAGTTGCGCCTATGTATGCAGTGCGTTGGCAGGGGAGTGCTAAAACACAAAATCCAATTGGTCCAGCTGGTTCCAGTTGAAACCTGGTGTAGGTCGAATTGGTGCAAACCCCTTCCGCCGGAATGTATGTATGGTTGGGACCTTCCCCCGCAAAACAGAGAATAGAACTTTGGATCAACCACCATAAAGTTGGTCTGCTCAGACAATCTGACCGCTAGCGGGGCAGTGTCCATTGAGTTGACCGTCGTTTCTTTGCAACAACATCCAGGAGTTGGAGGTGCCCTTTGTGAGGAAGCAAACAAACATAGGAGTTGTTCAAACTGGCGGAACCTTTCTTGGCTATGCAGAGAAAACTGAGGGAACCTGACCAGCTTCAAGGACCCCAATTTGGGGAAGAACAAAATAATCCATGAGGGGACCCCAGGTTTTCATCCTGGGTTCCAATTTTTGACCCACAGCCATTTTGAGAAACACACACACACACGTTCTCTTCCAAGAGGCCGTGACAGTGTCCTGACTTGTGGTAGTCACTTCCAGGACCTGCGGGCAAACAGAGGTTCGAGTTTCGGTTCGCGAGAGAAGACAGGGGGTCTGCAAATATCAGATACTCAAAAGAGGGACATCCTTCGGCGTGGCTTGGAAAGGCAAGAGGAAACCATCGGGTATTTCGGATCTGTAATGTGACTTTTGCTTCCAAATTGGGGGGTTCCCTAAAAAGAGACGCGTGCTCTTTTTCGCAACCCCGAAAAGGGTCAACAGCTACCAGCCGACCGCCGATGTGTGCCGAGTGCCGATCGATCCGGCCTCCAGCTTGATCACAGAGCCTCCAGCACTCTGCTCAACTGAGTCGCTGCCCCCGGGCGCTTGGTAGCACAGCTTGTAGTCACCAGTCTTGCCTCAGCCGCCAAAATGGAGGGCTTCACGGCTGCGAGGAATCTGCTTTTGGTGGAAATGGAGGTACTTTTTGAGATTCCATGTTGGGAGTATGTTATCATGTTAGCCTCTGACTCAAGAATGAGGTATTTACGGGAAACCAGGTTGCCTCAGCCTCTCAACCCCCCCCCCTCAGTCAGGGGCAGCCCAGCCATTTTTGAGTCAGCAATTTAGAGGGGGCAAACCACGCCATTTTTCAGGCCAACAAACTTCCGGGGCTCTCCTAAAGGATACATCTGCGCCAGCTAAAGATTCACCCAAATACCAGTTAAAGGAGATGTTTTTGGAGGTATCCTTCAAGGAACCCTGTTATAGTCGTACCTTGGGGTCCGATCAGTTCCATTCATCTCGTCTTCAAGAAGGAAGCAACATCTGCTTGCGTTTAGAAGTGGACTTGGACATCTAGATCCCGATCCCTCTTTCGCCCACGAAAACTAACACACAGTGCGCAGCTGAAAATCTGACCTCTCTGGGGTAGTCATGACCACCATCATGCCCCCGGGGAAACGGGCAACATACCTCATGCCTCAATCGAGCGTAAGTCACGGGGGGACCAAATTCCCCAAAACCATGGTCGAGCTCGCTCCTTTCTCAGTCAGAGTTGCGCGTGCTACCGGCAGAAGAAAAGAAATGAAACAAAAACTCCCAGCCTGTGGAGGGGACGGTGAACATGCCTCTGCTGCTGCCATCCAAGACCACTCTGGGAGATGCTTCTTTGCAGGCCTCCGAGCATGGGGAGAAAACACCGCACGAGCTTTCAACCATCTGGGTGTGTCTTGACATGGAAATTATTGGATGAGCCAGCAGAGTCAACGGCTGCCTTTCGGGTTTTCCGTTCAACCAAGCCCGAAAGCGGCCCGCCGAGCCTCCAAAAAAAGCCCGCCCATCCCCCCAAAAAGCAACTCCCTCCGACTCTCTCCCGCTCCTCGGGCGAAGCCCCGCTCCTTTCGGGCCAACCCTGAACCTCCACCCCCCGAACCCCCGCCTGGTCTACCGGGACGAAGAGGGCCTTGCCGTTCGCCTCGCCGCCCTTCAGCGTGATGGCTGTGGTCACGCCCTTGGTGATGGAGCCCCGGCCTCAGCGCGGTTGAAAGTTTAAAGTGCTTGTCATTTTGCCATATGCCGTGGCACTGGAAGACTTGACGACGGAGCCAGCTGTGGCAGCCAAGACGTCCAAGGTGACCCCAGCCTGGGCAAGGTATCGAGCACAACCACAACCATCGTTGGTTGATTGGTTGGGTGGGTGGGTAGGTGGGTTGGTTGCGGAGTTGGTTGGTCGGTCGGTCGGTCGGTCGGTCGGTTGGTTGGTTGGTTGGTTGGTTCGTTCGTTCGTTCGTTCGTTTGTTCGCTCGTTCGCTGGGTGCCAGCCCGAATCGAAACCTAGTACTGAAAAGGGTCTACCCAAACCAATGCAAAGAATTTAGAGGGAGGCCATGCCTATTATGTTTGTCTCCATTGGGGAAGTCCCTTCAATAAATGATTGGAAACAAAAGTGAACCACTCATTCTGGGGGTCCCAAAATAGTTCGGAAACACGAGGGCAAAATCGTCCGGTGACGCTCCGGTGACGCTCGAGCAAACATTACTGCAATTTGTTGGAACAGTCCCTCCATTTCCACTTCTGGACATCCAAAGGTGGCGACCGATTCATTGACCCCGCCGATAAATCGATCAACCTTAGACTTGCGGAGATCCGGGTTCGTCCCTGATGGATCCCACCAACTGCGGGTGTGTGTAAAGGGAAGCGATCCAACCCAGTATGCCAAACAACGACTGCTTCACCACGTGGTATGTATCAAAAAGGGCAACTTCCCTTTGAAGTACTTGGGATCCCAAACAACAAACCGGAGCTTCAGAGCCAGCTCGAGTGTCCCTGAGAATGTGTGCGGGTTGCCCTTGCTATGTTCCAGAAGTGTTTGGCCCCTGATTTCAAACCCAAATATGCACGTGTTTGACTTCAACAAACCCAAACTAAATATGCTGCTTCACAAGCGACAATTTCAAAAACAAACAAGGGGAAACTGGTGCCACTGGACAACTGAGTCACAAAACCATCTAAAGAATCAAAGGGCCGGATATCCGTTCTGGAGGCTGTCCCTTTCCCTTCATGTTTGTGGCGCAACTGAGCAGCTGCCAAAACCGATTGACGTCTGGTTCTACTAACATGGTTAAACTGCTGTCTTTTGTGGCCATGCTATCATCCACTGTGAAACTCGCTAGGAACCGAACCACTTGGACAACCCCCTGCCCAAAAAGTGGCGGGTCCAAGCCCAAGAAGGATAGGCTCAAAAACAAACACCCACCCACCCACCCACACACACACACACACACACCCACCCATCTACCCGCCCACCCACCCACCCACCCTCCCTCCCACCCACCCACCCACCCATTCACCCACTGACTAAAGTGATTCTTTTGGGGGGGGTTCGGTCGCTCAACGGAACAGGCCAGTGCAGAAGCCTGCTCCGCGATGGCGCCCCCGGCGGCCGGTTTGAGGCACAGCTTGAGGCCCTTCGCCTCCTGCAGCGGGGGGAGTGGCTTAATATAGACCCGTTGGGTGTTTGTACAGACCCAAATCCCAATGACTTGGTTTGAAGGGAAAGGATCGGAATGTTGGGAGTGGTGACTTGCCAGAAGGGGGTTTGTTTGGGGCTAAGGAAGGTGCCCTTTTGGGTTCCTTTCAAAGAGAAACTAGCAGGGATTTTCGGGGTCGAAGCCCTCAAATTCTCCAATTTTCGGACGACAAGAGTAGGCTTCGGCCATTCGTTCTTCGTTGCGGCTGGGTGCCTGGCGGAGAAGGGACTGTCAAAATGGCAAGCACTTAGATGTTGCAAAGCACTGGGTTTTGGGTGAACATCCAAACTGGAGCGGTCGAATTAGCGCGTCGCATTGCAAAGCTACGCCATTGCCGATTCTCCTTCTCGAGGGTGACGATGGCTTTACCATCTTTCACAGCAAAGGCATCGTCTGCATCCTCGATCCAAGCGCAAAAGGTGAGAACTCTTGATTCACGGCACTGTCAGAAACCACCAAAGCTACTCCCTTTCAGTGGAAAGCCATAGCCCAAGTGACCGTCACTGTGGAGCATTCAGCTGCTGTGAAGTAGACTGTGTCGCCGGTTTTCCCACCTGCGGAATGCGTGTGGCGGAACTGAATGACAGCACAGCACAGCGCAGTACACGTGGCCTGTGAAGGTAATCTGCGTGGCTTTGCCAGCCTCAAGCGCGTGCAGGCATCTGAGTCTCAACATTCCCACTGAAGGAGTCCCTACAGAACTCCCCATCACATCTCTGGCCGAAAGTGGCCTGTGGAAGAAATTCGCCACTCGGGGCTCGCCTAAGAAGCCGCCGCGCCGAGATGCTGAGATGGAGGTGGGGGTGATGCTGATGCCTCTCCCCACGCCCAGCTGAACGCTTGCAGCGGCCAGAATGAGCCACAGCGCTGGGATCCTATGTGCCTCAGATTCCGAATGTTCGTGCCAGACAAAAATGAATGTGGACTCAGATGGGATTGCGAAACCGAATAAAATATGGAACCCCACATGGCCCCCTTCCACAAATGGAAAAAAGCACACAACTCACACAAAACAAGGACGACGAACTCAGCCCGCGGCCATGGAATGAAATTTCTTTCGAGAAGTGGTGTACGCAACCAACAATGAACACGCTGGCTAGCTGCATGCCAGCCTTGAGCCAATCATGGCTGATTGCCAGGCTCAAAGGAGTCATGTGGAAGGCAGGTGTTCCATCATGTTTGCTTTCGCGTCTGCTTCCTGATGCAAAGGGCATCACTCATTGTCTGATCCAGATGTTAATAAACCCGTCCCACTAGGGGGGTGTTCCCTACCCAAACACAAACCTCAACCTGCTTCATCTGCCATCCCTGCGCCTAGAAAACCCTCTGCCTGAAGCTTGCCCAAAGGCGGTGATTGGCCATGGCACGGACGAAGCGCGAAGCGCGAAAGGCAAAGCTCGGGTCCCCAAAGCTTGGAGTCCGAGAACGTGGGCTGTCAAAATAGCCCCAACAACTCTGGGTGTTTTCGCCCCTTCTGGAACCCAAATGGTTTGAGCCTTTATTGGGGACCCTCTGGTGGAGGGGATTCATGTCCACCAACCAGTTCCCTCTTGAGCTGCCTGCCATGTCTGAAAATGAAAGCTTCTTGGGGTCCCATGTTATTCAGGGCCCTTGTTGGTTGGTGTGTTGTGTGTGTGTGTGTTGTGTGTGTGTGTTGTGTGTGTGTTGTGTGTGTGTTGTGTGTGTGTTGTGTGTGTGTGTGTTGTGTGAGTGTGTGTGTTGTGTGTGTGTGTTGTGGGTGTGTGTTGTGTGTGTGTTGTGTGTGTGTGTGTGTTGTGTCTGTGTTGTGTGTGTTGTGTGTGTGTGTTGTGTGTGTGCCGTGTGTGTGTGTGTGTTGTGTGTTGTGTGTGTGTGTGTGTCTTGTTTGTGTGTGTGTGTGTGTTGAGTGTGTTGTGTGTGTGTGTGGTGTGTGTGTCTGTGTTGTGTGTGTGTGTTGTGTTGTGGTGTTGTGTTGTGTTGTGTTGTGTTGTGTTGTGTTGTGTTGTGTTGTGTTGTGTTGTGTTGTGTTGTGTTGTGTTGTGTTGTGTTGTGTTGTGTTGTGTTGTGTTGTGTTGTGTTGTGTTGTGTTGTGTTGTGTTGTGTTGTGTTGTGTTGTGTTGTGTTGTGTTGTGTTGTGTTGTGTGTGTTGTGTTGTGTTGTGTTGTGTTGTGTTGTGTTGTGTTGTGTTGTGTTGTGTTGTGTTGTGTTGTGTTGTGTTGTGTTGTGTTGTGTTGTGTTGTGTTGTGTTCTGTGGTGTTCTGTGGTGTTGTGTTGTGTTGTGTTGTGTTGTGTTGTGTTGTGTTGTGTTGTGTTGTGTTGTGTTGTGTTGTGTTGTGTGTTGTGTTGTGTGTTGTGTTGTGTTGTGTGTTGTATTGTGTGTTGTGTTGTGTGTTGCGTTGTGTGTTGCGATGTGTGTTGTGTTGTGTGTTGTGGTGTGTGTTGTGCTGTGTTGTGTTGTGTGTTGTGTTGTGTTGTGTGTTGTGGTGTGTTGTGTTGTGTTGTGTTGTGTGTTGTTCTGTTGTGTTGTGGTGTGGCGTGTTGTGTTGTGTTGTGTTGTGTTGTGATGCGTTGTGTTGTGTTGTGTTGCGTTGCGTTGCGTTGTGTTGTGTTGTGATGCGTTGTGATGTGTTGTGTTGTGTTGTGTTGTGCTGTGGTGTGCTGTGGTGTGTTGTGGTGTGTTGTGGTGTGTTGCGGTGTGTTGTGGTGTGTTGTGGTGTGTTGTGGTGTCTTGTGTTGTGTTGTGTTGTGTTGTGTTGTGTTATGTTGTGGTGTGGTGTGGTGTGGGGTGTGGGGTGTGGGGTGTGGGGTGTGGGGTGTGGGGTGTGGGGTGTGCGGTGTGGGGTGTGGGGTGTGCGGTGTGGGGTGTGGGGTGTGGGGTGTGGGGTGTGGGGTGTGGGGTGGTGTGGGGTTGTGTGTGTGTGTGTTGTGTGTGTGTGTTGTGTTGTGTTGTGTTTTGTTGTGTTGTGTTGTGTTGTGTTGTGATGCGTTGTGTTGTGTTGTGTTGTGTTGCGTTGTGTTGTGTTGTGTTGTGTTGTGATGTGATGTGTTGTGATGTGTTGTGTTGTGTTGTGTTGTGTTGTGCGTGCGTGTGCGTGAGCGTGTGCGTGTGCGTGTGCGTGTGCGCGTGCGCGTGCGCGTGCGTGTGCGCGTGCGCGTGCGCGTGCGCGTGCGCGTGCGCGTGCGCGTGCGCTGCGCGTGCGCGCGCGCGTGCGTGTGCGCGTGCGTGTGCGTGTGCGTGTGCAGAGGCATCCTTTTGCATGGCGAAAGGGAATCTACACTCCCACCCTTTTCACATGGAAACGGACGTTTGCGGGGTCCTGGTTTAGAACACTTTCCTTTTAAAGGGAACCCCTGTCAGATTCCATTCTAATTGGTGGCAGGGTAAATTGAAACCATCCATTCGGAGATGGTCCCCGATTTTTTGAGACGCCCCCGATCGAGCCACAATGGCATCCGCAACTTTGCGTTTGCATATGCGAAGAACGAGGCATTTCCAACCTGTGGACAATTTGAGGGCCACCAATCATTCCAGAGTCCCTGGCCCCAACCAGATGCAAAAAGGTAGCGACGTCAGTTCATGATTTTAACTGCAATGAACTGCCCTGCTACCCCAACGCAACAATACACCCTGCCTTGACGCCAAGGCCGTCACTTGGCGGCATCTGGCCGCAAAATCACGTGAAAAATGACAAGTGCTTGCAATAATTCTGGCCTCCGACTCTCTGAGACGACGCCACAATCGGCCCCTCAGTCATTGGCTCTCGACGCAACCTGCTCCCCTGAGGCTCCAACTCAATGGAGGTCACCAGCACCATCTGCAACCCAAGCAGGGAGCAAAAGGCGACGTCCTGCAGCGGAACGGACCAAGTTGGACTAAGTCGGAAGCAACGTTCTTGCCCATGCTTTCCATTTGGTAGGAGAAGGTCTTTTCGCAGGGAAACGAGGGAAATCAGGAATTCCATGAAGCCCCAGCGCGCACCTCCATGAGACCTCGGAAGGTGTCCCGCATGTCATCCTCCAGGATGAAAGAGGGCAAATGCACCACGACGCACCCACCCCTGCGCGCTCGTGGGCTCAAAGGCCTTGACGCCCTGTAGTTTTGGAGGACACGGTCCATACCAGAAATACTGCACTTTTGTGGGGGGTCCTTGGCAGATGAAACCAGTGTCAAAAGGACAACCCTTGAGTCATGGTGTGCCTTTTCTTTCCCGGCACCTGGGACCTCTGGCGCCAGACCCTTTGTCATTGTAGGCCTCTTGTTCCATTGGCTGAAACTGGCCCCTGGATTCTTTCAAGGCCATAGCTCTAGGTCGTCGAGAACCCCAAGAGAGAGTCGAAATATGCACGGGACCATCCCATCCCATCTGCCCCGCAGGGCCTAAAGGAGGCGATATAGGGCGCAGCGTTCCTAGCGCAAAGTGGGCTGGTACCAAAGGGACTTGGACACCAAAAAAAAGAAGGTGTTGGATTCACAAAACGGGCACCCTCTGATTTTGTATTATTTTTACAGGCCTATGGCTCGCAAGGGCTGCGGGAAAGTCGATTTGCCACTTTGCCATTTTGCCACTTCGCCAGCCACCCGGTCCGAAACAATGAGATCCAATCGCCCTCGGCCTCACGGCATCGGCGGTTGCACGTTGGACGCGCAAGCAGCAACCCATCAGCCCATCAATCCATCAGCCCGCCATTCCACCCCAGCAACCTGCCTGACGGAAGCGTTCTGACTGGCTCGGTGGCACCAGTCGCAGGGCATCCAATGGGAATGGCAGATCAGCCTGAGACTCACAAGCACAAGCATGAAGAAACAAGATCCACAAATCCGCCGGCCTTCGGGAAAACGAAATGTCCTGCGCGCAGTTTCAACAAAATCTATCCCAAGGCATCGATCCGTGGGCTGAGGTCCTGCTTCCTCCAACTTGCCATCAACCTGCCCAGATGCTCTCAATCCCAAGCTCCCTGTCCAACCATCAAGGGCTTATGTCGTGCACCCTCGAGGATGTACCTACATGCGCAATGCAACCACGCAAACATTGCTTGTCGGCGAATAAAGCTACTACACATGTGTGTATATATATATACATATATGTGTTTTACACACACACAAATATGTGTAAATATATATATGTACACATACATATATATATATATGTTAATGTACATCCATCCTTGCACATGACCCTGGCCATCACACACCCACAGGTTTAGGTACACAGTAGTGAGCAACATGTCACAACAACAGCAGCAACAGGAACAACAGCAGTTGGAAGGAATCCACAGATACAAGATATCACCACCACGGTTCACAGGATAATACAGCACCTTCGAAGAATGGAAGTACAAGATGACAGCATACTTGGGATTACAAGACCCAGCATACAACAGACTGTTGAAACAGTCAGAGCAATCAACAGGACAAGTTACAAACGACCAGAGCAATGGGTACAACTGAGCAACAATCTACACTACCTCTTGGTGAGCACATGCGATGGACCAGCATCTACAATTTGCAGGCAAAACATGCAAGGCAACGGATTTGAAACATGGCGGCTGATACATGCAAGATACTCCATACCACTTGGTACACGAAGCATTGGGTACCTAACAAGGTTACTCAAACCACAACTTGTTGAACAGAAGTTCGAAGAGAGCTTCACAACATGGGAGTTTCAACTCTCCAGGTACGAACAAGACAACAGCACACCACTACCAAACGCAGTCAAGATTGCAATACAGCTCAATGAGACAAAAGGACCACTACAGCAACATCTACAACTTCAAGCAGGAAACATCACAACATATGCACAGATCAGATCAATGGTGATCGAGTACTACAGAGCAACAGCATCATTCACCAGGCTACAAGCAATCACATCAGGCAGCAACAATCAAGGACCGGCACCGATGGACATAGGCGCAACATGGTACAACAAAGGAAAAGGAAAGAAGGGCAAGCACAAGGGCACAGGAAAGTACAACAAAGGCAAAGGCTACGGGAACTACGGGAACAACTACAGCAACAACAACTACAAAGGAGGAAAAGGCAAGTACAATCAACAACCGGTTGGACAAGGAAATCCATTCAAAGGACAACATGGATATGGCAAAGGAAAAGGATACAACAACAAAGGAAAAGGCAAAGTAGACAAGGAACATACAATAGATGTGCTTGACAATTCTTACATCAAATCAGATAAGCGCAACATAACGTTGCTAGGTTTGCTTTGTCGAGGCTGCGAAAGCCTACTTCGGCAACTACTCTTTGAGCTGGAGCAGTTTGTCTCCTACATGTGTAGTGAAAAACGTGACATTCCAGCTGCTTAATTCGGAACTCCTTTTCGAAGTTGAGTTGATATGTTGTCTGATTGTAATTTGCATGGAGCAGAAAATGGGCGTAAGTGCTTTAGGACCGAGCTAGAGCTTAACTTCGACACCTCTTCACACACCCATCATCTGCAAAGACCTCCGTCACAAGAAGGCACCAAAACCTAGGTCCAGGAGGGGCGTGTAGCATATACATATGCATATGTATGTATGTATATATATATCTATATATATATATATATTCGCTATTTATGTGTTTCTACACAGACACCGATCAGTTCTGCGGGACGTGGGTCTTTTTGGCGCCGTTCGTGGTACACATGGCTTACAGCACCCACAGTTGAGATTCGAGGGCCACGCCACTTTGGGTTGCTCCGCCGGGGAGACATCAATGAGCTCCCTGAGCTGGCGGTTCTCCTCCTCCAGCCTGGGGTTCAAACACCGGGTCCGGAGAAAACTGGGTCCAACCCCAGCGGATTGCTTGGTCGCGAAAGTGGCATTTTGAGGGGTTCGCAAGAAGCTTTTTGGGGATTCTCCGCTTAAACCACCGCGTCAAGGGCAACCCAATGGATCTGTTGCAGGAAATGTCGTGAGGAGTGGCTTTTGGTGGCAGAAGATTTGGTGACAGATTCCTGGAAATGTTGAAGCCCGCAGCAACCAGTAAAGATTCATTGCCAAGCACCCTTCTCTGCTACCGCAATCCCAAATCCAAAATACGGGAATCGCGTGGTGAGGACCATGCCATAAAGTTGTAAGGCCATATATCGAGAATCTCTTTCAACGTGGGTGTTGTTTGTGTCGAAGGTGTCACAAAGGCATCAGGAATGGTAGTCCGTCCACCCAGTTTCGGCTTGGGTTGGGACCAGGCTCAACAAACCACACTCGAACAAGTTCAACTAGACGTCACAATCAGGACTGCTTCCAAATCGTCCTTTTGGTTTTCCCTTGCAGCCACCTCAACTTTGGGGATGCCTTCTTTTCGTGGCACAATCTCCCAACGCGCGCCTCGAGATCTGACGCTTCAGGCTCTCCACCATACGCCGCGAGCTTTGGTCCTTTGCCGCCCGGCACGTTATGCGGCGGAGCACCGCGGCGAGACTGATACTGGCCAGGCCTCGCACAGAAAAGAGGTGGTGACAAATGGCACGGGTGACCTCATAACAGCCGCATACCACAGCAACTAGCAAAACATAACGAACCTGACTTCACAACTTCAAGTGGACGCCCGGACTCAGAGGACTGGTCCTCTGCGACGTGCCTAGCTGCTTCGGCAGCTTCTGGGGCCGGAGGCGCGGGGGCACAGCCCGAGGCTGCACAGAAGGTGTTGCGCGCCATGGGCATGGCGGCTGCATTCCTATGGTGCGGGCCCGCCACAAGGGCCATCCCAGATCCGAACAAGGGTTGATAGTACAATACAGAGAAAACATGTGCGCATTGTTGTGGTCCTGTGGGGCCACAATCCCATTGATAGCACCTTAAGGCCAAATCTGTTTTGGGGGATATTAACCTTTGGGCGAGGCCCAAACAACTCCATTAAGTGCATTATTTGCAGTCTACATTGCACTGTTGCGCTACTTGTTTTGCTGCAATAAGACTGTGCTACCGGGCAACACCAAAACTGTGTGAGCTGGGCCCGGCGTTGTGTCTGCCAAAGGTCAGCGAAAAACAACTTGATCAGTGAACACATGTGTTTGGTTTCTTCTTGCGACTCTTTCATGGCCACCTGAACCACAATCAAATCAGCTTCCGCATCCTAATACCATATGCAATACTCCGTGGTGTTTCAAGCGCAGCGACAAAAATGCCATGTTCTTGGCGGACTTTGGCAAAATCTTTATGTGTCACAATGATATCTGAAACGCAAGCCAAGACCAAACCAACACCAATGACAGGATGATTTATAACCAAGTGAAAAACGATTTTTCGAATTTTCCTGCAACAATAACATTGAATCATCATTTTGTGCGAGCAGGGCAGAGCTGGCTCGAAATCGAGACAACCCAACGACTTTCTCGATAGTGAGTAAACCATCAACTTGTAGAGTGTTCCGTGCCAGCGATGGTGTTTTTCTTTAATGGTTAGAAAGACAATAAGTAGTAGGACTGACAAACCGTTTGGACTTAGTTCCTAACAATGCTGTCATGAGACAAGCATTGCGCCTGAACGCAAGCATTTTGATTGCGACATAACAGATGACAAAGAGTTTACAACTGTAGCAATGTTTCACCTTTTAACACAATTGGTGAATCAGAATAACAATCCTTATTACTGTCCTCCTGATAAACAAATACACAAATGGACGTTGGTCCCACATGTTTCTTCCCCAAATACTGTTTTCATTGAGGGGTACTTGCGGTAAGAGTTAAGAAGCTGGGTTAGATCGAGGGTTCGAAAAATAGCCTTCGATGCGACAGTCTCGATTGAAATGTGGGTTCGCGCGGGCAGTGCACTCTCGCTGTGGCACAGCTCTCATTTGTTGTTTTTGCTGGTAGGGGCAACGCAGAAAAGGTTCACGCTATGTTTTTTCAGGAGACCTCGCGCCAAGCGCGTTTTCTCAGCAAGATGCATTTTTGGTGCGCAGTATGTTTTGTCTGATGCCGTGGGTCGCGTGGCAAACGAAGCATTTTCAGAAACAGGGTCTGTGAACTTCGTGGCGAAAGTGAGCCCTATGTGAAGACTCGCGTGTCGAGGCACTCTCGCTGCGGCGCCGCGCGAATGTGTTAGAAACCTGTTCAAAAGCAAGAGAACGGCGCATGACTCTCGCTCTCTCTCTCTTTTTTCTCTCAGACGCTCAGGCTCAGGGATGCAAATAAGTCCAACTCAACCCGGCGTTGGCCCTAAGCGAAGTGAGCCGGCCAATAGCGTTGGCAAGTTCGCATTTTAAGCACTTTTCTTATCGGAGTGTGAGGTCGCCGGCGGCCCCCACCGGCGCCTTGCCACCGGGATTCTGCGTAGGTGTGTGTGTGTGTGTGGCAACTATGGGCACGGTGTTGAACGAGATACGTCGAACTTGTGTAAGCAGCGCCGGGCAAAGCCATGTCCACGCTTAAGCGCGGTCATCGCAAAGGCGGCGGGCTGGAGGCCGTGCTAGCGGTGGCCATGCTGCGGCTCCGCAGTGAAAAAGCCAACAGTCAACGGGCGGTCGCAACCGAAATACTGTAAGTGGTTTCCATCCTCGGCAGTACCCGTGCGGGGCAGCACAACAGAAGCCAACCTTGTCACAAATTTCAATCAGTTGCCAAAGCTCAGCGGATGCGCCTTTGGCACGCTGACAAGCAAGGGTCTTGAGGTGGGATAATAAACCATCAAGTCAGGCGGCACTTGCAACAGAACAATGCAGCTTCGGAAGGACGAAGGTGGATGAGGGGGTGGGGAGTGGGGGGGAACGAAATGGCGAAGCCTTGAAGAATGTCGAGCTCCGGCAGAGACTGAAACAGTAGCACGAGCTGACAAGGCAGATGGTCAGCATCAACAACATCCAGACACACCTCGACAGCATTTCGCGGGTGCAACATCCAGACACACCTCGACAGCATTTCGCGGGTGCGAAGAGATGTGGGCGACTGTTGGGAAACTGACGCAACGTTAGGACGCATCGCAGTGCGCTGTTCTCTCTTTTTGACGAAGAAGATGCTGCTCGTGATGAGCACCAGGAGGAGGAGGAGGAGGAGGAGGAGGAGGAGGAGGAGGATGATGCTGATGATGATGAATCGATATGACAATCAACTCACAATGCATTTTCAGCATCACCAGCAGACATGATGATAATCATGTCCACGCATCTAACATCACGCTTGAAACGTGTGCAATGTTTTGCCCCTTTTATGTTTCCCGAAAGCATGGCGAAGGGTTCTTCCGGTAAAGTCGTTGCGTTCTGCACGGCTCAACTGCATAGGGAAATAAGACAGTGAAATGCATAGAGGAAATGCATACAGGCATGCATAGTTAAAGGTCCCGCGCACTGCTCCTAGCCTCAAACCACAAAGAACCCTGAACCCAAAAGCCGACAGCAAGGCGCACACCTTTTTACCGGATTGCTTGGGAAGGTGGCACTTTCCTAGGGCACTGCGGTGCACCCAGGACAAGGGGCGAGAAGTTCCCCCCCCTTGCGGAAAACAAGGTTGCAAGACAAGCGTGTCCTTGCATGAAAAATGCCAGACGGGGGGCGTGGCAAGCGTGCCCACGCCCGCGTCAACGGACCTGCGGGCCCAGAGACGCCCACAGGGCCAGACCGCGGGTCTGGGCCCTGGTATGAAGCTGAGGGTGCGCTCCCAGTTCATGTCCGGAGGGCTGCCAGCGGGGAGGGCTGCCCGGAAGGCCTAAGCGAGCTTAGGGCTTAGAAGGGTCGGATGGGTGGGATTGAAAACAAAACCAGGACTGCGAGTCCTAACGTGAGTTTGAGGGCTAGGAGCACCAAATGGCGGCGGCGTGGGAGATGCACCCCCGACCTATAAAACACAAGGGAAAAGAAAACCCTTAGCGTTGAGGTCCCGCGCGCTGCTCCTAGCCTCAAACCACAAAGAACCCTGAACCCAAAAGCCGACAGCAGGCGCACACCTTTTTACCGGAGGTGCAGTCCTGCCAGCGGAGGCTACAGAGAGGCTCCAGGCTTCCGCCTCCCTTTTGAGACTCTACTCTCTGTGCTCACTGACGAGCTTCTCCACGTCGGGTCGGGGCGGGGTAGACAGAGGCAGCGGGCCCTGTATTCCCAGTCCACCCGCTGCCTGCACCACGCCTTGTCTGCCTCGAGCCAGCGCAGGGCAAGCTCTGCCCGCTGGGCGCGTGTGCCTACTCCTTGCAGCCGCTAGTTTGCTGGGCGTGGCTTGCAGTCTGCTGGCCAGCGCCTGGAAGTTGTGGATCAAAGAGAAGTAGCCGCTGTGCAGCAGAAGCAGCACGGTGTGCTTTAAAAACCGCGCAGCCCCCATGATGACGTCCTCTAGGGCCTTCCGCTTCGTTCAAGCGTGGCTTTTGGAAAACGTGGGTGGGCGAGGACGTTCCCAGCCTTGCGGCCGCTCTCGGCCGGCCCGCTCTGATGGCCCAGGGGCTCCCAACAAGCGGCCTTTCGAAAATGCGCTGTCTCTCTCTTAGAGGGGGTTTCCAAATGAATTCTATTCTACCTGACAGGCTCCTAGCACTCGTCCAGGAAACGACCTCGTCCTGCGAAGGAATCGAAACCTAAAACGCTGCGTGGAGGCGTGTGGCTGCAAAATAATGACCCCTAGATATGCTTGCAATTTGGCTCCAGGTTGCATTTCAAGCGAGCCAACCTTTGCAGGGCCAAGAAAAAAACAAAAAAAAGAAAACAAGGGGTCCCCAAAACAGGGGTCCCGAAAAGCTTGACCTTGCTTGAAATGCAACCTGGAGCCAAATTGCGGCGCATATCTAGGGGTCATTATTTTGCAGCCACACGCCTCCACGCAGCGTTTTAGGTTTTGAATCCTTCGCAGGACAAGGTTGTTTCCTGGACGGACAAGTGCTAGGAGCCTGTCAGGTAGAATAGAATCCATTTGGGAAACCCCCTCTAAAGAGAGAGCTTGGCCTGCAAAGGAGGTTGTTTGCCAAAGAAGCGTGCTCTGCAAGAAGCGTGCTCTGCAAAGAAGCAGTGTCTGCAAAGAAGCGAAGTTGTGCTCTGCAAAGGAGTTGAGTGCTGCTGCAAAGAAGCGTGCTCTGCTGCAAAGAAGTGCTTTGCAAAGAAGCGCAAGTGTGCTCTGCAAAGAAGTGTGCTCTGCAAAGAAGTGTGCTCTGCAAAGATAAGCGCTCTGCAAAGAAGCGCAAGTGTGCTTTGCAAAGAAGCGCAAGTGTGCTCTGCAAAGAAGAGTGCTCTGCAAAGAAGTGCGCTCTGCAAAGAAGAGTGCTCTGCAAAGAAGCGCAAGTGTGCTTTGCAAAGAAGCGCAAGTGTGCTCTGCAAAGAAGAGTGCTCTGCAAAGAAGTGTGCTCTGCAAAGAAGTGTGCTCTGCAAAGAAGAGTGCTCTGCAAAGAAGCGTGGCTCTGTCTTCACCGCGGCTCTGCAAGGAGAGTGCTCTGCAAAGGAGAGTGCTCTGCAAAGGAGGAGGCTCTGCAAAGGAGAGTGCTCTGCAATGGAGAGTGATCTGCAAAGAAGCGATGCTTCTTGCAATGAGGTGCTCTGCAAGAAGGACGTGCTCTGCAAAGAAGCGCAAGTGTGCTCTGCTAAGGAGAGTGCTCTGCAAAGAAGCCGTGCTCTGCAAAACGAGAGTGCTTGCAAAGAAGCGCAAGTGTTGTCGGCAAGATGTGTTTTCTCTGCAAAGGAGAGTGTCGCTGCAAAGGAGTGTGCTCTGACAAGAGAGAGTGCTCTGCAACGGAAGCTAAGTGTGCTCTGCAAAGGAGAGTGCTCTGCAAAGAAGTGTGCTCTGCAAAGGAGAGTTGTCTGCAAGAAGCGTGCTCAGCAAAGGGAAGAGTTGCTCTGCAAAGAAGTGTGGTTTTTACTCTGCAAAGAAGCGCAATGTGTGCCTGCAAAGGAGCGTGCTCTGCAAAGAAGCGTGCTCTGCAAAGGAGCGTGCTCTGCAAAGAAGCGTGCTCTGCAAAGGAGCGTGCTCTGCAAAGGAGCGTGCTCTGCAAAGGAGCGTGCTCTGCAAAGGAGCGTGCTCTGCAAAGGAGCGTGCTCTGCAAAGAGCGTGCTCTGCAAAGGAGAGCGCTCTGCAAAGGAGAGTGCTCTGCAAAGGAGAGTGCTCTGCAAAGGAGAGTGCTCTGCAAAGGAGAGTGCTCTGCAAAGGAGAGTGCTCTGTCTTCACCGCGCCCGAAGCTGACTCACCGAAGCTGACTCATTTATTTCTCTAGTGGTGTGTCTTCACTAACAGAGAATATTTGACTTCGCGCCCGAAGCTGACTCACCGAAGCTGACTCATTTATTTTTCTAGTGGTGTGTCTTCACTAACAGAGAATGTGCTCTGCAAAGGAGAGTGCTCTGCAAAGGAAATTGCTCTGCAAAGAAGCGTGCTCTGCAAAGAAGCGTGCTCTGCAAAGGAGAGTGCTCTGCAAAGAAGTGTGCTCTGCAAAGAAGTGTGCTCTGCAGAGGAGAGTGCTCTGCAAAGGAGAGTGCTCTGCAAAGGAGAGTGCTCTGCAAAGAAGCGTGCTCTGCAAAGAAGTGTGCTCTGCAAAGGAGAGTGCTCTGCAAACCGCCTGCCCGGCATAGAAGCCTCCCGGCCGCACCACCTGCCCGGCATCGGAGCCACGCCAGCCCGCCGAGTCATACGAATCACGTGTTTTAATGTCCATAAGGTGGACATTAAATCCTACCGCTTTCCAGGCTACAGGTGGAGGCTTCGATACCGAGCGCGCCACATTCCTGCCTGGCATCGGAGCCAGCATTTTGCCCGAAAAACCCATCACCGGGCCAGCGCCGAGGGTCCGTCAGCGATGCAATCCTCGCAACATCGCTGACGGAGTGTTTTTTCACCATTACTCGCTTTGCCATCAATCCTGCGTTGGGCACAGGATTGCCCCACTCAATCCTGCGCTGGCAGGAGGATTGCCCTCGTCAATCCTGCGCTGGCAACAGGATTGCCCCCTTCAATCCTGCGCTGGCAACAGGATCGCCCCCCTTCAATCCTGCGCTGGCAACAGGATTGCCCCCTTCAATCCTGCGCTGGCAACAGGATTGCCCCCTTCAATCCTGCGCTGGCAACAGGATTGTGTCTCCCACAAAACTGTGGGTGCGATGCGCTACTGACGGCATCACTCCCACTCGCCGCGGAAGCGCCCTGCTATATAGCAAGCAGCTCCCGCACTCGCCCGGCTTCCCGGCTTCAAATCTGGGAAGTAACGCAAAGGAATGGGGAAGATCAAGCTGTTTCCTACGACGGAGTATAGCAGTAAGCCCTCTGACCCTGTGGTGCCCCTGGTGCCATGCACGGGCATCTTCCTCGGGCCATCAAAATCGGGCAAAACCGTGGCTCTGATCAGCCTGATTCTGGAGCAGTATCGCGGCGTCTTTCAGAAATTTACATCTTCAGCCCGAGTGTCAACATAGACGACGGCTGGATCCCCGTCAAGAAGTACATTGAGGAGGACCTGGGGGTCAGAGCGGGAGCAGACCTATTGGGACGAGTGGGACGAGGCAGCGCTGCGGCGCATCATCCAGCAGCAGCGCAAGATCACGGAGGCCCGACACGGCGCCGGTGGACGTCAGCGTGGCACCGTCACCGGAGCCGGTTGCTGCGCGCGTTGCGCAGGAGACTGCGCTCGAGGCGTCCACGCCCGTGGCCGAGCCCGTGAGGGCCAGTGAGTCGGCCAGCAGGTCCGTCACGGAGACCGACTCTCCCTCGAAGGCCAAGGCCCTGATCTGCATGCTGTACAAGTCCAGCGCCCGCCGACTGCTGCACCAGTCCGGGGAGCCACCGGCACCGAGAAGTCCAGGCGCGCCGTGCTCCAGACGCCCTGCGCGGCCGTACCAAGGAAGGCGCCGGCGACGCCCACATAGTCGTTGTCGGCAGCGCAAGTTGGAGGCCGTGCCCAGCCGGCACCGGCAGCCGAAGGAGTAGCGTCTCCCCGGCGGGTGTAGGTGCGCACGATGTTCCAGGCGAAGCACCAGAAAATTGCCTAATGCGGCACCTCGCCCAGGCACTCGTGCTTCGTTGTGTTGCCGGGTTGCATCCAGGATGGAGCCCATACCGTTCCTGCCGTCTGGTTGGGCGCAACTCCGTTCGGAGGCTGTGAAGTACATCTTGGCCGTGCTCCAGGCGCCCTGGTCACCCACGAAGTGCCGTACAGGGGGCCGTACGCACCTACACGCTGACGCCGGGGAGACGCTACTCCTTCGGCTGCCGGTACAGGCTGGGCACGGCCTCCAACTTGGTGATGTACGTCAGCGCAGCCGACAACGACTACGTGGGCGTCACCGGCACCTTCCTCTCGCAGGGTGTCTGGAGCACGGCGCGCCGGAGCCTTCGGCGGGTCTATCCCCGGGCTGGTGCAGCAGTCGGCGGGCACGCTGGACCTGTACAGCATGCAGATCAGGGCCTCAGCCAGTGGACCTGCTGGCGGACTCGCTGGCCCTCACGGGCTCGGCCACGCTGGACGGGCTCACCGCGCAGGGCAACGTGGGCTGCGACCAGCTGCTCTGCAACGACGTGAACTGCACTGACGTGTTCACGACGGGCGTGGACGCCTCGGGCGCCATTTCCTGCGCAGCGCTCACAGCCACCGGCACCGTCGCCGGAGCCACGCTGTCGTCCACAGGGGCCGTGTCAGGCAGCTCGCTGAGCATCACCGGGGCGGCCAGCGTGGGCCTGCTGAGCTCCCACCACAATCCCGGGCAGCACACTCACCATCAACAACACGGCCAACGCCGGGAACTTCACCACGGTGGGCGACGTGTCCACGGGCACGCTGACGGCCTCGGGCGCAGCAACCGCGGCGAGCTTCGCAGCCACCGGGGCTCACGGGCGCCACGCTGACCATCACCGGGGCGGCCTCCGCGGGCCCGCTGGACTGCGAGAGCCTGGACTGCACCTTCACGGCCACGAGCGGCGGAGTGTCTACGGGCAGCGTGGTCTGCGGCGACGTGACGAGCTCGGGCACGGTCTCCGCGCCGCAGAACTGGGCGGGCTGGAGCAAGCTGCAACAGCGCGGCCTCCGACAGCGGCCCGGAGCTGCGGCTGCTGGGCAACCAGAGCGCCAGGGTCTTCCTGGAGCGGGACGGCGGGACGCACCAGTGCGAGCTCATCATGATCAACGATGAGGCGCTGGTGCAGACAAAGAGCCCCTCGACGCAGCTGTCCTTGACCACGAACCAGAGGAACCCCGGCTGCCTCGTGATCGCGGGCAACACGGGCAACGTGGTCTGCAACACGAGCTTCACGAATTTGTCGGACAGCAGGTGAAGACGGAGATGGCCGAGGCCGACGTGGCAGAGCTCCAACAGCTGTTCGACTCCGTGGAGGCCAAGCAGTACAAGCGCCCGGACATGAACGAGGACCTGAGGCTGGGCGAAGAACCTGACGGGCACCGCGAGGTGGAGCGACGGCACGGAGATGGTCACCCTCGACTACTCTCACCTCACCAGCGCGCTCTGGGGGGTGTGCAAGGGCTTCCAGGCACGGCTGGACGAGGTGGAAGCCTGGCAGGCCCAGCGGGGGCCGAAGAACCCATAAGAAACATGGCCGACACCCGCAGGCGAACCATCAAGGCCGTCTACGAGGATCCCCGCACCGGTTTCGGCAGCATAGCGCAGACGCTGCAGCTTTTTTTTGTCACCCGCACGCCTTGAGGCAATTGCCATCGGTCGTGAAAACCAAGTAAAGGTACAGAGAGACGAGGTGTGAAACGCAAGGTGAGACATCACTGGAAGATACCGGCAAAAAAGACACAACAGTCAACGAAGAAACCAGACAACAGACAGCCAAAGAGGACAGCGAACCAACAAACCGAGAACAGAAAAAGGATTTCGCCAGCACCACAAGATCATGTAAAAATAATTTACACGCGGAAGGTGGCACCATATGCACCGGCTGCGCGCGGAGAAAACCATGTGGCTGAGCGGGGCACAGACCACATAATCCACTCTCGGAGCCAGCTACACTCTGCCGGGGGCACATTTGCGCATCGTTAACCCCCGTACATGGCCATGCAGAGGAGCATATGCATTGGGACTACGCTGAAGGCCGCACACACTAACATGGGAAGTGCATGAATTAAGGCAAAAATGCCACCGAGGCGACAGCAAAAAGCGTGCATGAATTAGCCGGCTCACAGGCATCACCTGTAGCCGCAAGGGTAACTGCGCGGCTTTGCGAGCCAGCGGGTTGGCCCAGCAGCGACACAGGAGTGCTCACACATCGGTCAGCACCACAAGCGGGCCAACTGCAAGGGCCACACGGAAAGGGTGTGGACCATGGGCTCAGACCACACAACGACTATACGTGGGCGTCGCCGGCACCTTCCTCGGCACGGCCGCGCAGGGGACGGTGCGCCTGGACTTCTCGGTGCCACCGGGCGGAGTCGCAAAGCTGCACTTCGGAGCCTTCGGAGGCTCGATCCCCGGGCTGGTGCAGCAGTCGGCGGGCACGCTGGACCTGTACAGCCTGCAGATCAGGGCCACCGCCTTCGAGGGAGAGTCGGTCTCCGTGACGGAATTGCTGGCCGACTCGCTGGCCCTCACGGGCTCGGCCACGCTGGACGGACTCACTGCGCAGGGCAACGTGGGCTGCGACCAGCTGCTGTGCAACGACGTGAACTGCACCGACGTGTTCACGACGGGCGTGGACGCCTCGGGCGCAGTCTCCTGCGCAGCGCTCACAGCCACCGGCGCCGTCGCCGGAGCCACGCTGACGTCCACCGGCGCCGTGTCGGGCAGCTCGCTGAGCATCACCGGCGCGGCCAGCGTGGGCCTGCTGAGCTCCGCCACAGGAATCACCGGCAGCACACTCACCATCAACAACACGGCCAACGCCGGGAACTTCACCACGGTGGGCGACGTGTCCACTGGCACGCTGACGGCCTCGGGCGCAGCCACCGCGGCGAGCTTCGCTGCCACCCAGTCAGCGGGGCGGCCTCACCGGGCCCGCTGGACTGCGAGAGCCTGGACTGCACCTTCACGGCCACGAGCGGCGGAGTGTCGACGGGCAGCGTGGTGTGCGGCGACGTGACGAGCTCGGGCACGGTCTCCGCGCCGCAGCTCTTCGCGTCCAACACGCTCACCGTGACCAACACCTCCGACTTCTCGGACGATCTCTTCTTGACGAAGAACTGGGCGGGCTGGAGCAAGCTGCAAGTGTCCAACAACAGCGCGGCCCCGACAGCGGCCCGGAGCTGCGGCTGCTGGGCAACCAGAGCGCGCGGGTCTTCCTGGAGCGGGACGGCGGGGCGCACCAGTGCGAGCTCATCATGATCAACGACGAGGCGCTGGTGCAGACGAAGAGCCTCTCGACGCAGCTGTCCCTGACCACGAACCAGCGGAACCCCGGCTGCCTCGTGGGCAACACGGGCAACGTGTTCTGCAACACGAGCTTCACGGACTTGTCGGACAGCCGGGTGAAGACGGAGATTGCCGAGGCCGATGTGGCAGAGCTCAAGCAGCTCTTCGATTCTGGAGGCCAAGCAGTACAAACGCCCGGACATGAACGGGGACCTGAGGCTGGGCTTCGCCTCGGACGACTTCGCAGGAACAAAGTGGAAGAATTTGACGGGGACCACTCATGGAGTGACGGCACGGAGATGATCACCCTCGACTACTCGCACCTGACCAGCGTGCTCTGGGGGGTGTGCAAGGGCTTCCAGGCCCGGCTGGACGCACTCGAAGCCTGGCAGGCCCAGCAGGGGCCGCGAGCGCGTCTCAAAGTATTCCAAAGCTGCCACTTGCCGTCCTACAAAGTTGCCAGCTCCCCGTCCTACAAAGTTGCCAGCTGGAGCTGCGGTCTTTGGCTCAAATGTACTGCAAAGTTGCCAGCTGGAGCTGCGGTCTTTGGCTCAAATGTACTGCAAAGTTGCCAGCTGGAGCTGCGGTCTTTGGCTCAAATGTACTGCAAAGTTGCCAGCTGGAGCTGCGGTCTTTGGCTCAAATGTACTGCAAAGTTGCCAGCTGGAGCTGCGGTCTTTGCGACAAATGTACTGCAAAGTTGCCAGTAGCGTTATCAGCCGTACTTTGGTACTGCAAAGTTGCCAGCTGGTTATCAGTCGATTGTCCTCAGCCGGGGCGGGTTCAGGAAGTTGTCACGGCCGCCAGTCTGCCACGCCTAGTCAGCCTGCCCGCAGCGTTGCCGCTGCCCTGGAGAGCCGGCAGGGCCAGCTTCAGGAGAGTCTCACGGCCCTCGGTGCCCCTGACGGTCATGGAGTCCACGGCCGCGAGCTGCTGCACGTCGCAATACTGACAGTTGAAAGCTCCTCGCCGCGGTCGGCGCATGAACTTGATTGCTGTGCCGGGGAGCCAGCTTTGTGTTTGTGAGGCAGATGATGGCCCGGCCTTGAGAGTCACAGAGATTGCTTGGTTTTTGATTCGACATGCAGTGAAAACAAGAGTTGACGGCTGCATCGCATGAGCTGGATGTTCCCGACAATTTGCATTGTGAGCAAATGACATGACTGCACGTTTTTGCTCCTCTCAACAGTGCGGAACGCCTTTCGGGCACCCACACCGGTCGTCACGTGAGACACTGTTCCATCACGTGAACTACCTGTAGAAGGACAGCTCGGTCCCAAAAAGGTGCACATGCACAAAACTAGAGAGACTCACCGCTTTGAGCAGGCAAGGAAAGCCTTGGTCTCACGGTGCTTTGCCAGCAACTTCCCGCAGTACTTGTGTGCCTCGAACTCTGCCTTGAAGATATCCCTCGCGCCTACCCGGTTGATGCCCCGAGCACTGGCCGTGAAGGCCTCCAAAGCAGCCTGCCATCCAAGGCAGTCAGGGCCGCTCTTGGGCAGCGTTCCCGTGGTCTCCACAAAGTTAGCCTCGCATAGAACGTCTCCGACGAATCGCCGGTCTCAAGGACCACACAATGCGGTCGCGGGTGGATCTGGGTGTCTGTGAGCCGCGGCAGAAAGACTTTGTAGACCTCCAGGGGGCAAAAAAAAAGCCGCAGCGCGCAAGCTAATCAATGCATGATCTCCCCCAAAAAAAGGGAGCGCCTGGAGCAGCAGGTAAAGCAGCCCCGGGGCGACGCTATCCACGACAGCCGTCGCCTTCCACCGCAAATCCACGACTCGGTCATTCGGACCAAGCGGCATGCCCGGGGCGACAAACCGCAATGGCCACCGCACCAACGTCAGCGACCTCCCAACGCCGCCATCCTCGGCGGTCCAGGACACCTTACTGTTGGTGGCAAGCACCATGCCCCAAGTGACGTTGAAGTCAACATTGTCCCCGTACAGTGTGCGAGCCGTCAAGGTCGTTGCGTGGTCGCGGAAGTCCTTGAAAATCGTGCTCTGAATGGGGCGCTTCTCCTCCAGCTCGTTGAACCACAGCAACCGCCTTCCCCTGAGGCCGAAGCGCACAGGCGCCGCCTCATCCGGCGGTTGCGGCGGCTTCGTGAGCACCTCAAGCACGTGTAAACCATCGATTTCAAGGGGCATTCGAACAAAACAACACAGAGCATTGTTTTTTTGAGACATTGCACGCAGTGGAGACTGGGCAAAACAGGGCATCGTTTTTGACTCGCACAAGACCCCGCCTCCTTGGGCGGTGTGTGGCCACAATCACCAAAGAGTTTGAGCAGCATGGACATCCAGGCGTTCTTGCCGTTCTTCCCAGCGCCGACCGGTGTAGTCTTTCTCCGGCAGGCCGTCCTCAAAGCAGGCCACCTCCTCCAGGAGGGCGGCGACGTCCAAAACGTCCAGCTCGCATCAAGTCACCGGGGTAGGAGATCTCCAGTGAGCGGCTCCGCAAGTCCCTGCGGCCTCTGGTGGCCTGCATGGTTGGTACGTGCAGCACCCAGCCATCCAGAAACATTATTGCCGTCCAGCTCTGCGAAGAAGTAGGGATCGTAGAGCCCCTTTTCCATCGCGGTATTCGCCACCTTGCGGAGGACCCACTCCTCCGGCGTCGAGTCGATGTAGACTGCTTCACCACATCAGCAGCGTCTCGGCGTGCGCCGATTTCGCCAAAGTCCAGCGCCCTTGCCCTCGTCAAACGTGGCGGTTTCGGTGTGCCTGGTGCTGTTGGGACGCACGTGTGTGTCCAACACAAGCACGCCGTTGTTCAGCACGTGCCCGGGCAGCAACTGGGCAGATAGTCCACGGACTCCACGCCGGCCGACAGGTGGGCACTGAGCTGGAACCGAACCTGCTCGTTGTCCACCGTCTCCCAGTCACTCCGGGTGGATGGTCTTGAAGTGGCGCAGCTCTCCATGCTTTGGTAAGCCTTGACACCCGGGCTGTCCGGCTCCTCTGGCAGGAGGTCTCTCAAGGAGCAAACAACTCCGTCATGTTCCCAACTAACGGGCCGGCAGCCCCTGCCTCCACTGCAGTGCAAAAGGGCTGGAGATCCGACGCTTCGATCTGGTGGAGGAAGGCCTGCAGAGTTTTGCTGTACTCGGTGGCCATCTGGTTCTCGTACTTCTTGTCATCGATGTCCCTCAAGCCCCAGCTCCGCAATGGGGTTCTGGACGCACTGAGACAGCCGGACGTGCTGATCCTCAAACTCCCGGAGCGCCCGAACAACGGTTTTTTTGTCACATGCGCGCCTTGGGGCATTAAGCCATCGGTCACGAGAACGACTATACAATCATCGAAAGTGAGACGGGTGAGACCGAGAGGGACAAAGTGCTGGTGAAATGAGCCAAACAAAGGAAAGGACCGAAAACACAACGCGGCAGACCACGAAGCAACACAACACGGAACCAAACGAAAAACCTTTCCCCAGCCGAGCAGAACGGAAAGAGACGAGCCAACGCGGCAATTAAAAGGGAGAGCGTGGAACATAGTTCCAGAAGACACTGACTACACCGAGGAGCTAGGCTTGTGAAGCATGAGCACATTAAAAATGGGAACATGCGCGCTCCAGACCGCAGGGGGCACATTTGCGCATCGTCAACCCCACACGTGGCCACACGGCTGGAGCAACGAGCGCAATGTTCCAAAAATTTGGCAAAGCAACACACGGAAGAAGAAGGCAAAAAGGGCCAAGCAAGGGCCAAAAGGCGAGCATGCAGTAAATTAAATTGTGCACAGGCATCACCCGGAGCACAGAGGCAGAAAGAGGCCGTGCAACGAATTACCCTCACTGACATCGAGCGGAGTTGCTATGGCCAGGCAAGTGTGACGGGCGTCACAGGCCTGGCCATCAAGCATTGCACACAAGACAAGGGGTGAGCGTGCAATGCACCATCAAGTTTGCACTATATGCTACGCAATTTCCGCAGGGACAGCGATGATCCCAACCGATAGTGAGGCGTCACGTTCGCACCACTGACAGGGGAATCCCTGCCACAGTGTACGTGAGCATGGCAAACCCGACTAGGCACCATGTCTGTCGCAAGAGCGTACCTGCGGAGTAGCGACCATTCAAGTGCAGGTATGATGCCTAGAGGCATGGAGATTAGTCACAGATTAGAGGGCGGCTCAAACTTAGGTGGGTGCATATTCATCGAGAAGCAAAAGCACCCGCCATAGGGCCACCTGAGGCACACATCTTTCCAGGAATGTTTTAAGCTTGGACTACGACCGTCCAGAGGGGGTGTCACGCCTAGGAGCATAAAACGGCGAGCGGGTAAGAGGCCAAAAGGCCTTGCCAAGCAAAGCACATCAAGGACCTCAGGGCTCATTGAAGGGAGAGAGGAGCCTCCAATCTGCAACCTTACATCGGCTTGATGCACAAACACTCTGTGTTGCAGAGCGCGAGCAGTATTCCAGCGGGATTACCAAGTGGTGTGTTTGGGTTTAGGGTGCGCTGATCTGATGTCTTACCAGATTGCGGCACGACCAGGTTGGCCAAGTGCGGAAGCACAGAACAATGCGCCAGGCAACAAGGCGAGTAGCCGTGCCGCTGGCACGATGGACGGCAGGGAGAACCACCGAGATTGGGAGTGCCCAATGCACTTGGAAGCTCCCGCCTCCTGCATCGCATCGCAAGGAAATGCCCCGAAGCGCGGGGCAGGTGCACTCTGGGTAGGTCGGATTAGGGGGTAGACCAGGCAAGGCATAGAACGCCTGGGCGACGCAAAGCCAACCAAGTCCAACATCACAACCCAAAGGACCCGACGCACGTTTCTTCCGCTTGCACTATGTGCCACGTAAATTTCGCAGAGACAGCGATGATCCGGCAAGAAGTCACAAGGGCGCTCCAGTCGGAGCAGCGACATAGCCAGTGCAGATATGCTGCCAATAGGCATGGAGATGGGTACCCAATCAGATGGCGAGGAGACGAAAGCACCCGCCATAGGATCACCTGAGGCACACATCCTGCCAGGAAGGTTTTAAGCTAGGCTACGACCTTCAGAGGGAATCTTACGGCGTTGTGGTCGACTGCGAGGCCGCGGGCTACCGAACCGCCAACCGGGGTTGCTCCAGCTTAAGGCTCGGGACCCAAATAACATCAGGGTGATGCGCAAGAAAGACCTTCCAGCTTCCGATGCGATGGGCAAGTCCCACTGCCGGAGAGCATTCACGTACCGATCCGTGGCTTGACCATCGTGAGTGCCTGGGTAACATCTATGGCACCTGGCACAAAATAGTACCAAAGCTGTTTGTCAGCCATGGCAGTATTTGCGGGCAAGGCAAGTGCAGACCTCTAGCAAATTGATCCCAGGACGCAGGCCAGTCACTGTGAGCAATTGCTGTCGGTCACACACTGGGCGGCACAAGCCCCGAGGTGCAGGCAGTGCCTCAATGCAATGGACTACCAAGCGGCTGACACCTATCACATACGCACTGTTGAGCCAGAGCGGCGGGACCAAAAGTTATGCAAGGTTTCACCCGTCGGTGCAGCGGGGGCAAGTTTACGGCCTTAGTGGGGCGGGATTTAGTGGTAACCAAGGCCTGGACCTCAGCTCATCTGGGGAGGGGTCCTGCTTCTCAATTTTAACTTGAAAGTGTGGGGGGCACCAACAGTCAAAGGCTCCGGCAAAATCAACAGGCCGTTATGGATAAAAACCAACGACTGAGGCTTGACCCTGCGGAGTAATTTCCGAACCAGTGTGCGCATGAACGCTGCTTCAAGCCCTCGAGCAAGAAGTAAATGCGGTTGCCATCATGTAGCCCTACGTAAGATCGCAGAAGGTTAGCCTGTACACGCACGTAAAAAGGCCGGCTTAGCATTCGCGACACGTTGTAACAGGCTCAGGGCCTGGGTTAAATCTGTTTTGCTCAAGCATTGGTTCAACAGAGCTTTTAAAGTAAAACAGTGGGCAACAGCTAAACGAGGTGTAAAGCGCTCCGGCCAGCTGGTAAGGCGGAAAGGTCTGCGTGTAAATAAGCCCGAAGCTCACCCAGGCAAGGCAGAACCAAGCCTTGCTGCGCAACCATGTGCTGGAAAATAGCGTAATGCGGCCACACATGTCAATTTCAACATGGTCGCTGTGGAACGGCTGCACCTTTAACGATCGGACAGCCCCCGCCTGAACAATCATTACCATCGATCCGGCACGGGACCTCTTGAGGACCGTGACTCCCAGATGCAATGAGCTGAGCCTGGTGCAGGACTGTGACTAGGGCGTCGCACCCGGTGAATCGCTCAAGATGGAGGAGTTATCCCCAATGATGAGACATTCCTGTACTCGGTATGATTGGGGTAAAGGCTCGCAAGGGCCTGGACCGCGTATGCACCCTCGGCGTGCAGGAGTCCGGGCAGTCAGGAAGGGGGTGGCCGTTTGGGCAAGGACCTCGTAGTCATCGCAAACTTCCGCACAATAACCCCAGACCTCCAGCCGCGTCACCAGTTTGGAATACTGCTCATCGGACGCGGCACCTCCCCCTCTATGGACAAGACATAAGCGTGCCCCATGCTGGCTCGGACGGGTAGCAGGCCAGCGTACATGGTAAGTGACCCGAGCACTGTCATTGTCCACCATGGGGTGCCTGAGCAGGAGGCAATCAAGCGCGGATCCGATACTACCGCTCAAACAGGTAGTAAGTTTGGGCGATATACACAAGAAGTGAGCGACCAGGTCTGTGTGCTGCGTATCCGGGAGTTGGACACCTGCTCAACCGGCCACCTTAACCACTGTCCACCCACATATTAGTATTGCTGCCAGCAATCTTCCGCCTGACCAGACAGGCAGTGGTGGTGTGCGCATCCTCCCATTCTGTAGGGTGGACTCAGATCGAGCATACTGAAATTATTCCGGGATTTCTACAGGACGCACTCTACGAAAAGTATGGAGCAAGTCCGTGTCATCAACGTCTACGTCCATCCCGCTCGGACTCAGGAAGTTGGTGCGCGATTAATCTCACACCTCGCCCATATTTCCGACTCGTGTGTTGTCCTCGGAGGAGACTTCAACAACTTTCCACCGGAATTCATCATTTGTGAAATCCACAGGTAATTCACAGAGATAGCAAAAGCAGGCGAGACTGCGGACACGGAAGAAGGACCTTGATTGGAGTTGGCCGGCATGCAACGTATTCCATGCAAGCCTCATGGCAGATGTAAGATTGAGCAGAGGGATGACTTTGGAGGAGCGAGGGAGCCATCGAACCTCAAAAGTACTTCATTCTCAGTCATTGTGGCTAAGGAGAACTCTCGGCACGGCCCCAAGGTCATGGCCTAAGAAGGCAATAGAGGGGACGAGCTTGCACACGAGAGCAACACACTCTCTGTCCCGCACCGAGAGAAAGATCACAGAAGTGCGATCATGGGTGGCCGGAACAGAGACTTCAGGGAGGAAGGTGTACCATGTGGTCGGCACCCAACCAGAGTCGGCGGGGAGAGCGATAAGGACGACAGTATCAGCACATGCGTGCGCAATGAGGGCTGCAATTTGACATGACAGATCCAAGCCAGGTCGAGGTTGATAGTTATGCTTGGAAGGGGGGTGGGCGGGCCCTCCAACAGCACGTCCTATGGCAATGAGTCCTTCGTAAGGCGTAGGGTGATCAATACACTGCCACGTGATAGCTCCCTTATGGACATAGCCGAACTCACTAAAGACAGGGAGAGAGTGGTCATCAACGAGTGTTGTTCTCAGAATGATGCCTTTTTCAATTTCGGCCGTGGCAGACTGAATCAATGGCGGCACCTGCAAGCGAGCAATCGGTGAGAAACAATTGTCACTGAGCACCTTGAGAAAACCGCCTCTGGGCGTAGTGGCAAAGTGTGACCAATACACTCGAATGAGTCGCCCTGGTGAGAAAGTGATGATGGCAGTCCAGCAACCGGGGGGCTGACAACCGACAGTGTGCACAGCCACTCGATCTCCGCAGTCACCAATGAAGAGTACACAGGAGCGTGCTGCAGGGGCTGTTTGCTCCCACTGTCGAAGCCATAAAAGCATTCCCGCTAAATTGGGCATGTCAGGGTCACAAGTGCCGAGCATGTCAAGGAGGCCAAGCAACTCAAGCTTCGGGAAGAGGGGCTCTTCACCCGAGGACAAGGACCTGAGAGTATATTCAACCGCAGGCGAGCGCCGAATGACGTTCATAATAGGCTGTTCGCGCGAGAGATAATCAAGGATTGATCGTGGCTCTGACGGTGCTGTCGCGGGTTCTGCGAAGAGCGCTGGCGGAGCAGGCGCTGCGTTGGTTAGCTTGGGCCGCTGATACGGCATGGCCCGAAGAGCATGCCAGTAGTTTTCATCTCCAAAATTGCTCCCAAGCGGGAATGGATTTTGACAGCAAAAGCCTTGTAGGGTCTTATCGAGGTCTTTAAGTACTTGCTGTCGGATGGTAGCGTACTCAACAAGTAGGACGGAGGGAGTGCATGGCTTCCATGTCTGCGGTTCGACTTCTCCGCACTTGAGCTTACGCAAGTAATGTTTGCCGCCGAGAGCAGTGACAACTGCGCTGGGCTTGAAGTAATTTCCAATAAGATCGTGCATGAGACGATCGGGGATGTTGACGTCATGCATAGCATCTTCACCAAAACTGGTGAGTTCAGCATCAACAACCTTTTCTTCGAGGGATGGGAGTCGAAAGGGGAAGTTTAGGCTCGGATTGTCGAAGTATTCGGCCAAGATAGCGGCTGCTGCTTCCTGCTCTTTGTTCGGGAGCTGTGCAATGGGTGCCCCCCACTGAATAATTTGCTGTAAGGCTCGGACAGCGGTGGCAGGCAGAAAGTCAGCCCAAGGGAGGTCAGGCCAGCCTTGTTCGCCGCATTTTTCATGAACGTCAGCAACAGTGCCAAAGTAGTCAACCTTGTATAGCAGGTGTCTGGGGTGATAGGCACTAGTTGTGAATCTTATGTGCCCACCCGGCGTGATCCCTCTCGTTCGCAGCCAAGGGGGCATAGGTGGCGAAACCGGCTTGTGCCTAGGTTTAGGCAGCATCCATCCTTGTTGCCAAGGGTCGGCTTGCCGCGAGGGCACGATATAGGAGGAGTTACTGACAAAAAAGTAACGATTCCTAGATACTGCTGACCATTCGGCAGTATTGATGCGATGTATGCACGACGAAGGCACCCCACACGTGTCCTGGATATATTGTTTGAAGCGGTTGGCCATACTGCCTGCATTTTCAAGCATAGGAACAACCCGATGAGCCAAACCCATTTCCTGGAGCGCATACATGACAATGTAGACAACGTGGTAGTGAACACTTCGAGTGCCTGTAATGCCAAGTTTGCCACCACCCCTTCCAATCTTGGTGTTGTCCTGACATGGCGAGCCCGCACCAAATATAATGAGCGCGTCTTCTGGCAGCAGGGCTAGGAATTCCCTCAACGCGGCAAAATGATGGTGCACAATTTCCCAAACATCCGCAAGGTAGCGGACAGGGATCCTATAGTTGGCGTACGTCCAGATTGCAGGATCAAGATGGTACCCCTGTACGGCCGAAATCACAGTTCGGATACTGGAATCAAGTTCAGCAATGAGCGTAGCACATGGAGGTCCCAACTCTTCTGCAAGAGTGTTCGCAAAGCTGCCACTCCCATCAAAGAAACTGATGATGCCATGTGGGCGGGTAGGACCGCGCACCACGTGTCTGAGGCGCAGTTTCCGTCGAGATTGCAGGCACTCTAGGCCAATAGTGCGTTGCAGAGCAGAACGGCCGTAATGAAAGGTAAGAGATGTGTGATTTCCTCACTCAGCAGTCGCACACCTCCCCTGTTGGGGTGGTAAGCATGACCAAATTGGCCATCAAAGTGTTCAACCAGTAGAGGTGTGTCATTCTGGATAACCAGGAGGCCAGCAAGGCGTAATCTGACTTTGGCACCACGGGTCGAAAAATTTAAATTTCGCCCGAGGGGGTTTTGGCAAGGCTCGGTTCAGAAGAGACTGAGACGATGTAGAGTGGGAAGGATGAGCGCCCACTGGAGGAGGCCGGCAGTGACAACCAGGTGGCATCTACTAAATTTGCGACCAGCTCGGTGTTGACGAACAATCTTTGATTGTTAGCGTCGACTCCAGTAAGGTGCTGAACATATCCTATGGGCATGAGAGCAAGCAAATTGTTGATAAGCTCTACAGTGCCCTTGTCAGCAATGTCTGGAAGGCTGGCAACAGCTTCACGCACAACATTGGGAGTCAGGGAAGCGTCACAGTGACCAATAGGAACACCATCGGCGACGCATTCCAGTAAGGTCTGCCTGGGGTGTTCAATACTGTCTGTAAGTCGCCAAGCACCATACGCAAGCACCCTTAGCGCGACATAGAGATGCCTTAAGTCTGGTAATTTCTCCTTACCGTGCGGCTCATCTGGCTTAAGGGGGGAAAGTGGTTGGGCCTTGATCGGCTCATGGGTAGCGTTGTGGGTACCTTCACTCGTTGTCGCAGCAGCTGGTTGCACAACTGCAGTATCACTGCAGTATATGTAACATTGTTGCTGAACATTTTCAGGAAGGAGGGACATGACTTGCCCAAAACAACCACTGACATACATAGCTCCACCCTGGTGCCAGCCAATGTGGACAAAGGTAGATTCATGATAAAGGGCGATCTTATTGGAACCCTCAACATGAAATTTGCATATAATTTTGGAGTCTGGCGAGGGGACTTGCGCAGACGCAAGTTCGCAATGCATCCAAGGGAACTCCGATTGAATCGGCCAGTGCATACGGGCGAGGACGGCTTCCTCGAATTGATCAGGACCATACGGCATGGCCAAAATGGAAATCGGCGCCTCTAGAAGGAGTGCTTGTATGGACGCATTGTCGTTCGTCAGTGTAATGCAGCTGGCATTGAGGCACGAGCGCTGAAAAAGGTGAAAGTTTAGCGGGGTCGGGGACAATCACAACAGGGACGCGTGAACCAGACACTAGATCTTGGGGTGGTTTAAAACGTTCCCAATGTTGGGCGGGGGTTTCCAGTGAGTTCTTTCTGTTTTTCTTTTTCCCGAGCTCACTCAGCGTTTGCGGCCATCTAATGGTGGCAGTCCAGCTGCCAACGGTAACATGATGTGGTCCCTTGGCAAGTAGGTCTTCAGCGTAGGCACGGGGAACATCAAACCATAGGGCGGTCGAATGTTGTTGCGAAGAGGCATCTTGTACTGTGACAGCTCGAAAATGGTGGCCGCCCGCGTAGGTACAAAGCCACTCTAGAGTAGTAAATCCGGTGTAAAAATCAATTGGCGTTGGTTCATGGTAAGCAAACTGTAGTGTGGTGTCAACAGTTGCACCAGGGTGGACGAGTTTAGCGCATCTGTCTTTGATGACAATACGATACGCCCCGTCTTGACAGCTACTGGGAAAGACAACTGCCTGCTCGTTCGCAGTAAGCCGTAGTGCTTCAAATGCTTCCGGCGTAATTTGGGCGCAAGGTAACCAATGAATGGAGCGACAGATTCCCTGACTGCGCAGGAAGTCACAAACTTGCGTGACATCATAAGCGTGCTTTCTTACCACAAAGACGACTAGGTCCTGAGTAAGTTCCTGTGAATCAATACCTTCATAGGCCTGGTGCAAGCTGATTCCAAAAATCTCGGAGGCGTGAGAGGTGGCTTGTGCAAACTGCAGTGCCCACTGGTAAGCATTGGGATTGCAGGTGGAGCTGTTGTGACTCTGGTAGCTAATCACCTCAGTGCTGCGTCGGTCGCCACCTGTTCGCAATGCAAGGGGGTTAGATGTGTCAGCGAGGAAACCATATCGCACGGGCAGACTAAAGTCGACCGATGCAAGGTCAACATGCTTGGGCTTCGCAGCAATTATATTCCAGTCACGAGCGAGGTTACCAATTCGGGTATTTTCATCGGGCGACTGCTGCAACCCAAACGCAATGATGTGATGCGTCCTCTTGTCAACACGTATGTGCCCCATGCAGTCAATGGTCCTGAGGTGCTTGATGAGTTGCGGCGAGTATTCACTAATACCTCTCGCTAGTACAGGCACCGCAGATTTATTGCCAAAGAACTGCAAGCAATATGTCGGGATGTGTGCATTTACAAGTCTTGTAATGGGGCCAAGGTGTTTTTCCAAGGAGATTGCCATGCAGCCAGGATGCTGCTGCCTAAAATTCAGTGCAAAACTCACATCCTGTGCATGGGTGGTGAGTACCCAGAAATTTTCTGGAAGTGACAATTTGATGCCACTCGGTCTTGCAGCGAAAACAAAGACATGTGGCACTTGCAGCATCTTGGGATGACTTGTGAGGTTGCGAAGCGCTTCATTCAGTGCCTCTTCTTTTTGTTTATCATTCCATTCTTCAAACTGCAGTGCAAGGGGTTCCTCAAAGATAGACTGCCATTCATCTTCGCAAAGGTTTATTTCACAAAGTGCTTCCGAGTCGTTTGCCACCTCACAGCTGTGATTCCCATCATGCTGATGTGGCTCAGGATTTGGAGAGCCAGGTCTTTGTACAGCCTTTACATTAGAGATCCCTGGACCGATGTGACAAGGCCCACATTGTGTATTCAGAGGAGTATCTGAGTCGTTAAGGGGCTCAAGAAGATCTTTGGCGGCAGCCTTGCTAGGAGTATCCATACGAGTGATAGCAACGCTCTGACTCTGGCATGGAGTGGTCTTAAAGGCATGTCCGTAGTAAGACATCTTGGGGTGAGCCGTGTCAACAGGAGTCTTATCATCGATATCGTCATCACTATCTGGCACAGGGATGGTGACTCCCGAGGGAGCGGGCGGGGCACTAGTCCACCGCTCCGCCTTCCCTGATTTGTATTGTTTTCCTGTGGAGTGAAGAAAGACCGGATAGGCTCCTGAGGTGCCACAGGCTTACCCGCCGCTCCTTTCTTGGCTTTGGACTTATGGTCGCTGTTCTGTAAGGATTTTCCTTTGGAGTCCCTTGTTCTCTTAGCCTGGTCTGTAGACTTACCCAGTATCAAATTTGGTTCACCCTTATTTTGTTCATTCTTAGTACCCTTTAAGGGCATATCTTTGATGACAGGCGAAACTAAATTTGATGAGCATTCACTCTGCCTGATTTCTTCGCTTCAGCTTCCCTCATTGGTCACTTGGCCCTAAATTTTGAGAGCACAGTAGCTGCTCAGACAGACTAGGCGAGGCAATGCCTCACACTAGCAGTGAATTGGTCACACAAACTAGGCGAGGCGGTGCCTCACACTGGCAGTGAGTGGACACGCAAAGGAGGATAATTCAACTTAGACCAGCAGTGCCCGACACTGTTCTAAAAGGGCCGGTGTTATCTATTTTGAGTTGGAAATGAGCACTTTCAAGTAGTCAAATGTTTTTTTTTTCACCCTGCCGCCTTGAGCCTAGTGGCATCGGTCGGCTAACTTGAGACTTATCCGTGTACCAGGGTGGAATCGAACCCCGGCGACTGTCTGACGTTGGTCCGGTCTCCGGACCAACGTCTTTACCGTCTCACCACGGCGTCGTCTCTTTCAAGTAGTCACAGGGAATGCTGAAAGCTTTTAGGCAGCACAAAAGTGTCCCTATACAAGTTGTGCGGGCACAGGGCAGTGCAAGTGAGGGCAAGCTATGTTCCTACCCCAAACAAGCAAAAACCCTATAAAGAACCGTCCAGTCACTCTAGGAGCCTCCACTTTCGGTGACAGTGGGCCTACCACTCGACACCTACTAGCTTCTTGGGCTCGTCGAGCAACTTGAGCCGATACGGCCTTGAGCCAAAATGGCTACGGGGAGCGCCCGAACAACGGGCCCGTGAAGAACTCCTTGGCGTGTCCTTCAAGGCACGCGAAAAGGAAAAGGCAAAATTTGAGGCAGCGAAGGAGCTTATGCCCAACTTCTGAAGATTGCCAAAGACGGGGGGCAGCTGCATGTAAATGCCCATCTGCGCGCTGATGGCTCGTCCGCCCTTCACAGGGTCGATCTTCTTAAGCCGCTTTGCCAGCGTGTGCTTGGCAACATAGCCACCGTAGGCTCTGCCAAGCGTCTCACATCAAAGAGGTCAGCAACGGTGTGGCGCTCCCGGTTCGCCACTTTGACCACACCAGCGGCCTCTGTGTCCCGACCAGAAGCGCCGCCAGAGCTCGCGTGAAGCCGAGCGCAGCTGCACGCAGTGCTCCACCGCCTGTTGAATGGCTCCGACAAAACGAAGCCCAGCCTGCCGGAGCCTCCCTGCCCAGTTGACCAAGCAGTTTTCGCACCAAGCGATCGCATGGCCTGGAGGTTGTAGTTCCGACGCTTCTTCAAAGGCGGCTTTCCCTGGCAGGCTCGGCGACGGCCTTGGTCTTCTTGGCAGGCTCCTCACGGACATTGACTTCGACCGCCTTCGGAAGGCAGAAAGAATCATCTTGGGACTTCCATGAAGAGACCAAACCTCCAGCCGAGAGATCCTCTTACTCCGCGGCAATTGCACGCTGCTGAGCGAAGCCAGCCCACGCCGTCTTCAGCGTATCTTGGAGAGGATGTCGTCGCCCAGTTGCCTGGCGTTGGCCAGCTGAGCGGAGCGCAGGTAGACCCGCGTCTTCAAGTGCGAAGCGCTCTTCAAAGCGTATGTGGAACATTTCGTTCTTCGGCTTCAGACAGTTGTCGAACAGGAAACTGTAGGGTTCCCGCCTGCTCAGACAGCCCAAGGCGTCCAGCTCGTGCTGGTTGCGCAGCCTCCAACAGCAGAGGAATTGGATGTTCACCGCACGCGGCGCTGATGAGCCTCAGCTTCTGCGAGCTCACCCAGGTGATCTGCATGTGCCGGTCCCTGATGAACAGCGTATGGCGCCGTTGGGTTTGGGGCCCAGGATCTGCTCTCCTATGGCCACCTTGTCGGCCCTCCGTCGTCCGGAAAGCGCGCGGCTTTGCAGGGCCGAGGCTGCCTCCGTGACGGGCTTGGGATCAAACAGACTTGTTAGAGGGATCAGATTGACTTGTTCACTTGCAGAAGCATCAGAAAGACTTGTGAAGCATCAGATTCGCTTGTAAGGGGGGTCAGATTAACTTGTGGGGGATCAGATTGACTTGTGGCCGTATCATCCTCATCATCCATCATCATCATCGGCGTCATCGGCATCATCATCATCATCATCATCATCAGCAGCATTATTATTATTCATCATCATCATCATTATCATCATCATTATCATCATCATCCATCATCATCCATCATCATCATCGTCATCATCATCATCATCATCATCATCGACATCATCATCATCATCATCATCATCAGCATTATCATCAGCATCATCACGACCATCATCATCATCGTCATCAACATCATCATCATGATCATCTCATCTCTGCGTTATCATCAGCATCATTATCATCATGATGGTGATGACGATGATGATGATGATGGTGATGATGACGACGACGATGATGATGATGATGATGGATGATAATGATGCTGATGCCGATGATGCTGATGATGCCGTCACGATGAAGATTCTATTTCTTCCATTTATGATTCGTATTGCCCGGGTCCAGCAGGGCAGGCTCCGCAATTGATTTTGCACAAAGTTTATCAGCAGTAACCCTGAGGATGATGATGATAATGCATGATGATGATGGATGATGATGATGATGATTATGCTGATGATGATGATGCTGAGGATGAACGATGATGATGATGCTGCTGATGATGATGGATGATGAGGATGATGATGACGCCGACGATGATGATGATGATAGTGATGATGATGATGATGGATAACGCTGCTGATGATGAATGATGATGATGGCAGGGAGGAGGATGACGACGATGATGATGATGATGATGATGATAGTGATGATGATGACGGACACTGCTGCTGATGATGAATGATGATGGTAATAATGATGAGGATGACGACGATGATGATGATGATGAATGATGACGATGATGACGGCGACGATGCTGATGATTATGATGAAGAATGATGATGATGCTGATGAGGATGATGATGATGATGAAGGTGATGATGATGATGATGATGCCGATGATGATGATTGATGATGATGATGATGATGATGATGATGATGATGATGCATGATGGGAATGATGATGATGATGATGCCGATGATGATGATGATGATGATGATGCTGAGGATGAACGATGATGATGATGATGATGCTGATGATGATGATGATGGATGATGAGGATGATGATGCTGATGATGATGATGATAAAAGTGATGATGATTATGGATACTGCTGCTGATGATGCGACGATGAGGAGGATAATGCTGATGAAGGTTTTTATGATGATGATGAGGAGGACGACGATGATGATGATGATGATGATGAATGATGACGATGATGACGGCGACGACGCTGATGATTATGATGAAGAATGATGATGATGCTGATGAGGATGATGATGATGATGATGAAGGTGATGATGATGATGATGATGCCGATGATGATGATTGATGATGATGATGATGATGATGATGATGATGATGATGATGATGATGATGATGATGATGATGATGATGATGATGATGATGCGACGACTGTTTGATAATGATGATGATGATGATGATGATGATGATGCTGAGGATGATGACGCTGGTGATACGCGTTGTTGGTCGACTACCGAACGGGCACGGCGCAGGACGCGGAGACTTCCGGCGCCATATCGACTGCGCTGCTGGCCTACTACACCTCGACGGAGTGGACGCCCTGTTGGGAGACTACCGCACGGCAAGCGCGCAGGACACACAGACGCAGGCCGCCATCGCAGGCGCTGTTGGCCTACCGGAGGGCCCGGACCAGGACGTCTTCACAACCAATCAAATCACCTCAGCGCTGGTGGCGTACCAGCCGCCCTGCTCAGCTACTACACCATCGCACAGGTGGACGGCCTCCTTGCGGGCAAGCGCGCTGACATTGAAACCGGCATCGCCTCCGCGCCCTCACTCCGGCGGCCTACTGAGCTTCCTGGGCCGAGACTCTTCCCGTGCTGCGCCGCCAGCTCCCGCGCCTCGCTGCTGCTAGGCTTGCGGGCTTTGCGTTGCGTTACTATGCCACGCTCGTCTCGCCCTTGAACCGCGCGGGCCGTGTGCAGGCGCGACCCGCCGATTGCGACTGCGCGGCGTTGCGTGCGGCAGAGCAACGCAAACTCGGTGCCTACGCGCACCGCCTTGGCGTTCTGGCTAGCGGGGTTCAAGCTTGTCGCTGACCTCGCCTCTGTCGCCGTCCAGTCAGCGCTGGCGGGGTCGTTGCTAGGCCTTCCGCCCGCGCCGTACGCGGCGAGGAGGGGCCGCCGCTCGAGCACGTGCTCGCGCTGGCGAGCGTTGACCAAGGCTTAGCAGCTAAGCCCCGGACTTGGGGACATGCTGACGGCCATGACGGCCATCCCGGCTGATGCGTCCACCACGTTGACGCCTGAGGCGCCGGATGCGGCTGCCACTGCCCATTGCGCCCAGCCGGTGTGGCGGCGAAGTGCTTGTGTCGCCGTTGGCTAGCCTTGCCTGCCGCGCGTTTGGCGCAGGATGCTTTTGGTGACATTTCACTCGAGGGGGCTGAGAGAAAAACAAAAAAAAGGGCGGGGCTGCCGCTTTTGCTAGGCACGCGCCAAGAATTTGAAGCGTCAGTTTCACCCAGCACAAGTCGCAGTCAAGCGGCAGGATCGTCCCTCAGCTTGGGCGATGCGACGCCAGCCTCGTTGTTCCGCTTCGTTGCGACGGCCGACCATGGCCGACCGCAACCACGCGCGGCCGATGAGGACGGCACGGCCGGAGGGTCTGCTCATCAATTTGGGTTGTGGAAGGCATCAGATTGGCTTGTGATTTGAAAACTCATCAAAACCACTTGTGAAGGATTGGATTGGCTTGTTTGTTTTTAGATTGGCTTGTGAGAGGGATCAGATTGGCTTGTGAGGAGCATTAGATTGACTTGTGAGCATCAGATTGGCTTGTGAGAGGGGTCAGATTCCACTTGTGAGGAGGTGTTGTAGGCCAGCAGCGCAGCCGGCCAGGCATTAATGAACAACCTTAGCCCGTTCATTATTGACTCAAACTTGCCAAGAACGAAGTCCTCTCGGGAACTTGGCCGCTTTTGCGCACTTTTCGGCACGAAGCGGTGACAAGGGGTGACAAGCTCGGCGGGATGGAATTCGCCTGTTTTCCGGGCTGAAAGCAGAATCCTGAGCAAAGTGAGCGTCTGGAGCCTGCTTTCGACCGAAAAGAGGCTCAGGCATGTACGTCGGCCAGTTGCTGCAAGTGAGCAGTCAAACGCCAGCTTGAGGAAGTCAAGCGCAAACTCCACCCTATCCTCATCCTCGTCGTTTGCGGCCGGCGCGTCAGCAGGAGCTGGAAGCGCCAGCAGGTCGGAGCTGGTCCACCAGCAGGCATCAATGGTAAAGACCTGCTGCCCCAGAAGAGGGCGCAGCAGCAGCTCGCAGGTCCAAGCAGCCCCGCGCAGTTACAGCGTTGGTGCCAGGCGCACGCGGCTCCTCCAGAGGCACCGCCCGGACCAGCCACAGGCCCAGATGCGTTCAGAGAGCTTGGAGGTCATATTATTCTAAGGAGAGGCGCTCATGAAAAGATCCGTCTCGGGCAGGGGTTTAACGCCATTCTAAGGAGAGGCGCGAGCCGGGCGGAAGGTGAAAAGATCCGTCTCGGACCAGGATGAAAGACCCGTCTCGGGCAGGGGTTTAATGTTATTCTAAGAAGAGGCGCTCACCGGGCCGCCTGCTCGTAGATCTAAGCAGCTTGTCCTTCCACAGCAGGGCGCTCAGCTCTTCGATGACGTCCAGCTCGTGATGGTCCACAAGCCCCACGGCGCCCTGGACACGCTCTTCATCATCCAAGGCAAACCCAGAAGCTGAAGCTCATCAGCGCAGCCGTGCAAGTCAATCTGCGTGGTCATCGATTACTATCAGGACCTGGTACAGCTTCTTCATCTCCAACTTCTTGGACGTCTCGGTGATCTTGCGCTGCTGCTGGATGATGCGCCGCAGCGCCGCCTCGTCCCACTTGTCCCAGTATACCTGTAGGCCTGCTCACGCTCAGTGTTCACCCTTAGGTCCTGCTCGATGTACTTCTTGACGGGGATCCAGCCGTCGTCTATGTTTGATGGAAGGGCTGAAGATGTACCACGGGGTCCGAGGGTTGCTTACGTGGGGAAGAGCTTTCTCCATTCGTCCTTTTGCGTTACTTCCCAAATTCGAAGCCAGGAAGATGGGCAGCGAGAGTGGGAGATATTTACAGCATCGCTCCTGGGATAAACCTAAAGGCCGGCGTGCGTCTGAAGTACATGGGAAGCAAATCATGGCTGGCTCCGCGCTTGGACCTGCTGCTGGGCGACAAATCGGTGCTGCGCTCGCCCTTCTTCGGTTCCGGAAAGCTAGAGTACTACCTTGCCGCCCGGCGCCCGGGCCTGAAGGTGCCCGTCGCGAACTTGCACCGCTGCGCCGGAATACCTGGCTGCGACGGCCGAGTTTGCGCACAAACTCCAAGCATCAGAAAATGAACTGATGAAAGTCGCTGCATTGAGGGTTCAGCAATGCCCTCGCATTGTCTGTCACTGTGCTTCGTCCCGGCGCAGGTGCAACCCCGCACTGAAGAGGGGGACTTTTGCGCCTGGGCCTTATCGCCTGTTACCGGGGTTGCCTTGGGAAGCACTGAAGGAGGGGAACATCTTGCCCCTTGTCCTGGGTGCACCGCAGTGCCCTAGGAAAGTGCCACCTTCCCAAGCAACCCGGTAAAAAGGTGTGCGCCTTGCTGTCGGCTTTTGGGTTCAGGGTTCTTTGTAGTTTGAGGCTAGGAGCAGTGCGCGGGACCTTTAACGATGGGGTCAGGCGGTACCTGACGGCAGGTAGCAGTTGACGATGTGCGGAAGGGCTGACGCGCGGACCGGGAGTGGGGGGCGCCTGACGCATACATGACGCGCGGAAGGGAGGATAGTAGCTGACGCGCGGATGGGGATGGGGGGTGCCTGACGCGCGGAAGGGGGATAGTAGCTGACGCGCGGATGGGGATGGGGGGTACCTGACGCGCGGAAGGAAAATAGTAGCTGACGCGCGGGCTGGGGTACCTAATGATATCTACAGCTACATGTCTTTTTATCTGTCTATCTATCCATCTCTCTATTTCTTTATCTCTTTTTTCTTTATTTATTTTTTTATCTCTATCAATTTATTTGTCTATTATTTCTGTATCCATCTACTTCTCTATCTATCTACAATCTCTCTTTCTATCTCTATCTCTTTATTTTTTCTCTGTCTGTTTATGTATGTATGTATTTGTTTATCTATCTATCTCTCTCTCTATTTCTCTATCTCTTTTTCTTTCTATTTGTCTCTTTATCTCTTTATCTCTCTCTCTGTTTATCCATCTATCTATCTGGCTCTCTTTCTCTTTCTTTCTGTCTATTTATCTTTCTCTCTCTCAGTCTTTCCGTCTATTTCCCTCTTTCTCTCCATCTTTGTTTCTATCTATCTCCAAGCTATCTCTCTATCTGTCTATCGATGTATCTTTCCATCAAAATCTGCGCTTCAAAGTTGTTTCGCGTACTACTTTTGTACTTAGAAGTTGCGGTTTTCAAGCCCCGGCTGCGAAAGTGGACTTCACATACTAGTTTCGTACTTAAAAGTTGTGAATTTCCAGCCCCAGCTGCGGAAGTGGACTTCACTTAACATTTGCGATTTTCGAAATTGGACTTCACGTACTACTTTCGATTTCAAGTTCAAGGTGGACTTTGCGTACTACTTTCGTGCTGAAAAGTTGCGATTTTCAAGCCCAGCTGCGAAAGGGGACTTCGCTACTACTTTCGTACTTAAAAATTGCGATTTTCAAGTCCCGGCTGCGAAAGTACTTAAAAGTTGCGATTTTCAAGCCCCAGCTGCGAAAGTGGACTTCACGCACTTAAAAGTTGCGATTTTGGAGCCCCAGCTGCGAAAATTGACTTCGCGCGCCGTACTTAAAAGTTGCGATTTTGAAAGTTGACCTTGCGAAAGTGCTGCGCCTGCCACGAAACCTATACTTGACCTTGCGAAAGTGGCGCACCTGCCGCGGATTTTGCACTTGACCTTGCGAAAGTGCTGCGCCTGCCACGAAACCTGTCCTTTTGGGGAAACACCGAGGTTTGCGCACTGCAACGTTTCTGCATGCAGAGTGGATGCAGCACCTTACGAAAGTGCTGCACCTGCTACGAAATCTGTGCTCGACCTTGCGAAAGTGCTGCGCCTGCGGGTCACATCTCCGAACCCGTCCGGGACCGTTCGAGACCGTTCCGAGACCGCCCCTGTGCAGGCGTCGCGACCGATGTCCGGAAGCCCCACAGCGCCAATGTTCTCTGCGTCTGGCCATCACCTGGCTCTCCTGATTTCAAAGCTATCTATCTATCTATATGTCAAAGCTACCTTGGAAAGCTATCTGTGCGTCATGGCCATAGGTCGTGGCCGGCATTTTCTGCAAAACGAAAGATCTAATCGCATGTTTTTTCAGAAGAAGATTTCGGTTTATCTGTTTTTGCACGGCTTAGGGCAGAATTTGCGTAGCGTTTGCACCATTAAAGAGCAAACGCAAACGTGGAGTATCAAGTCCCAATTTTGTCAGAACTATTAACCATTTTTCAACTTGTTGATGAATACTAATTGAATAAAAACTTAACGATACCATACTTCATTATTGACACTAATGAACCTTTTCATAACTTTAACGGTTCCTGTTACTTTTAAACTTAATATTTGTTTTCTAATATTCGATTTTGATCTGAGGTCAGGTTTCATAGCCTTTATTGCATGTCGCTTTTCTGTTAATTCTTTATTTTTAAACCAGAACATTTTTGCAGTAAACGTATAACAACAGAAATACGTTTCTATTTTATACACATAAACGAGTTGTGCTTAACAAATGTAATTTAATTCAATTTTGAAAAACCTTTGAAGTAGAATGTGTCTTATAATTACTACAATTGTGAAACAAACACGAGTGTAAAGATGACAGTTAACTTCCATTAACAACAAGATAATTCCATGATTTTTACATTTTTTTGTTCATCCAAACAAATCAAACATTGAACTTAGTACATTTATATGAAGTAAAAATTATCTATAGTAGCTCAGTTGTAAAAAGTATTCAACACCCCCCCCAACAAACGATATCATTCTACTCTGTTAAACCAGCGAGTACAACCATACATGAATATAACCATGCTCAATATTGCCAATTCAACAAAGTCAGTCTCGACCATACAGTTTTACATATATGTATTTTAAAACAATATTCATAGTTTTCAATCTTAATATGTAGCATTATTATAAATTGAACTCAACAATTTTCATCTTTCTATTTTCATATTGTGTTAAGTAGTTACCTAATTAACTTACACAATACTTAAATATGCAGATAAAAAAACAAAAAAAAAACAAAAAACAAATGGAATTTTATTTTCATAGTTATTCAACTTATACAACCAATACCAATACAAAACATTATATGATCAACATATTTGTTTTCAAAGAATATGTCAACTAAATCAATACCATCGAAAAATAAATCAATTATGATAGCTTTGTTGACTACACAAAGGAAACAAAAGTATACATAATCAAACAAACTGTTTTTCTATTTCCTCTTCAACTTGACAATTGTATTATTTTTCAATGTATAAGAAATATATTTCAATTTTATTAAAAATAAATATTTTTCACTACTATTTATGAAGCGTACATCAAGAGTTATAAGTATTGTAATAGTTCATTCTACAGATGTTACCAATCCACATTTTATTCTTCTATTCTTTTTGAGTAAAATAAAAATGCATTTTTCATCGGTACAATCTAATTACTTTGTATTTTGTTATACTCAAATATTCAAGTAAATTTCAATATTTACATTTGAAGTTAATTTATCCAAAATGATAGAATTATTGGTCACACCTGTATATATATATAATTGACTATATACAAGTATACACACATTACAGAAGAAACATCATCAGCTGTTATTGTCATTTGTGAATATAATACTTTTAAATTTTCCGTTTTTTATGCACCGTAACTCTCACCATTTGGCGAGCCAACACCCTTGTCTTAACAGGATCCGCCAGTGTGCGCAGACTGGCCACACGCTTTCGTCATGAATTGCATCTCTGGATGCAAATGCAGACTCCTTTGTACCTGGGGACTCGCTTGCCAATTTCCAACCCGATCGACTTTCGGAGCGTGCTTTAAAATCGAGTTCAGGAACAAGGCCCGTGCTGCCCCTTGTAGTGTTTGAGCGTGAGCTCAGCGTTCGCCTGTCAGCCCAGTGGATTTTAATCACGCTGCCTTTTCAGAAGTGCCCCAGAAGATCACTGGATCAGTCGTGAACACAGCTCCCAATCTCGGCCATCGCCCGATCCATTTCCTGGGCTCGCGGCGGTATGTCGGACATGCCAGAGTGGTCACCGCCGACGTGTCTGAAGTTAGTGCAGTGTTACGCGCGCATGAGCTTGATCCGGAGGAGTGTATTCTTGCATCCCCTTTCAAGTCCTGACCTTCTTTGGCATTTTTTTTTTTTTGTGGCCCTTGGTCATGTCATGCTCTGTTTCTTGAATCAGGCGACCGACGGCATTGACCCCACATTCCCTTATTCTTACTGGCGGACAGTTGCGGTTAACAGATTTGATATTTTCTCCAATCACACGGCCATCCTTCTCATGGACTCCGGTAGCAGCTTGTGGAGTTCTATATGCAACCACCTCTGGCGTACTGCACAATCATATGTGTAGCTGTTTTTTTCTTCTTTTTTTCTTGGCACATTGGTGCGCTGCCATATTCTTCTGACATTTGGTTGGTGGGTGGATCTTGGGTGCAATACCGAGGTTTTTCCTTTTGCGGAATTTCTGGGAGCTGCTTTGCCTCAGGCCGCGTAGATACACCGCCTTTTGGCCGCCGCCGCAGCGGGGCAGAAGTGTTGATCGTTTGTAGCAAGTACCGTGGGTTTGCTCACCGACGGGTGTCGGAACTGGCTGGCAGATTGTCTTGGCGAGTCCTGTCTTGGCGAGTCCTCCTATTGGGCTTTGTACACCTCCATCTTTTTATGCCTTCTTTCATTTTTGGTTGGTGCATTGCTTTTCACGTGTGTTTCCTATGCTGCCCTCCTGGGCACGCATGGGTCGATGATTTTTGGTAGGATGACATGTGGGAACGGCTTTCGGACTGCTGCTGAGCAGTTTTTCCGTCGGCACTTGCACCTGGTCTTGCATGTTCTGGCTCCCCCCAAGCCATAGGCTTCTTTTCCCGTTGTGTACTTTACGCTGACCGGCGATTATGCATCAGGCAGCATGGGAAGAAAGGCATAGGTTCCTCAAACTCACAGAAATTGCTAAAAGACAATCGTTTTCTTGCCTGGACTGATGGTGTCAGAGTCGAAAAGCCGAGCCACCTGTGTTCTCAAGGATGGCAATGTGAGGAGAGCCTCTTGATTGCCATCCGTGCGCTTGCAGTTGTCAAGAGGCGTGTCGTGTCTGACCTCACGGGCAGGGAGCCGGATCAGTGACAATGGCATCAGGCACGTCTGCCGACTGATTTGTTCGTGTTGGCTGCTGATTCTTGCGGAATGCAGTATTGGCGTTGGGTTGTGGCACGTTGGGTTGATTGGAGGTTTGCTTCGTGGTGCACTTGGCAGCAATAGGCTTCTTTCGTGGTTTGCGGTGAGTGCCCGTAGCATCTAACACTAGGGTTCTTTTCCCTTGTGTTCTGGGCTTGGGTGAATCTTGCTAACCGCCGTTGTCGGTTCGGATAACCTTTGTTTGATAGGCCGCGCTTAGCCAAGAAAGGTTTTTGGGGCGGAGGCTCCCCACTCCAGTCATGACTTTTGTCATGATAGGCACCCTTGTGCCATCACTGAGGTTGAAACTTTGCACTGCTGTGCTTCGTTAGTTAATCAAATGCTAGTTCAGCCGCTGCGTTAACCCTGGCACCGCCGTGCGAAGATGAAACAGGGTTGCTTCACTCCGTGGAACATTGTTTCACACGAGGGTGAAATCTGCCCACGCTTCTCCGCCCTATCAAATCTCACAAACCGACGCTCAGACCATGTTAAGTTTTGCTCTGCCAACAGCACTTTATTGCTGAGGTGCGTTGTGTATGTGGATGGTGCGCCGGCTTGAGGTTGCCACCTTGTGTTCATTTGTCTAGTTGAGTGGTTGTGCATCTCAAGGGCACCAGCGACTCCCTTCCGTTTGTATGCAATAGCCCCTCGTGTTCGTTCTTTAGCGCTACTCCTGGCATTTGCGGAATCTCAAGTTCTGTGCAGCAACTGGTCGCACACCAGACCTTTTCAACACCAGGCAACCATGCAGGGTCATGTTTGATCCACGCATCTGCTCTTTTCACAAATCCTCTCGTACATCTCTTCGCACATCGCATTTTGCAGGCGAGGCACTTTGAGCCACCAGACTCGAAGCTCCCGCAAGTGTTGCTGTCGGACTTTCAAAGAGGTGGCAACATCGGCAAGTTTAGCCGGGTTGTGCTTTCGGTAGATGTATTTGCAAGTAGATTTAGGCAAGTACTTAACTATGACAACGTAACAACCAGATGCACCATGGTTAAACTATTGCAATGTGTGCAGTGGACATGTGATAAATTTGAGAGGCCCCTATATTTTTGCTTAGTGGACTCATAGACTGTTTTCTTTCCTTTTCTAACTGACGCGCATTTTTTTTTTGTTTTACAAGCCAGTCACCTGACTGGCAACATGTTGACGAAAGGAATCAGACATGTGCTGCGGCGGACCCCTTTACCATGCAAGGGCTCTTAAGAATCCCGTTTTGACAAACCCGGAGCCCGTATTTTGAAGCATGGCCACCAGTCCAGATCTCACGGACAATCGTTGTTAAGTTTTAGATTGTCTTTCCGCCCAAGACCCGTGCCCAGTGCTTTAGAGAACCACTTGGCCAGGGCGGTCAAAGGTTTAGGTCCGACGCTTGGAGTTGAACACTTTGAAGGGCAAGTGGCACGGCAGCCGTTTGAGATGGTTCCCGTACTTCGGCAGTGAAAGAGGCTGCCGAGGTTTGCCACTTGGCAGCAAATGCAACCTCCCAGCTTTCAGATTTGAGTCACAACTAGTTAATGTCATGTCAGCCTTGACCATTCGGTGAACAAGTCTTTGGTGTCGTCTGCGGATTGCGACTGGGGGCTTTTTTCGTTTTTGCAGCTGAAGATGCTGTGCTCAGGTCCATGAATACATTCTTCGGTTTGCGAAGTGCAACGGAATGGACAAAAGATGACAGGACAGGGATAGCACAAGGGAATATAGGTGCCTCTACCTCGATTTGTCTACCTGACCGGCACATGTTCACAAACTGCACATGGAGGTGTTGTTTGGAGGATGCAATTTGTCGAAGCTAGAGACTGACCCGTCTATAAATATGTATATATATATATGTGTATATATATATGCATATATATATATGCATAGAAGACGGTATCACATTTTGGCTTTCCACCGTTCGGTTTTTTCACAGTTTGAGACACACCCTGTGTACAGCTGCGCAGTGCCAGGCCCAAGAGCGACCTCTGGAATGTGGTGTGCGAGAGCTGCACAAAATATGCCGCTCGATTGAGGTGTAAAGCCTGTATGGGTGTATCCATTTTGAGGTCCCCCTTTTGGGTGGTTTCCAAGGAGCACCAACACAAAAACCGACCATGTAGGGGTCCCCTAAAAAAGACACCTTTTCCTTTCCGCTCGAGTTTTTTTGTGTCGTGCGAGGCCAAGAATGTGGCATACGCGGATAGCACGGGCCCCGTCACATATGGCGAAGTTCTCCAGAAGGCGCGCGATTTCAACTGCCTTTGCTGCCGTTTGGCTGAATGGCTAACAAGATGGAGTTCCTAGGAAGGGGTAATGAGCTATCCCTTTGCAGCATTGCATATTCAAAGCAATGAAACAACAGGGTGATTGTCTTGACTGTTGTTTCCCAAAGGTTGTGAGAACCAGGCCATGACAACCATGTTTGATGTTAGAAGACTCTTTTCTCCACGAAGTGCCCCAGTTGCGTCAATTAGACTGGAGTCAAACTGAGTGTTTCAAAGTCAGGGGGTGTTTCTTTTTGACCTTCTCGTGTGACTTTGATATTTTATTCATGGGCAAGTTGGCCAGCCAGCGATTGATGCATCCTAGGTTTTCAGTGATTGGACACTGACACTGGATGTCATTTGGGAGAGCTCTCTCGCAATCATTTTCTCAGGGTTCCAATTCCCGCTCTTGGCGGGGCCTTCCCCACGGAAAACCGAAAGGAAATCAGGGCGGGAAGCTGAATCCCCAGTTCGGAAAGACGCGCCAGGTGAGGTGTCTGAGCGCGTCTTTGTTGCGAGTGCTGCAGGCGCAACCCAAAGCCGCTTTTGCTGCGTGGCTTGAAAGCCCCACAGAAGGCTTTGGATGGAATCCGGGCTACTTTGCGGTTGGTAAAGGGTCTTGAGAACCTCACAGCCATCTATGAGCCGTTCAAGTTTCACAGACCTCTGGCAAAGAACCAAGCGACTCCGGCAAACTGAGCCACCTTTTCTGGCAAATGGGATCCAACTTCCATTGGACACCAGGTTTCCCGGAGCCGACGCCTTTCGCATCGAAAGCGTCCCGAAGGCCCACGAGAAAGGCGCCCTCAGCTTCAAGCTGCTGCTGCCGAACTGCTCCACGCATGTGGATCCTCAGAGCTATTGAATGTTTGTCTCTTTCGACATGTTCGACGAAACATGGGTGCTTTCCTTTTGTTTCCGGGTTCCCCTCAAGAGAAAAAGACCCATCCAGCTTGAGCCAGGGTTAATGTGCCGTGAGGATCTATTCTTTGCAGCAGCAGCCGTTCGAGCAAAAGTTGTCTGTGTGAATCACCGCCTGAAGATTGAAGAGCCTCTCAGATCAGCAATTCAGAGGTTCGAGGGCTTGACAGGGCTCCAAGTCTCACTGTCTCACCAGCTGCCAAGCCGAGGTTACAAGTTCTCTTTGAACGAGGGCACAGCCCCCTTCTCATCGCCAGCGACACCTTTGCGAGTCTTTTGTCCAAGGCCCGTGTCCTTGTTTTTGTCTGGGCTCAGACGGCCAGCTGTGCCAGCGTGTAGGTGGAGTGGGCCACTGTCAAGGTCCGCGCGATTGCTTGGGTGCATCTCGGCAACACTTCATCCTTCCCCCCAAAACAGGCCATTTGCGAAGAAAAGTGCCGCATCCAAGAAAACGGGCGCACGGCCAAAACTGGCGCAGCACCTGAAGCTGCTTTTGGACGCATCCAAGGAACCTCATCCCTGAGGACTTTCGCGACCCCCACATAGAGCAAATGTCCCTGAGGGACCTCTATGGGGGGGACGGAAGCTTCAAGGCTCCTCCATTCCAGGAGGACCGGAGAGCTTTCGAGCCGAACATGCTCTGCTTCGCCGCGGGGTTCCTCAGTTTCCCTTTTCGAGACCTCCAATAGTGGCAGTTTCAATGGAATCCACCAGCAAATGGCAATACTTAAACGCCATCTCTATGTCAACATATATGTATATGGTACCCCCCCCAATAAATCTACCTTCCTTCAGATTTCACTGGTATGTGCAGTGTTTTCTGCATTTTTTTTGGGCTTTGGGAAAAGCAGCAAAAAGAGGCGCATGTCCAAAGACAATCTGAAAGCTTTAGGCCCAACTGTTTTAGTGAATCTTGAATCCAGTCGGTTTGGACCTACCTCTGTCCTATTTCGATGCAAAACAACAGCTATGTTGGAGCCATTGGCGCAAAAGTGAAAACGTAAAGACATAAAATCATGTAGTCAATGACGCAAACAAAAAAATCAAATATAATATGAAAGTAAAGTTCTGGAGCCAATGGCCCAAAAGTAACAAAGTAAACAAGTACAATATTTCAGCCCATGGATTTTACTTCAGGGCCTGGGGCTGGTTTGTTTTACATGTTTCGACTTTTTTTCCTTCTTTTATTTTTTATTTTTGTTTTTGGGTCATTGGCCCAGAACTTTATGCTTTTACTCTTGGGCATTGGCTCCATAATTTCACTTTTGCGTTTTCACTTTTGGGGCCATTGGCTCCAACATAGCTGCTGTTTTGGATCTTCCGACCAAACCTCGGCTTAGAATTGACAGGATTAGGGTGTTTTATTGACTCACGTGTATAGGAATTGGACGTATTTCTCGTAGATGAATTTCATTGGACACATGTTTTTTTTTTTTTTTTTTTTTTTTTCCAAAACAACATTTTTTTATTTTTATTTTTTTTTAAATCGTTTTTTTGCTGGGACTTCAAATTATTCGATAAGGATTAACCAATCACAGAATCAGTTAGAATTCTTGTTTTAACATAGATTTGAAAGACGGCTTTAAAGGGGGATCGCTTTCTAGGATTGTGCTTGTTCAATTTTCTTTTTAGATTTGAATTGGAGTTTAATATGGAACAAGCTAGTAGGGTTTCTAGTTTAACGATAATTTAGATAGGATGTCCTTGTCGAACAAGATGTGTAACCAAAATACTTATTTGAGACTAGATGTTCAAACGGGTTGATTTGTTGGCATATGTTGAATAGAATCTAATAAGGACGTAATTCTAGTAGAATTTCTAGTTTTAACCAGAATCTAGATAGGCTTTTTAAAAGACGGTTTGTTTCAACAAAAATAAATAGAGGTTCAACATTATGCATTTGATGATTGTTGGATAATTAGAATTTACATAGCAACTAAAAGTGAACAACATGTAAAATAATGTCTAGACTTAAAGACGCTTTGAACATTTTCGAAGAACATTGTTAATTGGGATTATTATTTCAAAATGTATCTTAAAGAGACCGTCCTTTCGCATTTTTTTCACGTCTATTTTGAATTAACTGGAATTTAATAAGGACATAATTCTAGTAGAGTTTCTAACTTTAAGGATAAACTAAATAGGATTCAAAAAGCACAGAACTGGAATAGTTATTCCAAACTAGGTTTTTGAAAAGGATTTCCTTGCCTCGCGTGAGCTGATGCTGTCAAGTCGCATGGGGCATTCCAAATAAACAACTGCGTTCCATCTCCAAAATAGGCTTCAAACAGCAAAAAGGTAGATCCATCGGGGGGGGGGGTGGTCTGCATATATATATATATATATGTATGTATATTGGTCCATTTGACCCCGTTGTTTCCAGGACATGTGGGTGCAGGGCTTCTTTACGTCCGGCACCACTGGTGTTCCGAAGAGCGTCTCTCACACGCACAAGTGCCTTGGTGCAAGCAACACTGCGACCAAATTCCCATGGGTTGGCCTTCGCCTAGGAACGTGTACCATCACAGCCTCAGCTGCTTGGCTTTTTGAGAGAGAGAAAAGGGGGAGGGGTGTCTCGGTGGAGCTGGCAGGTACGATCAAGGCTCTGAACCTCCAGCACGACAATGATGACTGCTGGGGTCACTTCGGGCCACTTTTTCACTGTGGAACGCCGGCCTTCATTTGGATTTCTGCGGCTTGGCGATTTCTGCTTGTGGATGTTGCGATGCATCCCATTTGTCTCATTTGTCGTCGAGCTGAGGTGATGCTGGGAGCTCGTCAGGTGTTTCACGAGTGCCCTGGCAGCCCAACTAGTGTCATGCACTCACGTGCCTGTCACATTTCGCCGCGCTCTCTGGGTTTGTTGCTTGCTCCTTTCCAGTGGCGAGGAATCAGTTTCAGTTCATGGATGTGGCGCAAATGATGAACGACGATAAGGCCAGGTTGCTTTGACGTCGTTGCTGCTGTTCTGTAAGTATTGAAAAACGCTCCAGAAGTTGGTTTGCCCAAAAAGCCAGCAAGTTTAGTGGGACCTGTTGCTCGGACAGTCGTCTGATTGTCCCCCCCGTTTTTTCTCCACGAAACAGCTGGACGCTTCGGATTCTCTGCTCATATAAGCTCTAGGATGGTTGGGAGCAGCTTCCAGGGAGGGTTCTGGAGGGTTCCGGATGTTACTGGTGAGGCTGCACCTGGGCTTTTTCTTTTTGGTTTTGTTTTCGGCTTTTCCGAGGTGACCATCGTAAAGCTGATGCCGACCATTCTGAAGTACTTGCTCAGCGCCGAGAAGACCCGCAGCATGAAGTTCGAAAAACTCAAGTGGGTGCGCTCTGGTGGGTGAGTGAGCAAGCGAGCGAGCGAGCGAGCGAGCGAGTGAGTGAGTGAGTGAGTGAGTGAGAGAGACAGAGAGGGAGAGAGTCAGAGGGAGTTGGGGAGTCGAGGAGAGCGGGCGTAGCGGGAGGCGGAGGAAAAGTTGGAACATTACCAGCTGATTTAGTCGAGCTCCATGGTGGCCAACGGGACCAGTGGATGAGTGTAGTTCTTTTGTTGGTGGGGTTGCCGCTGGGAAGTTCGGCATGACATGCAGCCACATTGCAAAGTGCGGCTTTTCAAGGCGCATCATTAGAAGATATACTTTCCACCCCCTCAAACCTCAACCAACTTGTTGTTCTTCAAAAGACGTTAGCTGCTTAACGTTGTTTGTTTTTGGCTCGAAGACTGAAGATTTCTCAGAGCTTTTCAGAAGTTCTTCCTGCCTCAGCCCGCAAGGGTCCAGCTTCGTGGGTCGCAGGTTTCTCAAATTCCACAGTTCCTTTTTGATATAAGATTGAACATTTGAGCTGTTCACAAATTCTTCAAGTTTGGGCAGCTGAACATACGTAGCTTTCTAAGTTTACCCCTAACCTTTTAGAGTGTTTCTCCTTTCAATCTAAGATTGGAGATTCACGAATCTCTGACACGTCTTTCTTTTTCTATATAATGCAAGAACACGTCTGCATAATACGAGGAAGACTCTCTGAACCAACCAACAGGGGCTCCATTTCGAGGCATCACATGGGTGTCTCCTTTTGAGGGAGCCTGTTTGGGGTTGTCTTTCTCAGGGAAACCAAAAGGAAGGTCACTATTTTGGGTCAGATTCCCTCAACATGCCATTTGGACCATAATTGTTCAAGGAGAAGCATGTAAAAGTCTTAACACCCCTTCCTCACAAAGCCTTCAACAAAACCGAGTTTATCTTGCTGGTTCTCAGTATGGAATCAAGAGGGGTTGCGAGAATGAACCATTGGATCCTCTCAAAGGAAACTAGGGATGTTCGTAGGGGCAGTTCCCCTGAGAACCAGCACGTGCTATTTCCCTTTACCTGGAGAGTCTTCAACCCGGACCAGCCGCCAAAGCCCCCCCCTCCCCCCCGCAAAACGTCAGTTTTCAAAAAAGTATTTAATGCGTTTTTCCTTTGGATTTCAGATTGAAGATTGACAACGCTTTGCAGATACTCTTCATCCCTGGCCAGCCCCAACAACTTGCTGACGTTTACCAGAAGACCCACTTTTTCCTTTGCAGATCGACACTTTTGAAGCTTTGTCCGTGGAATCGTCAATCAGCGATCTTCGATCCACAGTAAACCATTCTTTGAGGCTTGGGGGGGCTGACCAGGATTGAAGATTTGAATCTCTGAATAGCGTAATCTTCAATCTTCCTGAATCTCTGAACAGTTTTCTGAGGAGTCTTCGATCCAGGGGAAACATACATTAATAGTTCTTGATACACTTTCTAGCGTTTCGGCATTTTGAGATCCTGCTTGTTTGCTACGAGGAGTGCCCATTCGGACTGTTTTAGCGACAAGCAAGCGACAAATGCCGAAAAGTAGTGTATCTTCAGTATTTTTGGCTGCCAAACGCAACACACACATGTCCCATCGCGCCCTTCTGTCAGACTGATTTCCACGGCACGACCTGTCTGAAGCCTTTTGTGGCTGCCTTTGAGCTTTGGAATCCACACCTGGTAACCCTCCGAATACCGAGGGTTTCACGGGTATCATATCAACCCCAGACTGGCGAAGGTTTAGTATTTAAGTTTACCTTGGACAAAGCAGGTTTTTCAATACGTGTACCCCACGAAAAGGTGGGAACGGTTGATTCTTTAGTTGGACACCTTGTGTTTGGGGGCAGTTTCCAGGCATATTCCCAGGCAATTTTCACATTGGGGCGGGGTTCGGAATCCCATGGAAGCCGCACTCGCCTTGGCAGGTTCTGACCGGAGGAATGAAGCCCACTCTGGATGTCATCGAACAGACAAAAGAGGTCGCTCCGGGCGTAGCCCGGGATCTCCTCTAGGTTTCGGTTTGGGTCCACGTCTTCTCGGTTTCGGTTTTGATCTCGGTTTTGGGTCCAGTTCCATTCGTGCGCGGGGGTAAAGCTGGGCAATTGAAGCGAGCGTGGCAGGTCAAGTTAGTTTTGGTTTTGGTGGAGGCTCGGTTTCGGGTCCAGTGCCTTTCAGTGTGGGCCCATTTCCTCTCCGTTTCGTTTTTGATCTCCAGTTTCGTTTGGTCGCTGTTTTGGTCCGGGTTTCGGGTCCAGTTCCTCTCGGTTGGATCCATTTCCTTTTGGTTGCCGTTTCGATCTCGGTTTTGGGTCCATTTCTCTCAAAGGGGGTTTGGGTTAGAGGTCCATGCCTCTCGGTTTTGATGGTTCATTTGGGACTCACACTTCCCACAAAAGGGGCAAGGCCACCATTTCCCAAGTTTCTGGGGACAACATCTAAGTAGGGGGTTTTGATGTTTCAGAGAGTTTCGTGACATCTTGGACCTGTTGCAGACAAACTTGGACGGGTCTTTCAGCAGCATGTAATCGGCGGCAGGAGGCTGTGATACATGTGTGCCTGCATTTTCAGAAATCAGGCATCATCCCGCAGACAAATGAGAAATTCACCCACATTTTGGGATCCACCCATGTTTAGGGAAGCGCGCAACCGAAAGATGAGCATCTACGCTTTGAGGAATCCACGCAGCCAAATGAGAAGTAGCCACGCTTTGGGAATCCAACTGCGTTTGGGGGAATCACGAAGCTGGGCTGAGTGCAGAGCTTGGTTTGAGGTGACGAGATCTGGCCACCCCCTCTTCAAGCACATTGTTACTTCCTTTTGTCAGGCAAACGCACGCGTTCCCCCTTATTTTGATGCTGAATTGTTTGCACCCAGCTCAGGTTTGTGCTTTTCGATGTTCATCTTAGTGGGGTTGAGGGCTTCCCGTGAAAAAAGGGGGTTGAGTGCGGAAGGTCCGACACGTGCAAGTCCGCCACGGCCAAATACATGCCGAGCCCGTAGCAAGAAGTGCGGGGTATTTGGAGTACCTCCCAGAGTGGCTCGCCCGGGATCCTTTTGCAGGTCTTTGGATGCGAGTTCATCCAAGGCTACGGCATGACCGAGGCACGTCTTGCTGTGGTCCTCCCGGCTTCCAGGGCGAGGGGTGGGGATGGTATTGCCACATGTGCAGTGCAGTTGCTCAAAAAAGGGTTTCAGCTTGAGAACAGGGGGCAGTTCCAGCCATTTTTGCGCGTCGTTTTTTTCTTGTTTCTTTCCGGGTGCTGTCGGCTAGGCGACGGTCCACTGCAGCTTCAAGAACGAGTCGAAGGAACCAGCCGAGCATGGCATGACAGTTCTTCCAGGCGGGCTCGCGATTTTTGGGTTACCGGTTGCTACTCACAGGGGGTTCAGAAAAACACGAACCCCCTTGACTAACCTGGGTTCCTTCTTTTGTTTCGGTTTTGGCTCCCCATGGTACCAGAGGTTTCCAAGCATGTCAGAGCGGCGAGTGGTTTTTTTTGTTCCCTGGGACGGGAAAGTACACTCATGTCCACGGATTTTGGCGTCCACATTTTTCAGTTTTGTGGGTGTTGTGACCCAGGAATCCGGAGATCGAATCCAGCTGCTCAGGTTTGGATTTGCGCATCCTGGATGAGAGAGATGAGGAAGCAGCTGCAGACACGGCCTTTTGGACAGAGCACAGACTTTCCTCGATTCCCTGCGAAATCTGTGAGCCCTCGTGTTTGACTTGGCAAGCTGTACCAGGTTTAAGTAACCTGCCATCCCTGGTATTTTAGTTTGGCAAACCTTACCTATTGCAAGCAAACCAACCAACCCTGGTATGTGAATTTGGCAAACCCGGCCAATTGCAAGTAAACCTGCCCCAACCGCCTTTCAACTTGGCCTCCGCATTTAAGTCCTAGTCTGCGTGTCTGTTTAGATTTGCCTCAGGCTGGCGAGATTTGTATCCGTGGCCCAACGGTCTTTGCGGGCTACGACAACAATCCAGATGCCAACAAGCAGGCCGGCTTCGGAGAACAATTGCGGTCGTTGGTGATGTCGACCCGATGAATTCAAGTCTCTCCCCAGGTTCCTGGAAGAGAAAGCACCTGGTTAAATAGGGCCTCTTCCTAATACGTGGGTCGCCATAAAACCTGGTTACAGCCCATTCAGGAGACTGAAAGCCAGCTTTCGTGGATAGCCAAGTTCCGTGTTCATTGTTCCAGACACGAAAAAGTGGTCACTGGGGGAAATACTTGAGAGTTTCGCACCTTTTGGGTCCAAGCACCCCTCGGTGTTTGGCCTTCACCTCGCTGTTTTTCGGCTTCCGCCAACTCCTGGGCCTCCGACTCTTTTGGGAGCCGGAAAACCATGGGCCTGCCAACCCCAAAATCTGAACCGCTGAAGGCTTGGCGTCCCTTTGTGTCCCTGTAAACCAATCCAGGGTATCCTCGAAATTGAACCGGCAAGTGAGATCACCGCTGTTACCCAAGCAGTTTCGTCATCACAATTGGATCCTTGCCACTATTTTACTGTGAATCCGTTGAAACCTAACACCGGGCAAAGAAAACCAACGCAAAGCTGTATAAAGCCGCACAAGAACCACAGAACACTGCAGAATACGCGCCACAACCCGGGAACGAACAAGATCAGAGAGAGAGAGAGAGGTCCGACCTTGCCCACGTCGCCGGAACCCTCAGCTGATTGATTCGCTCGAATTCAGGCCTTTACTGCCAGTGGCTTCTTCCGGAGCGGGGACTTGGGGTATCTCAACGAGAAGGGCCAGCTCTTCATCAGCGGCAGGTCGAAGGAGAACGTGATACGGTGTCCATTTTTTTGTTTCTGTTTTATGCAGCACGAGCACAACAAATGATGCCCTCGAAAAACGGCGCGGGCCCGTATTTCCCATGTGGCAATCTCGAACCCCCGCAAGCCTCGCAGGACATGATCATCGTGGGCGGCGAGAACGTCTTCTCCGTGGAGGTGGAGCAGGTCATCAACAGGTGCGCGAGTCTCAATCTCAAAAAAAATTGAGCCCCTTCGTCCCGAAAGAAAACAAAAGAGGCGTGCGTCGTTTCTCAGGGGAATCTGTTTTGGTGGTTTTGCAGGAACATGACCCCCAATGTTGCTTCCCGAAAAAGGGGCACTTGGAAGCTTGCCCAAACGACTGAGGATCCAAATGGATATGTCCTTTCAGGAAATTTGTGTTGTCGGGATGGTCTCAACTCGAATTCAAAAGGACAATCACCATTCAAAAGGCTCGCCAGTTGGGTTTTGTTCCGAAAGCTACAGCACCGGAACCTTCCAAGGTCTACCGCAAGAAATGGTTGATACATTGCCTTCGATTTTGTGGGGTGATCCCCTCTTTTCATAGTCCCCCGAAAGTGACAAGCGGGAAACGTGGCTTGTAAAGACATTTCCACCCCATTTTGGTTTGGTTCATTTGCCCAGTTCAAGGGAAGTCTGCCATCGAAACTGGTTTTTTGTAGGCTCTTGACTTGAACATCCTGGTGTTTCGGTGCGAATTCGGCAAGTTGCCAAGAGGGGCTTGTTCACACATGTACAAAAAGAGGCCTTCGCTACGCGTGGTCAGCTTAGATTTGTCGAAATTCGTACCCCTTGAGTTGCTGCCCGCCATAGACAAGGTCAAGCTGGTTGATTCTTTTTGTTGTTGCACTTTGCGAATCGTGTCCAAAATGAAAATGGATTCCGCCGGGGACAAAATAGCTTGCACAAAGTATCGTTTTGCCCCTCCCATTTGACCTATTGAAGAGTTCTGTGTTAACGGGTCCCCGATTTTGAGAGAGGATCCAAATCCGAACCAGCGTTGAAAGGCACGAGGTTGGTCAACTCCATTCTCCTTGTTCATCAACTCTAAGAGGATGGGGGCCAATTTCAGGCAACCCTTTGTTGGTGGTTTAAATTCGCCTGGGGATTAGAAACCCCGTCTACTCCATTCTGGCACCAGAATTTGGGTCTGTCTTCTTTTAGGGGATCCTTTCAAAAAAGACAGTCTGTTTTCCTCTTGGTTTCCCTACACAAGAGCAGGGCTACCCTACAGGCACCACCCATTTCTGTTTGGCTCACCTTGTGTGAACCCTCGGTCACTTCCAGCCTTTCCCGGCGCCAGGGTTCCTGGCATTCTCCGGTGCGCAGTGCACCGAGCTCAGATTCCAGTTCCCAAGAGTCGTTGGTCTCCAAATAAAAATCGGAGCCCCCAAATGGCAACGCTTTCCTTTTGGCTTCCCTGAAAAAGCCCACCAAAGACCGGGAACCTTCAATCAGCGACATCAGAATTCGGTGTTTCATGTCTACCTGCCCCTTTATGAGGTGGTTCGAAGTTCCAACTCAACACCATATGGGAGTTTCCCACTATTTCGTGTTCTCCTTTATCGTTTGGGAGGGGAACTTTAAAGGGACACCAACAGGAAAGCAGCGAATATTGAGAACCTAATATGGTATGTCCCTATTTTGACACACCTATCTGAATCGGTTTGATCTTGGATTGGTTGTCTGGAAGGGAAAATATGTTTGATTGGTTGAGAGCGAAGGAAAAAGCAGCAAAGGTCAGAATAAACTTCTCGTGGGGCCCAGCATTTTGGCGGTTTTCCTGTTGGTTTCCCTTGAAATCAAGGGAAAAGGGTGGCAAACACGAGACATGCGAGCGCCAGAACACGAGAGCGCGTAGAACCGAGGTTTGGCGGGCCAGATGAAGCGCTGGGCGAGGTGGGGATTTTCGTGTTGCGCTTAACCGGAGTCTTCGGGATGGCTTGTTTGGAGAGTCTTTGTTGGCTGTTTCAAGGCCCATGATTTTCTGGAGGTGGACCTGAATCCCCGAATTCCGATGTCCATTTCGGGTCCCCGAACAGAATTCACACTTTAAGGGGAAGCCGGACCAAAAAAGAGACGAGCACGCCAATGGGGGTCCGCTTCGAGCCTCGAGAGGTGGTGCACTGCGCAGTGGTCCTGGCTGGCTCCCAGATCAGCGCGGAGGAGATGGAGCAGAAGATCTGCAGGCCAAACGGTTTCGATATGGCCATGGGTCAAACCCCGGTAAGCCCCCAGTGAACATCCCAATCTTCACTAAAGTAGACTAAAATGGGTGGTGAATTCACCGACCTGGTGCACCTACTCCAAAATGGGATCCCATTGGTTTTGACGCACAGCCATATTTTCATTTGGAAGCCGAAGGATTGGTGACACATCTTGGTGGCTCCCAGCCGTCCCCTTAGTTTTTTAGCTGTTTGGGGTTTAATGGGGATTTCCATTTAAGCCACTAAAAGTTGAACTTTTAGCAGGGCAGCCCAGACATCTACTGTATCACCTCAAAGTAGGCTGAGGACGTAGAACATGGTTTGGAGGGTGCGTCAGGTCGTTGTGCACTGTCGTTGCTGGGAAACCAAAAGAAAACCCCAACAAATTGCGGAGGCGGTTATTCACACTCAGATTTTTATGTTCATTCTTTCTCACCCCATCCCGCCCCGCTCCTCTCTCCAACTTCACACCGCTCCCCGCTTCCACTCCCCGCTCTCGCCTCCCCTCCTCTCCTCCCATCCCCTGCCATCCCCTGCCATCGCCTCCTATCCCTTCACTTCCCTTTTCTCCCATAGCACATGCTGCAACGCAAAAGCAATGAACTGGAACACAGTGTCGCAAAGGGCGCTTTAAGGAGCTCCCTCCTTTGCAGTCCCCTGGGTAAGGCGGAAAGCAAGTCACTTTTGGGGAAGTTGCACCGGTTCGTCAACATTCACAAACACACGGGGATGGGTCCTTTCAACCAGGTCCTTGGAACATGTTCACGGCGTCTTTCGTGGGCCGTTAAACCGCAAACCAAACGGAAAGGCGCTGGGTTTCGTTCAAACAAATTAGCAGCCTCAAAGGCCAAACCACAAACCCAAACAAACCCAAGCGTTTCTTGAAGCCAAACCTTCAAACAACACGGCGGTTGCAGGGTTAACGTTGGGGCCATCTTCCATCTTCGCCCTTGACTCATTGACGAATATGATGGAGATTGAACAATCCTTTGTTTCCCCCTTTTTTTTTGGCCCGCAGGCTCCTTTGTTCAGGTTACTCTCAATCGGTGGTTTGGATTGGTGGCTTGGATTTGGATTTGAACCCTTGGTTCTTGCAGAGGGTAGAAGCCGCTCCCCAACCACCAAACCACCAAACCACCAAACCACCAAACCACCAAACCACCAAACCACCAAACCACCCGGCCCCAAACCACCAAGCAAGGAGGGAAGCTGATTCCTAGGAAGTGCGCTGAGAGCCTGGCGCCCTACAAAGTTCCAGTCGGCGCAGGGGGCTTAGCTCGGCCGCTGTTCCGGGGACGTTTGTCTGAAGTATCTGAAGTCGTTTTTGCTATTGAACATCATTTGGTGCTTTCGAGTTGAGTTCTTTCAGTTTGAAGGCTTGACGCTCTTGCTTTGGATCCGAGTTTCATGGAGTTGTTCAAGACAGAAAGGGAATGGCTAGAAAGCTTCGCTATGTAGAGAGATGTGGCCGTAAAACTCAATGAGGAATGCCATCAAACATGTTTTGACACAAATTGCTGTGCAATGTGCACCAAAGCAGCGTCCCTCAAAAATAATCAAACCCATATTTCATGTTGAAGGGTAGTTTGAGGGTCAAGTCGTCATCCCCGTTGAACAAGATAACCAGCGGTAGCTAATCCCTTGCTTGCCTACTATACAGAGAAATGGGTATGGCTCACAATTCAAGAGCTAGGGTAAACCGGAGATTTGAGTCTTTGGTTCCATGTACCAAGCCATTTTAGTGCCACTTTTTTTGAGTCACAGCCAAATGGAATCACAGTCGACAGTTCCACCCCAAGTTTATTCTCGCGTCGACTCGGCTAGGTGCACATCTGGCCAGAGGACGATTTCCCCATGACCGGCTCTGGGAAGCCGGTGAAGTATGAGCCACTGGGCTGAGATCCAGAGGGTTGCGCCCAAAACCCACGGCAAATTTACAAGGCGCTCTGGTTCAATAGTGGTGAACCATACGGCCCATACAAACTGTTATGATCCTCTAACCATCCTGGAAGAACGAAAAGTCAATGGGTTTCGGGCGCTGCTTGGTGTGGTGTGCCTTCAACCTCAAAATCCGCGATTTTGAGGGAAATCAAAAAAATGAGGGTTGTTTGCCGGTATCCCCTACGTGAAATACCAACTCTTTTGAGTTGGCACATTTGGGAAACCCTCGAACATCGCATGGTAAAAACCGGTCCATCTTTGAATACATGGTTGACATCCTATCTTTTTAACATGTCAGTATTTGTATTTGAGGGATCACCTATTTTGGTGTCCAGAATTCCAATTTGTGCAAGCTTTGTGGGTGTCTTAAAATAGAAATCGCAGCCTCAAATTTATGGATTTCCTTTTGGCTCTTTTTTGAGATACTCCAAAAAGGGTACTCTCAACAAAAGGCTGCCAACTGTGTTAAAAACCCTAAACCCCAAACCCTAAACCCTAAACCCTAATGGGGGGGGCAATCAGGCAACCAGTTGCCTCTTTGACACACACACACACACACCCAATGAATTGGCCACAACATCAGGGGCTCCTATAGTTTTTTTTGCTCACCTCTTGGTCCCCAGGGAGCTGTTTGCTGGGGATTCTCCATGCCTTAAGACTAACAAACAGTTGGAGGCCAATCCGAAGCTCAAAATGGTGGACCTTTTGGTGCGAGGAAAAACCAACCATAGGTGTGGAGGGGTCTGCAAAGTCCGGCTGAGGTTTCGAGGGAGGGAACCTTTGAGAAAACAAGAGGCAACCACCCATTTCAGGGAGTTCACCCTTATTCAAACTCCCAGGCAAAACTTGGCTTATCAACTTGGGGTTCATCCATCCTCTGAGTCGAAACTATCCACAGTATCACCTTGCACGAGACTAATATTTTGGCTGAATGACCAATCCCAAATTCGCCGAGGGTACTGGTGGGCCTAGAATTTGCCTCATAGGGCCTCCAAATTTGGTGGTTTCCCTCTTGTTCTCCTCAAAAATCAACCAAACGGGGGGTATCCTCCAATAAAAGGTTCGCCCAGTGGAGGCTTATCTTCGTATCACCGGAGACCGGCATTGTCTCCTTCGGCCGAGGATCCGGGAGAGGTGTTTGAACCAAGTCCAGGAGGCCAAGCACTTCGTTTCCAAGGAAGCAGCAGTGCAGCGCTCAGATCTGAGAATGCGCCTGCGGGTGTTCGGTGTTTTTGCTTTCATACATTCGGCTCCAATATCACTTGGATGAGACAAGTGTGTGTTTTGTTTTATTTAGACTCGGTACCCTTGAAATCACATTGGCTTGCTCTTGAACGCATGGAAAGATGCACTGGGATACACCAAATTTGGTGCAGGAGCGTGTCCATGGCATCAGCCACGCCAACAAAAGCACCTGGGATTTCCATATTGATTTATTCGGATGCCATCGACCCCATGGCTCCCTGTTCAAAAATGGCCCGCTTTTGGACCCCGGTCCGCCAAAAGGCGCCTTGTGGAGAGAGTAGCGGCCCCTAGTTTTGAGAACCCATTGGCACACCTGGGAAGAGGTTTTGTTTATCTTAAGTGGACATCCTGCTGCAGTTAAAGTACCTCCGTCCACATGCGACCCCTTGGAAAGAATCACCAGATCATTTGAAATCGGCTGGACCCGTTTTTGGGTGCTGTGTTGGAAGGAAATCAAAAGGACGCCAACCCCCTGGAGTTTGCGTCAAAATAATACACTGCAATAATTGTTGCTTTTCTTGAAGTTTCCCTTGAAACCAACCTAAAGCAGGATACCCCCCGCCAGAAGAAAAGAACAAAAACACAAGGAACCCCACATTGGACAAGAGAGCCTTAGGTTGCCTTAGCTTCGACGCGCGAAACTTTGAGCGAGGCATTGAGGTCGAGCGGCAATCTGAGGTCATCGGGGCGGTGGCATCGGTGCTGGGCAGGGCACCTCGAAGTCAATGCAGCAACTTTTAGTTTGTCCCGAGAAGAGGTCCACAATTCAACGGGAATCTCGTTTTTTTTTCTTTTGCTTTTTTTTTCTTTCCCCCCCATGCTGGTGGTTTCAATCATCACGTTTTGGAGGTCTTGCAACAGTGCAACCGGAATCTCGCTTCTTTCCCGTGTGGTTTTAAACATCACGTTTTGGATGCATTTCAGGGTTTGCTTTTAGGAGGGATTCCTTGGGTGGAGAAAGTCGCGGGGTATGGACAAAATGTTTGTACGCAAGGGGATAAGGAGCACGGTCCAGCGCGTGCACAATATCTAGGCGCGGAACAGACCTGCCTTTCACTCAAACTTACGAAGTCCCACGAAGTTGAGTGCATAACCAAGGACCAAGGTTACATGCAACTATCTACAGCTGAGCGATTCTCCCTGTAGTTGAACAAACCTGCGTATATATATATATATAAATCAACAAAGGTGAGCCACAATGAAAACCCGGGTAGATGAAGGCTAGTAATGGATAATCCCAACCACAGACCGGTGCAGTCGCCTTGGTAATTCTGTACATGGTTCTGGGTAGGCCATTATTGTACCAGGTTTTGCTTGTGACTCAGGTGCATGTCTAGTGGCAACCCTGACTTGAGACTCTGCTTTGGGGGAAAAAAGAAAAAAAACACTCGTTTGCAAAAACGGCGCTCGCCTCGGTTCGGAGGACATCAAGGAGGAGGACTACCACACGGCCTTCATGGACTTGAACATGGCCTCGATGGAGTTCACCCGGGCGTCTCGGATCGACAGCGAATGAAATCGGAGCTCGGACACCCCGAGGGGCCCCCCGGTAGAGGAGAGTGGAGGCAAAACGTTTTCCCCAAGCCGCTTTAGAGGAAGCCCTGTAAGGGTGTTGTTTTCTGTAACCCCCCCAACTGACACTTTTTTTGTGTGGCACTTTGCACCTGTCCTCTGTGCATCGCGATGTCTACTAAAACTCTGCTGCCCCGTCTGCACGGTTTACACCCGTCACCACCGTTGACACTCTTTATGTTGTCTCTGCCGTGCTGCACCATTAGGACAGTTTGCGCCGCTCAGACCGTTTACACGGTTTCCGCTGCTCACATCGTTTACACGGTTTGCACCGTTTACACCTATACCGTTAGCGGAGCAGTGTTCACACCGTTTACACCTTAGCATCAAATACACCGTTTACACCATTTGGCAAAGCTTACACCATTTGGCAAAGCTTACACCATTTACACTGTTTACAGCACACCGTTTACCACTCTGCACCGCTTCCGCCGTTTGCACCGTTTTAATATTTGGATAGAACATCCCAGCATAACGTTTGAAGGCATTTCGGGCATGTTTCTGAACTCAGATTCGGCCCTCGTCAATCATTGGTTTGTACCTAAGTCGCGACTAATTGAGCTTCGTTTCCTTAAGGATGGCGAGTCGGACGATGTCTCCAGCTATCTCCTGTACCAAAGGAAATGCTTGGATCCATTCGTCTTTTCCCGGCTTGCGGTGCAATGACTTTGCATGGGCAAGCATCCTTTCCCATGGCAGCATTTGGTGCTCGCCCGATGTTTTTCACATGAGGCATGCCGCACCCCTCCGCAACGGTGGACTGCAACCCCCAAAAGTCAACCGCTTCACGCTCCAGATGCCCGACTTTCTTTTAGGGTATGATGTCGAACCCCGACAAAGTACTTGCACGGGTTTCCCAGGTTTTTCCAAACGCTTGAAACTATGAACAGTTGGTATTTGCCGAGAAGTGGCATGTGGACCCTCGAACTACCCTACGGGATTGCAACCAAACAAGTCCATGAATTGTCATGGGAAACCACCTCAGTGGTTGGTGGACATGAATCTCCAGAAAATTTTGATGTGAACCATTTCGGGTCAAGGCTCCAGGTAATGTGAACTGAGGATTAGTCAATCCTTTTCATGAATATATGTATATACATATATATACATATATATACATATATATGTATGTGTGTGTATATATTGGGAGTTCTTCTCCCACTTTTGGAGGGGCCCCAGCCCCCTCCCCCCATGGAGCCCCTGTGTTGGACCTTCGGGTCGAGAGTGGGTGCGGAAGGTCATGAACTTGCTCTCCGGCACGCTGGCCGGGGGGGAGCTCTCCCCCACCTTGCTCTTCGAGAATGACACCCTGGCGGAATTGCCCGGGGGCCCGGGGGCCAGCTGGGGCCGGGCAGGCGTCTCTGGTCGAAATGCGAAAATAGGGGCACTCTCCCTAAAGGAAAACGGGTTGGTTTTCCTTTCAACCCGAGAGTCAGGACGGAATTCAACCCTCCGGAAAGTGTGTTTTCTTTCATTCCACCCCACACAGAGTCGCAATTGACGGGGAAGGAACGATTCGCGATTGGCGATCCAGGAATGTGGATTCCCGCTCGGTAGGTTTTGGGGAACCAGAAGGGCAGTTTCTAGGAAACCACTTGGATGGTTCAGTTTGGGGCCATTCCCATTTGAGAAAGATATAGAAGTTCATGAAGGGGGAGGCCTGACATTTTCTAGGGACCTTCGGGTGGTTTCCATGAAGGGCATCAGCCTATGGGGAACAGTGGGCCCTTTGGGCATGTCAATTAAATGGGTCCCAAAATCACTGGTAGGCTGTGGTCCATGTGGGGGACACTCAATTTCCCACAAACACCAGGGGACCCACCGTGTCCTCTGTTGGGGGCACAAGTATTTTTGCCTGTGGCGCCTGTTTTGCGCGTCCCGGACTTGTTGGGTGTGTGCTTGTGTTGATTCAAAGGGACCCCAGAATGAACACCACCACCAAGTTGGGACCGTCTATTTCACATGTACCCATGTGGGTGTGTCCAGAAAACGGGGATCCCGTTTGCTGAATTTGAAGCGAAAAGGACACCGGCTTATAAATGAGGCGTGCCCTTTGTTTGGAAGCACGCAAGGACAGGCGTGCGTTTTCCTTTTTTCGTCAAGGACTACCCTGCGGATAACAGGGGAGGGCAGAGGCTCCTTTTGGAAGACTGTCCTTGTTGGAGAAGGCCAGTGCGCTTCTCTGTGGGTCTGCTTTAAACTAGGGCTCCCCCCCAAGAAAAACAGAAACAAATACGAGAAACAAACCAAACAACAAATAAAAGTCAAATAATATACATAAACACAAATGTGGTTTTCCTGTTGGTTTCCCTTTCAAAGAAACCCTGAAAAAGGGTAATCTCAAAAACACACCCATGTTTGTTTGAGGTTTGCGAGGACCCCCACTCCCCTGTTCCAAATGATGTGTCAAGGCAGGGCACCGCCCCAAAATGATTGATTTTCCATTGGTTTCCCTTGAATGGACGCTCAAACTATCAAGAATTGGAACTTACACCAGACATATGGGCCTGTCAGCCGTTTGTTTGTTCGGGTTGTCCCCCTCCCCCATTTTTTTTCAAACCAATACATAGATTAATAACTAGCAAAATAAAAAGCAAACACAACAACCTCCTGGGTTGTACCCCTTGCTCGAGGATTCCGCATGCGTCCCGAGCCTTCCTTGTGCGACCGAGGCTTCGCTACATCGAGTCCCGCACGGACCTGGTGCTGGCGCTTCGGACGGACCGGACTTCCGGAGCGGTCTTCGGTTTTTCCAATCGAGAGCCCCCAAAGTGAATCACCCAATGGGACAGCGGGTGGATGTCGGGTACAGATTGGGTTCTTGGGTGTTTTTTGGTTTGGAAAGCCAAGTTGCCCCTATGGCCCGATGTTGCATGATTACATGATGGCACAGAAACCTTCAGTTTGATCGTAGAGAAGACACCCGGCTCGATTACGCAGTTCTGCACTTGAGTCACTCCTTGTTTTTAGATTTGGAGAGTTTCAGTGGCAAACAAAGAGTCTAGACTTTTTTGGCCATGCCCCTCAAGACGTGCGATGTTGATTCCTCGTTTCAGATCTCTTTTTTCCAGACGCAATAGACTCGAACAAAAAGAAGGAACACAAAACAGTCACAGTTTTGATGGGGAACCACCTGGATGGATCAGTTCGGTGCAATTCCATTCCTGGTATGAGAACCAAGATTTGGAACCTCATGGGGCGGGGGGCCTTGCATTTTCGTGGTTTGGTTGCAGTCTTTCGGGGACCCTCGGGTGGATTCCGTGTTAGGGTGTCAACCTATGGGGGCATGTAGCCACAAACCCAGGTATATGAAGCATTCCCAACCATAAACGGGTGCGGCCTTCTTTAGTTAGATTTACATGGATTTGGGTAGACCCTTTTGATAGGTGTTGCTCGTGTCTCATACCTTTGACGCATGTTTCAAAGAGGGCGGAAACCACCCTATCCTGCCAGGTTTCTGAGCTTGAGAACCGGTTCCGGGCGAGCCTGCTGGCCAAAACCCAAACGGCCCTTTTATGACTTTGCTCACATCCCCGGTCGTTTTTGACTTGGACAGATGATAGCGGTAAACCACACTTTGGGACCTTTGGGGCGTCAACCGCCTATAAAACACGAAGTGGGTCACAAGCAAAACCGGCATCGGAGTCTACCGGGTAAACAAAAGATGGATATCCGCAACTGGCAAGGCAAAAAGCGATGAGTTTTAATGCTTTCTCCTGAAACATGCGTCATACCCTGGATTGCCAGGGGCCTTTTGTTCCGAGCTCTCGACGCAAAGCTTCGTTCGTGAGGTGAACGAAGTGGAGGAGCAGAAACTCGAGCTCGCAGCCATTGCCGGGGTCAATGATCGCAAGAGCCACAGGCCATGGGAAACAAAGTGGCGGGAACGTATTTTCGGGGCTCATTTGATTTCTTTCCGGAAAAGGTCGACAATTGTCTTCGGGCCACCCCACGGGGGTCATTTTGAGGCTGTCCTATGAAGACGGACCTGCTCAGAGACCAGAGATGCATGGCGAAACCTGGGAATCTTGTCGGCTGTTTTGGGGTCCTGTCTTTGGAACATGGGAGGGATGGATCTGTTGGGAAGGCATCGACCCAGATGGAACCACTTCATGTGGGTGGGTCTAAAACTAGGCAAAGGCCACGAACCTGACGCCCAGACTCGCCGTGGCAGGGCCGCTGTCGTCTCAAGCCGCAAGAGGAAACAGCGATTTTGGGGGACTCGGGGCTGGGGAAGGAAGCCCAAGCCCGGGGTCAAAGGATGCCCTCAAGCTGGAATTCGGCAATGCCAAATCCAAATTCGATACGGGCTGCCAGTTCAGAATTACTCATCACCTTCAGTTGCAATCTGTTTCCCGCCTGTCTTCCCTTTCAAAGCGCAAGGTGTCAAACCCAGGGCTTTCCCTTACGCCTTGGCGTGTAAGCGCTTGCGATACGGGAGGGGTGTTGGGGTTAGGTGGCGGCAGTGGAGTCCTCTGGGCTTCTTCCTGCAGCTGCTGCTGCTGCTGGTGCGGCCCGTGGCAGCTGGGATCGCCTTTTTCGGGTTTGGGGGTTTCGGGGTTTCGGGGTTTCGCATGCTGGGGGAGAATGGTCCATGCTGGAGGTCCCTTCAGGCTCCATGTTTGCTTTTAGGAGACCCAGCAAAAGGCAAAAGGGTGTTTTTCCTTCTTCATGTATGTTTTTTTTAAAGAATTTGTTTCCAAAAAAACAAATACTTGCTATTTTGTACCAACCCACAGCGGATGGATGTTGTGGCACAAGCTACCTTTTCCCAGACCCTGACATTCACATCCGGTTTTGTGTGCGAAGGTCTTATGAGTTGATGGGTGCAAGGAAACCAAAAAGAAGAGCCACCCCATTGGGACGCCCGCCCTTTGAGACGCCTTGACTTGGTTTCTTGCCTCGGGCAAGGTTGGCTTGCATTTGGACCGGGTCTAAGGAAGCAGACTTCGAGTTGATACCCTTTTATGGGACAGAAGGACACTGGGCCCCATTTCAGGATTTCAGGGATTATTTCAAGGATTATTTGGAGGATTGGGGCCGGGCGAGCCCAAGAAGTGCGACTTGCATGAACTTCGGTCTATTTGGGAGGGAAATAGCAGGCCATGCCGAATGTTGACCGCAAGAACCAAGGGGAGGAGCTCTAATTTACCCATGCCTCCTCCAAAAAACAATGACTCTCATTTTGGTATGATCAAAGGAAGTTTAGAAGGAGCTTCTGTGTTACAGATAGAAAATGAAAGGTAGTCTTGCACGCAGATGAGAAGAAGAAATATTGAATGCGTATGAGAAAACATGCATGCGGGTGTGGCAGGGGAAAGCGTCACAAACAAGAGTGACCCTCTGCGTGTTCGGCGTCTCCGGCGGGCTGAAAGCTACCTGTCGCGATGCCTGACGCACGCACGATGGGGTCGGAGCGGGCTCGGATCGGGCTTGGAAGGGTCCCGAAACGGGCTCGGACAGCTGTGCGTGGCAGGCGCAGCACTTCGGCAAGCAGGGGTACAGATTGCGTGGGAGGGTGTTGGTGTTTAGGCGGCGCTTTGGCAGGCTGAGGTGTTGAATTCATGGCCGCAGCACTTTCCGAAGGTCAAGTATAGATTTGATGACAGGCGCGGCGTTTGCGCAATGTTGGCGCGGGAGTGTTGCAAACCTCACTGGCACGAACGCACACACCGGTGTATGCAAGAGAGAGAGAGAGAGTCAGATAGATGACAGATAGACGTAGATGGATAAACAGAATAGATAGATAGATGTATAGGTAGATAGAGCAAGATAGGTAGATGGATAAACAGAGCGAGACAGATGACAGATAGATCGATAGCTAGAAAGATAGAGAATAGAACGATAGAGGGAAGCATAGACATATCGGTCAGACAGGAAGGTAGAGAGATTCAAAGATACACGGATTGAGAGGTAGATGGATAGACACACAGGTTAGATAGATCCATAGAGAGAGAGAGAGAGTGAAAGAACAATAGATCGAGCGATAGGTAGATAAATAGTTTAGACGAGCGATAGATAGGTAGGGAAAGAGATTCTTACAGAGGGACAGATAGATACATAAGTAGATAGGTCGGCGCGTAGACTGGCAATAGTAAGCTAAATAAATGGAAAGATGGATGCGCTGAAAAATTTATAGATAGATAGATAGATAGACAAGCAGAGAGAGAGAGAGAGAGAGAGAGAGAGAGAGAGAGAGAGAGAGGGGGAGAGAGAGAGAGAGAGAGAGAGAGAGAGAGAAAGAGAGGGAGAGAGAGATGGACTCATCCGTACATCCAGAGACAGATAGATAGATAGATAGACAGACAGAAAAATCAAAAGAGATTTCCGGTCGATAGATTGATCGATGGATAGATAGGAGACAGACAGATAGATAGATAGTTGGATAGTTAGAGAAGCGAGATAGATGAGAAGGATAGATAGATAGATAGATAGATAGAGCAAAAGATGGACAGATAAACTCGTAAATCGACGGATGAGACAAATTGACAAGGTATATACATATATATATATATATATATATTTAGAAGACAGATGGACAGATAGAAAGATAGAAACATGGATAGATAGATGAGCGCAGTCGAGTTGATAGATAGTTGGAAAGAAAGAAAGGTTGCAAGGGATTGAGAGATACAATATGTATACATCTATTTCCTACAGCTACATAAGGAGCTAGGTTGGTAGCCGGAGAGATAGACACATAGATAGCTAGGTAGATAGATAGAGATAGATACACAGATAGAAAGATAGATAGACACATAAGTAGCTAGAGAGATAATGGCAGAGTCCTGGACTGACTACACACATGATAGATAGAGAGATAGAGATATAGATGGACAAATAGATACACTAGATAAAAGATAGGTTGGACAGATCTAAACATATATTGTGGTACAGATAGATCGATAGATGGATAGAAACCAGATAGATAGATGGATGGATAGGTGGATAGATCGAGAAATAGAGACAGATAGATAGATAGAGATAGGTGTATTGACACTGGTGGAGGTGGATAGAGAGAAAATCAGAGATGGCTAGATAGACGGGTAGATGGGTAGATAGAGAGAGATAGATAGATGGAGATGAGATGGACAGGCAGACAGACAGCTGGATACCCAGGAAAAACTAGATAGGTAGGCGAAGAATTGGATGGCGACAGGTAGACAGATAGACAGATGGGAGGATAGACTGCTAGAAAGATAGATAGATTAAACAAGATGGTAGTAGATAGAGAAAGAAGAAAGACAAATAGGTAGACGAGCAGATAGACGACAGATAGCGAGAGCGCGGAGAGTAAAGTAGAGAGACAGAGAGACACAGACATATAGAGGGATCGATGGATGGATCGATGGATGGATGGATCGGTCCCTAGCAGGATAGATCAGGATAGGTTGCAAGAAATGTAGATAGACCGATGGACAGATAGATGGATAGATAGATAGATAGGAACCTCTTCAAGAGAAAGAGAAAAGGGAAGACCAGAGGAAGCGAAAGAACCAGAAAGGGGAGGAAAGAGAAGAGCAAGAGAAAGAGAAGGACACACAAAAGCAGACAAATGTAGAAAGGGAAGAAAGAGAAAGACAAAAGGAAAGAAACAAAGCAACGAGAAAGAGAAGAGAAAGGGAAAGATAAGAGAGCAAGAAAGAGAGGCAGAGAAGGAGAACGAGAATGAGAACGAGAGAACCTGCGAAAGATAATAATGAATATAGTTCCTTTTTGTTGAAGCTTCGCCGGCTCTTCTGGTGGGAGGCTCGAGACAAGAGGGTTCCAATCAACCATGACCATGGCCCAAAGATTCGGTTGTGTTTGTATGAAACCATTGGTTTCCTTTCGCTCAAAGCTGGACAACTAGAGCTGCAGAAACCAAGGCTTTGCTCTCCTTTGCCCTGGCCACTTCGCAGAAGTTGTTGGATACTTCTAATATATTGGGGGCTGGAATCTTGCACCATCAAGTAATTGAATGAGAGCTACAGCTTTCTTGTGGTTGGTTTCTTTGGTCTTCTTCTGCCTACCGAAGTCTTGGAGTTGGACACCGCCCTCTCGTCGGCGCCCAAACTCGCATTTTTCTGAGGTGCTGACGGTCCCAGTGTTGTTCGCGGCATGGGCAGGCCAGCGTACCCGTTTCCCGCGGTGGATGCCGATTTCTGCGGCATAAAGGAACAGGGCCCTGCGTCGGTACGTTGGAGAGCTTGGCCTCTCCACGGTAAATGTCAGCTTTTCTTAGTCAGGCTTGACACCACACCCTTCATGGGTATTTGGAGGTTGTGGGGCTCACTCCCTGAGTTGGAATTTGCTCGTGCTTGCTCTGGTCACTCGCACGCGCACTTTAGTCGCTTTTGCAAACAACAAGTTCGGACTTTTGGCCAATCCACTGACGCCCGGCACCAAATAACGTGGATCGTCCATGACTTCCCGTTCAAAATGTGGCAAGGCCATAAGTTGAGCCCTTGGACTTGTCTTAATGTCAAAAGCCCAGTGGCGGACTTCGTTGTTTGACCCTTGCCAGTTTTTCTTGATGAGCCAGAAACGAAGATGGTCAACAGAAACCCAGACCAAAACACAAACATCCCTAGAATCAATTACAATTGTTGGAAACCCCAAAGCCAGCAATTGTGGAGTTCCCTCCAACACAACCCCAAAATACATCGTTGCAACCCAACAATGAGTGAACGGTTTCCGGTGGACACACGGGTTTAGCTTCTCACCGCCAGGCTGGCTCTGGTGGGCCAACCACTACGGGTGCGGCAACTGCTATTGGACACCTGGCGCAGCGTCAAGCCGAGTGTTAGGGGTTGTCTTTCCTTTTTGATTCGAGGAAAAAGGGAACCCAGACACATTGTTGCAAAACCAGGGCCAGTTTTTTGGGGCACGGCTAGGTGAAGGGCTGACTGCCTCCCGGTCCTGGGCCGAGGCGAATATCCAGAAAGGTGGCCCTTGTGGTGTTGCTTGAGAAATGGCAAGTCGGATTCCTGAGGCCAACCATTAGGGTCAAAAGGTTTGTGGTAGGTCAGTTTGGGGTTGGGGGCGTGGCTCATTCAAGCCCCAGCCGCACCCTACTCCAAGTATCCCCACGTTTCGTAGGGTACATTTGGAAACGCTTGGCTTCCCATGGTCAATGCCGTTCTTGTCAGGGGTTGGCACCATTCAAACGAGTGGGTAACGCAATTTGCGCATTGGGGTTTTGGAACACATGTCTGCTAGCTCTTTTTCACTTCCAGTCTATGGTTCATTTGGGGTTCGGCCGAGCTCGACATTGTGGCTGCAGAAACAACGAACCAAATTTTTCCCATGTCCTCTTGGGGAACCAACAGCATGAACATCATGACCATTCCTCAAGTGGCGCTTGTTTTTTGTTTGGGGGGGGGGGGGCGCAAAATGGAGGGTTTTCTTTTGAGTTTCCTTTAAAACTGCAAACAACAGGTCCTTTCCGGTGCGGCCCAGGACTCTGATTTTTCTTCCTCTTATCTGGCCCCTCAGCATCATTCTGCTGATGGTGTTCGCTCTTTGGCCGCAATTTGCAAGCCTCCAGTGGGCAAACAACCTTGCGTACACCTCTGAACTCGTGTGAGCAACTGACAGAAAAGACAGCTGGTTCACTCTAGTGGCCTCCTCTTGGAGTGAAGGACTTTAAGGGAACATCACCAACTTTGCGGGAGCTGCCAGAGGAACCCCAGCCCGCGACAACTCTTAGGGTGTGTGGCAGCGAAGGAGGAGGGCTTGGAAGAATCTGTCCAAGGGCTTGCGGGTGCCCGGGTGACAGTGGATTTCAACCCCTGTAACCATTGTAACCTCCAAATACCATTTCTTTTTATGGGTTGGTGGATTATAGACCAATAGGGTTTGGGTCCCTGTATTTCTGGCAAGGGCAGGGCCAGGCGCAACTTCCCAGTTTAGCGAAACTCCCTCCTCCCCTTCATTTTGCCCGCGATTTCTTTGTTTTCGCCGGAGTCGGCACCAGCCAGGGAAAGACCACGCCCAAACACACCCACATCAACAGTTGCAAATCGGAGTTTAGTTTTGTGCGATTTGATGGTGTATGAATTTGATGAGGGTGTCTCGATATCATTTATATTATCATCTCAGTTGTCAGTTGCGTCTGATTCTACTTTCTACTACCCATTGTAGGCCTGTTAGATATGGCTCAACACATGGCCCCTTTTCTTTGGAACTTTTAGTCGTTTAGTATAAGGGCCTAAAGGTTTCTGATGGGGTCGTGGGTTTGTTTGCCGAAACTGGTCGGTGATTAATCATGGTGCCCCTCATACGGATCTCCTTTCCGTAAATAGTTAAGTGGGTGTTTCTTTAGGAGCACCCACTAAATGGGTGGCTTTTCCTTTTCCCTTTACAACCACAAAAAATAGGTACCCTCAAAACAAGACACCCTCAAAACAAGACACCCTCAAATGCTGCCCTTACATTACACATGTCAAAGGCAGAAAGTACTAGGTGCAATTCTTATTGGGTTTGATCGTCTTGAACCTGTTTGCGAGCCGCTACCCTACCGATTCCCATTATCGGCAAGGGCCCAATTTAGGTGGAATCTCCTTAGGTGAACAATGGGTGCACACCTTTCAGGGGACCCACCATTTAAGTGTGGCTTCCTTTTGATTTGCCCTTTTCCACCCTCAAAGAAGGGGGTACCCTCAAAATCAACCCACCATTTAAGTGTGGTCCTTTTGATTTCCCTTTTTCCAGCCCCTCAAAAAAGTTTTTTTTTTTTTTTTTTTTTTTAATCAAAATCAACTCAGGCAAATTTGGCCGGTTCCCCCGATGCTAAGACACCTATGTCTTGACCGGAGGTGGTCGTGATGAAGTGGCTCGTCATCGGTCGAAGTGTACCTGGCACCATCAAGCTGTTTTCGCCGCAGTACTACCAGCACCATGGCACTGAATTCATTTGATTCAGAGCCACAAGAAAATCAACTGCGACCCAAAGGTGACTACTGGCAAGCATCCGTGACCCCGTGCCTCTCCTTATGGCTCTGAATCAAAACAGATGGAGAGCTGCCAAAGAGTGCATTGCAGTAAACATTTGAGAGAACCGTGGGCCAAGAATGAGGAAAACTGGAGGGGCATGGGGCACAGACTGGCTGACACGAGCAACTGTCTGTAGCCGAGAAAACGGGGCAGATATGACTAGGGACCCCCTTCAAAAGTGGTGGGTGGACATGGATCCCCACCGAATTCAGATGTCGACCAAAGGGTCCGGGACCCACTAAGACTCAACTCAGATTCAACCCATGTTCGCGCCCGTCCAGGTGGCTGTGCATCTACAACTTGTTCCAGGCCATTGACCCCTTCCTAGCGCTGCCGCATGGCTCTTTAGAGCCATATGCCACGTCAATTTCACGCGTACGCGGTTGCACTGCGGACACCACATTGCTTGCATTTGCGCTGCACTTTCCCAGGTTCAGAGGCACTTCGGTGTTGATCTTCTTCTATAACCGCCCCATGGCCAAGATATGGTGGGTGAGTGGTTCTCGATTTGTGCTGATGCTTGGTGCTGTGCGCTCCATCCCTAGAGATGCTCAACGTATCGCGTTCTAAGCATACGGGCTTGAGTTTCAGCCGCCACTTTTTTCTGGGCCTCCCTCTTCCCCATCATAAAATGACGAAGGTGGGTGTAACCACTGTGAACCCGAGGTTCATCCAAATTGGGTGCCCTTGTCTTAACGGGGTTCGTTTCTGCAGCCTGGAGCAAATCTTGAAAGGGTCTAGAACCGCCCGGATGTACAGGTTTGGGGATGATCATGGCGCGCGTGAAGGTCGCCAAGATACGACTTCGGTTTCCTTGGCCCGAAACGGCCCGTGCCTTTCTTGAGGGTCCTTCTCGGAGTTGGTTTCAAGCACACGGGGGGACACTCTCGCCATGTCGGGAGCGCCCAACCATCAAGAAAAGAGGAGCAAAGAGCGGGGCCGATTGGAAAGGTTGCGGGGCGCACATCTCCTACTCCGCGGAGATCCATAGCTCCAACTTGACAGACCTGGATCTCCTCCGCATACGCACAGGCGCGCGGAAGGGGACGACTCGCCGGGGGGGGATTCCGAGGGTGCGAGAAGGACCTCGGATGGATACCTGTGCAGGAATACAGGTTTTGATTGGGGTCGTCCCGAATTGACCTGCAGGGTGCTGACAGAAGCTCAGGCGGCCTGTTGCTTTGTTTGTGCGCAGAACGCTGGGAGTGTTGAGATGCTCTCAAGCGGATCAGGTAGCACAGTGGATAGGGCCTGCAACATCCAGCCGAGCCACATCACCACTGAGAATGATGGGCGACTTGGGCCGCGATGCGATTGCCCTCCTCAAATCCCCGAGACGCGTGTGAGATTTCTTGGCTTCATGGGGGGGTGGGCAACTGGCAAAGGTGGCAACTGGTGCTCACGCTACAGTGTGTTGGGCACGCCAAACACCTCCAGCTTCAGTCTTGGCCCGAGGTGGGTGATTTTGGGCAAAGTCACCATCGACAAGGACTGCTTCGCAGCCTGTCTGCAAGTCGGCGTGCAATTTGAACAGAAGGGGTTCCTGGCGAACCTTTGTGGGGCATCTGGCGTCCGGGTGCTGAGTACCAGCTTCATTGTTGGAACGGGCTCAAAGATGATCTGTCGCAAAACTCCACTGGTTGATTGGTTGGCTTGGGTTGGGTTGGGTTGGGTTGGGTTGGGTTGGGTTGGGTTGGGTTGGGTTGGTTGGCTACTGGGTTGGATCTTTTGACCTCTAGCTTTTGGCAACACACCTACAACAAGTTAAACTTTTGGGGCAGGGGGTAATAGCCAAGACAAGCGGATCAATGCATAGAGGCGGGGCTTGCCATCAGAGGGATGCGCCTTGCCGACCGAGCCCTGCCCAAGTGAGGGTCAGTTTCCCCTCAGTTTTCTTTAAAAAGGCCCAACAAGGGATTCTCCCCACAAACAAGATGGCTGATAGCAAACGGACACCACAGGCTCAGAAATGGTAGTCTAGCAGCATCAACTGCAAAAAAACGCTTCAACCCAGATAGGAAGGTTTTCAAAGTCCTCCAAACCAGACCACCGCCGCCGTGTTTAAGCGGTTCTTTTGGTTGGTACATGCTTTGGACTCTTGGTGGCGCTTCTTGAAAGATACCAGTTGGCAATTTACAACATGACTTTTTCCACCAGACTATTTTGGCGTAATGTTCAGTTGGACAGCAACACAACCCAGGTTGTACACGCCTTGCTGGCTGGAAATCCCCATCACAAATGGGTTGCGGCTGCATGAATCCAATAAATACATATATATATATATATTTATATATGCTACCCCCCCTTGAAATACTCAGGTTTTTGGCCAGAACTGAGGTTTTTGGCCAGACTGGGGTGGCAAATGCCTTGAGGCTCTGAAATGAACTGGCTGGACGCGCAACTCCATGCAAATTCCAACCAAGCAAAAGTTAAGCTGAACGTTGAATAGGAGCTGTGTGAGTGTCACCTTGGCGTGCAAAGTGCACTTTGGCAGCTCCAGCTCAAAAAGCACAACTGTCCAGTACAAGAGTAGTGCGCAAAGTATGTTTTGGCAGCTTCAATGCGGTTGTAGCAGCTCCACTATTTTGTGTGTATTATTTTTGTTTGGCAGCGATATTATCTATGATATTCAGCAAATCACCAACTTGGGGAAAAGGAACTCATTGCTACTTCATGCCCTTGCGCAGTTGCTTATACTTCCATGTACATGCTAGTTCAGTCTATTTGAAACATATGTTGCAAAGCAACTATCCCATGTGTGTGTTGCTTGTCTAAGTTGGTTCAATCATCGCCAATAACAACTATTGAAATTCAAGTACGGGAAGGATATCCAGTTTAAAACGCTTTCGAGTTCAAACAAAATTTCAAGTTTACTCGTTTGCAGTTTCTTGTGCATTTCCAAAATCAACTGGAGAAGATAGCTATTGTCATGGCCAAATGAATTTGGAACCAAACTCAATTTTGAAAGGGTTATTGTCCTTATCAAACTCCATGTGGTTTGAACCCAGCAAGAACTGAGCCAAGCCAATGACAGGAGCGTGTTTTCAATCATAGATCTTATTCGTGGCATAAATGCTGTAAAACACAGTGTTTTCAGCATTTGCTCAGATCGTGTTGCCCTGAATCGAAGAACAAACATATGTTTAGAACATCCTCAATCCTTGTCTCCCAAAAACTTGACAGTTTGTTCTAGATTCATTAAGGTTTTGCCCGCTGCATTGAAGATTGAAGATCAACCAGATTTGCTATTTGAGAATCTTCCATCCTGGCCAGCCCTCAAGTGCATGAAAAAAACTGTAAAGGTTTCAACAAAATGCAGGCGTGCAAGTGCACATCCGCAATTTGATTCTGACAACGTGCACTCCCGGTCTGCCTTTGGATTCTTCAAATCCGCACTTCGGGCAATCCAGGATCTGGATTGAAGATTGAAGATTCTCTGATAACTCTTTCTGAAATTCTCCAAATATGTACTTAGGGCAATCCAGGATGTGCTAGCACGTGCTAGCACATCCTGGATTGAAGATTGAAGATTGAAGACTCTCAGACCACTTGTTCTGGAAATCTTCAATCCAGCTTTAGGACAAACTGATATGTGCTAGCACGTGCTAGCACATCCTGGATTGAAGATTGAAGATTCTCTGACAACTCTCTCTGGGATTCTTCAATCTTCAATCTTCAAATCCAGGATGTGCTAGCACGTGCTAGCACATATCAGTTTGTCCTAAAGATGGACTGAAGATTTCAAGAACAAATCTTCAATCTTCAATCTTCAATCCAGGATGTGACGTGCTAGCACATCCTGGATTGCACTAAGTACCAATGCTAGATTAGAATTTAAGTCTAAAAAAGAGTGCATTTTTAGAGCCTCACTTTAGAAGCTGGAACGTGTGTTTTGCATGCATTTTTGCAGCCAAAATGTCAACTTCTGGACAAAATCCTGAGTATTCCAGGAAGGGGGGAAGGGGGGGTACCACATATATATATATATATATACTCCTGGCCAGCCCAAAGGGGTCCGTGTTAGTCAAACGTCAGCTTGGGACTCGGCTGCTCAGCTGGGTTCTTGGTTGTGGACATTGCTGGTTTTAGGTTGCCAAGTTCGTTTCCCCTTGTCAGGGTGAGCTCAAGCGCTTTGAGCACCGGTTGCCTCAAACAATCTCTGAGCAATATCTGTGGCTTGAGAAACTTGCTCATTTCCCCAGGTTGATTCCCTCGTTCCCTGCATCTCTCGCACCAGCCATCTTTGTGTTTGGATCGCAACACTTCCAGTGAAGCGCGGGTGACTTGAGGTGGGCTACGGCGCCACGGTGGGGCCCCACGTGAGCTTGCCCATGGGGTCCCACCTGCGGCCCCTGCAAGCCGTGTCGGTGGCGCAGCCGGTGCGGAGCTCTGTGAGTGGCTCGGAGTCCAGGGCCAGGGCCATGGGGTGCCGTTTGGGCTGCCGTTCGTTTGGGTGAAACCGAGATGTACAACACGGCGTTTAATGGGGTGTTTGTTTCCCCCCACGCATAAGTAAGGTATTCCTTCTCCCCATGAGTTTCCCTGTTTCTGGGGGTTATCAATGTCAGAAACTAGGGCTGGGGGTGACTTTTACAATGATAGGCCAATGGGGCCTGCACTAGGGAACCCTCTCACAGGTGGCTTTTGGCTTCCTTGAACATCGGGTTTCCCTCAAAGAGGAGCCGCGCCCGTATGGGGTTCGGTCGCCCTTGTCACTTGGGGTTAGGGTTGGTTGGGGATGGTTAGGGATAGTCATGGCCCACATGGAAACTTATACCAGCATGAGCATATTGGGGGGACAAAGGGTGTAGGCAAGTGACACTTCGTGGAGGCAGCACCGAACATGGTCACCATAAAACCATGTAAGTTTGGGCGACTGAAAAGTCGTCCTTCAGAGGGCTTGATGTTGGGTCTCATTCGTTGGTCAAAACCAGCGGATTATTTTACCCTCTCGTTTTGAGGTTTGCTTGGATTTTTTCAGCCCGTCTTTGTATCAGTTTGGTGAACATTGATGGCGCATGTCGCCTCTGGTCGAGTCTATTCTAGTCCAGCTTCAAAAAAGGAAGGCAACATATTATCACGATACTTTCCAATTGATCCATATCGATATCATTTGCATGCACATCATCTTCACCGGGGTTTTGTGCCATCGACTGTCACACAGTTGGAAGCTGACATGGTTTAGAGAAGGTCTGGAAAAGGCCGGCTGTCCTCGTTGTTTTTTATGGGTTGGACTGCAGCTGGTGTCGCAGCGTCCCCAAAACCCAAGAAAATCTGGGCGCTTTCCTCGTGGCTATCCCTTTAGACCAATCCAAGCGCAGCCTCAGCCAAGGCTTGTCTCATGGGTTTCTCCGCCCCTTTTTGGGGCTCTGGTTAACGCTTCACAGCCCAAGATCACCCCCACAGCTATTGGCTATGTGTTGGACCACTGCGGGGTCTTTGTGGTGAGGGGGCGATTCGGATTGGCCCAGACTCGCTGTGCACAGCCCTTTGGAACACACATCGGCAATGGACAAATGTGTTTTTTTTTTTGATTTGGTAACCTGTTTTGGGTGGTTTGAAAGGGCCACCAAAAGGAACACCCCCCCATTTTTGGGGCTCCAAATCCCTCGTTTATACCCAAGTGCTTGCCGGTTGCATGAATCCAATGTAAACCTGATGTCAAAGGGTCCCAACTAAAATGGCCGAAGCGGGCGTCACCGGTTTTGAGCCACAATCAAAATTGGCGCGGGTGAAAGTTAGTGGTGGACAAGTCCCGTTGCAGACATTGGGGTCCCCAATCCCAGTGCTTCCAGTTACCACTAGGTCACTAGCTAACCAACGGAAACCAGAAGCCCAGGGTACTCGCAGCCGCAATACTCACAGCAATACTCTTGAGTCGACTCTTGAGGGTGCGGAGGTTGCTTTTGCACTTCTGTGATACCGTGGACAAAATCCTTCACAAGTTGGTAGGTGGTTCATCTCTCATGAGGTTTCGTCCATCACTGGCACAGGATTCTGTCCGCAGAACTCCGATTTTTGTCATCTGAAGGGTGTTTGACAGGGCTCCCTTCCCATCACCTGGGCCCATGAAAAGGGAGTTTCGTTTCATTCGAGGGTGATGTGTGAGGGGGACCCTTTTTGGGAGCCCTGGTGAAGTTTATGTTGTTCATTTAAGCAGGATGTGTAAGCTCTCGAGTGTATGGGATTTCTTGCGAGTGGGTTGAAACCCGAGTCAAAGTGCACAAGCCTCTTTTCAGGGAGTCCGTGTTTCAAGTGCCGCAACTGATTCTTTATGGGGACGGAATCCAAAAGTCCCTGCAAGACCATGTCAGCCGCACATGGGTGTTTCTCAAACAACCGCTCAAAAAGGCGGCAGTTACGCCAAAGAGCGGCATTGCATCCGAGCGGGCCCTCAAGAACGATGCCCACGAATCGTCCGCGTCCGCCTCCGAGGTCATGCGAAGTCCAAGAAGTCGTCGTCCCATCTGTGGCTGGCCGCGCTGCAAGGCTGTTTATTGCCGCTCTGACTGCAGTTCTCCATTCCGGGGGCTTTCCCCCCAAAACCGCAAGCATCGTGCCTCCAATTCGGATCACGGTCCATTGCAGAATTCACGGCCACACCCGAAGAAGAGTGAAACTGGCTTCCCGAACTTGAAAGACAATTCCATCGCTGTGACCCTTTGGCCCTTAACTCGACTTTATGAGCAAGAAGAGGGTTGTCAAGCGTGCTGTGACTGTCAAGTTTTTCATGACATCAAACAGCTCAGCTTTCCAGAGCAACCCCTGAGGTGGACTGTCCGCATGGCCGCATGTCAACTTGCGGATGCGCATTTGTCCCCACAAGGGGCCACTGGGGCCTATCCTGCTGCCAAATAATGGATATGGACCGACTCCAGGGACTCCGAAGTTGACATGGACGTCGCGGCTAACAAAAAGCAAGCAGATCTTTTTGTACACCAAGAGGTCCATTTCCAGTTCAACATTTGGGTGCTTGGAACACCCGCAAAGTCATCACACAAGTCCAACTATTTGTCATGAATCATGCACTCCATTTGACTACTGTATGTGTGACAAAAACGCACACACCCATTTTGGTCTCCAGGTATTACGTCCTTGGGGGCTTCGTGTGTCTGTCTGTCACCGCCGGGGTGGCCGTGATGCACGTGCTGCCCACAGAGCAAGCCATTGTTGGCCTCATGCATCTCGGCTTGCGCAAAAGCTTTCCGATGCGATCGGTTCGTAAATGTTTGAACTGTCCCGCCGTTTGGTGCCTCCCCGTTTGGTTTCCCTTTGCCACGAAAGGGAGTGTCTGTTTTCGAGGATGCCCATTTTGGGTTTAAAAGGGAACTAATAGGAAACACTCATTTTGGGAGCTTCCCAATTTTGAGACAAATCCAAGTGGGCTGGGTTCCCCTTGACAGAAACAAAGAAACACAGCCTCTGCCAGCCAGACTGAATCAAAGGCCCCGCGAATCCGTTCAAGCATGGGGAGCTGAGCATTTGTTTTGGCGCCCGATTCGAGTTGCAACCCCTCAGTTCGGAGGAAGAACAGCGCAGACACAAAACCCGCCCCACTCCAACCCCGCCCCACCCCACCCCCACCCCAACCCCACCCCAACCCCACCCGTCCAACAGCGCCGGCAACTACTTCCCTAGGAAACAAACCCAGAGACGTTTGTTTTGTGGTGAACTGGGCCACGATTTCTCTTTGATTCCCCCTTGCCAGCACCAGCGAGTCCGGCCAGGCCAGAACATTTTCTCAAGCATTGGGGGGCAACAACATGTTTGGTCTCCTTCTGGTTTGCCTTTGAACAGGTTTGCAGTTGGTTTGACTTCACACATCCAGTGTGTGTGTGTGTGTGTGTGTGTGCTTGTGCGTGTGTTTTTACATACCATTTGGGGCAAATGCGCCCACAGGACCCGATTTTCAGACCATCTCGGGTTTCATGGCAAAGCCAGGGAGCTGAGATCTCAAACAAAAGTCTCGGTTTTTCCCGACGCTGAGTTGCAGTTGCTGGGACAGAGCTGCATATGGCCACGACTGTTATTAAGGGACCACCTCCAAAGTGGTGGGCGGACTGTGGTGGTCAAAACCAATGGTACCATTTTAGGGGTTTTCGGTGCACCACCCATTTTAGAACCTAGTTTAGTGGGGATTGGGATGTTCATTGGGGGTACGGGCTTTTGACCCATGGCCAAGTCACGACTTAAATGGCATCCACCACAGGCCTCAAAAAAGGAGGCACCCAACAAATTACCATTTCTGTGTCCACCATCGAATCGGTTCCCCTAGTTTGGTTGCCCTTGCCCTCCTTCTCCTTTGGCCTTCTCCTACACGGGAGCCGTTACACTAGGGTTCCGTTTTGGCGTTTGAACATCACATCTGGCCAATTTGACTTTGATTTCAAAGCCATATTCAACTTTGGATGAGTTTTGGGTGATGTTTAAAGGGGCCTTTTTGGGAGAGCTGGGGATGTTTAAAGGGGATGAGTTTCCGCTTCTGATGTTTGAAGGGACGTATCTTTTGTAGAGAGAACTTGTTGCGGCAACACTTTCCCTCAGGTTGCCGCGAGCCTGGACGGAAGGCACCGGGAACGTGGGATGGTTCGAGTGCATGCGTCTATCCGTGCGTGCCTGCCTGGGAGTGTGCGTGTGCGTGTGCGTGTGCGTGTGCGTGTGCCTGGGCGTGTGTGTGTGTGTGTGTGTTGTGTGTGTGTGTGTGTGTGTGTGTGTGTGTGTGTGTGTTGGCTCCCCTTCTTGTTAGGCCCCAAACTGCAGAAGAAAGGAGGTGGTGGCCGCCCAAAACCGGGTTTTTCAAAAGCCAGGTTTTTAAAGGGGTTTGGGGCTGCTGGTAGATTCGTTTAAAAGGAGGCCAAAAGGAAGCCTGTCGTTCTTGGATCTTGAACTATCCCGACAATGGGGTTTGCCTGTCTCCACGCCCCGGCCAAAATGACCCAAAAAGGAGCGACTCCCACTTTTTTTCACAGTGTCACGGAGGCATCACATCCACATTTGACATTCAATAGACGGGCACCCTCAAGAATGACTGGTGTTGACATAAATCCCATGACCATCGCAGATTTCCGGGAGCCTGGTGGTGATGAATGTCGGGCCTGATTCAAACACAATTTATCTCCACTCCGGAAATGATCAGGCAAACTGGGTCTATTTTTGTAAGACATCCTCAAACAACACGCTTTGACCCTCTAGATGGTGGTTTTATTTCGCGTTTCCCGGGCACCGAAGGCCGTCACGTCAGACATCAAGATGTGTCCGCTTTACGGGACCCAATTTCCCCCGAATCGGTGTAACTACCTGGAAGCTTCATACATTTGTGGGTTCTGGTGACTTCATCCTGCACATGGCTCTGATGATTTCTCCCTGGTTTTTTTTTGTGCCCCTACCCATCGTCGCTCATGCCCGGGTTTTCGGTTCGAACACAGTGCCGGAGATCGCTCGGGTGGACAGGGCTCACCGGCTCGACGCTGGAGACCTCCGACATGGATCTGCTCTTCTGGGTAGTCCTGCCGCTGGCACCTGGGACTCCATGCGCATCTGTGTGCACGAGTCGGGGATACAACGGAAAGGAGTGGGTTTGGCTTCCTTTCCTTCTCCTTTTGGCGGGATGGGTTTCTATGAGAGGGCTTGAGTCATCAAAACCTGGTGCGAAGGGGTTTACCGGTTTTCACAAAACCCGCGGTAAAGAATCAAAAGGGCTTCCCGCATGCCCTCATGTAAGGCCACTCGAAATTTGGCCCCCCCTTTTCCACTGGCACGGCAAACTCGTGACAAGGAGAATCCGAACCCTTCATCGAGGGGAGTTCGTCTTCCGTATGGCAGATTTCCCAATTGTGTCATTCAAGTGAACAGGCAATTTCCATGACCCTGGAGTACAAAGTTGGTTGCGTAAAAGGAGCTTGTATTTTGAATGTCCACTCCAAGGTCCATTTCCAACTTACAGATTTTACAAAGCGCCGAGCGGCGGCTTCCTCCCCCCCCCCAGAAAGGGGACCGATAACCTTGGGGGTTGATTCATAGACACTGGTTACCTGTTTATTTGATTCATATCCATGAATGAGCTCCTAGTGTTCCCTTACCAACCACTTACCTGACGCATGACCGCGCTTGCTGAAAGTGTGCGTGTTTCCGTTTCAGGTGGTTGCCAATCACTTACCTCGTGCATTTGCCCTGGGTTGGTGCATGTTTTGCAGGCTAAAACCCTTTTCAGGTTGGAAAAGGGAAACCAACAGGGTCCAAAGCCCTAGCAGTGTTTTTGAATACCTCGGGAAATTCTTGCCCTAGCTCAAAGCGATCAAAGCGAACACCGAGGTGGTCTTCTTCGTAGTGCCGCAGGCCTACTTCATCTGCGTAGTTCTGGCCAAGTGCCTTGGAACTTGGGTCCGGAAGTTCGCGGGCCCCATCGACGGGGAACACTTGGTTAGAGGTTGCCAGTTTCTCGACAGCTGGTGGTACATGGTTGAGCCTTTTGGACAAGGGGTACCAATCCTGCACCCCAGGAGTTGCTACAATGCTTTTGCCCTTCCCCCCCCCCCCCTTGTTGGACCCCCCAAGACTCCAAGAGTGGCAACTCAGCGGAAGCCACCAGTTAATTGTACAGGATCAACTTTTGAAGAGGACCTTGTCCAACCCCTCGCAAGGTACCTGATCGTGGGCTTTGCAAGTGCGCACACTCCTAAAACCAGCCGGGCGTGGAAGCTGTGGTTCTATTGCGCCCTCATTGACTGTGCCTTGGCTGAGAAATTTCGGTGCAACCCGATGGGAAGTAGTTTTGAACCCATTTGACAAGGAAGATGGTCGAGTTTCACATGTTTCATGAATTACCGCCTGGAGCTTGGGACTTTTGCAGCTCCCAACAAGAATCAAACGGTACTGTGAAGGGACCTGCAATGAGGAAGGGCCATTTGATTAGGTGGGTTTTGACATTTACTTGAATCGAACGACGCCGTTCGGCGAGCCCAGACGTGAGGCCCGCTGTTCAGACTGGCTACTCAGCTCACGGTGCCTGAGATGCAGAGTGATTTTTGCGTGAAAAGAGGCAGTGTTTTTCTATGAGCAATGCTCAGTTGTTCAGCACTCCATTCTTGTTTTTTGGTTCCCAACTGTCCAATATATTTTGGGACGCGTTTCACAAAAGCTGGGTTTGCCCTAAAATTGGGGAGCCCCCGAAAATCGATCGGTCCTTTTGCTTTCCTTCTTAAGCCAACAATGCCCGAAGCTCCGCGCCGCTTTCGCGAGATCATGAGCCACCTGACGAAGCTCCAGTTCCAAGTGCTGGGCTGCAAAATCGGCAAGCGTGTGGCTAGCCAAGAGATCCGGGTGGGTTGAAACTTGTTTTTTTGGGAGACTTGGGGGAAAGAGGCCAACCATGTTGATGTTCTAGTTTGAAGTTGCAACTTTTTAAGGGAGCGTGATTTTTCTCGGTGCCCGGGTGTTCTTTTCGTTTTTTTCCCTAGAAAGTGGCACTGAATAAGAGAAATCTCCGCGATCGCAGATTCTCGGTTGTAGGGCCACTTGCTCTGATACCAAGGGAATCCCCTTTCAAGTGATAAACTCGTAAAGGGGACGGGAATCCAACTTTGGTACCACAGATATTCTTTTTTGTCCCCCACCATGTTCCCAACTGAGCGCAACCAAAACCGGGCGGAGTTGGGTGCCACATGGTCGAGCTTTGAAAAGGGATAGTCTTTTGAGCGCTGCAAGCTTCGGGGTCGATGGCTTTGGGCTGGAAGGGTTTCGGGTGGCGGCTGCGGGGACGGCTTTCTTCTACGCGTTGGGGTTGGCGCAAAGGCGGCGAGCTGAGGCCTACTTTTGCGCTCCCTTTGTGCCGGATCCCGAGCTCGTGGAGATTGGAGACAATGTGATCCTGGCAGGCGAAAGGGCGCTCTACGCCGGTTGAGGGTTTCAGTGGATCCTCCTGGGGCTTTACCTCAAAAGTCAGGGCCAGGCATTTGATATGGAACCCAACAAGGGCCGGTGATGTCTCGAACACCCCGGTGCCTTCAAAGGGAGCGGTAGGCATTATGCCTTTGCTTGGACGCCTTTTCACTACTCACAGCTCCGTTCCAGCAATTGTGCCCGGACCCGCAAACTGCCTTTGGAAATTATGCCTCAAAATCATGGGTATTTTGTTTAGGTTGTACCGGTAGTTCGAGGGTCCATGTGAACAGTTTGAGGGGCTCTCACCACTGCATGTAGGGGATGAGGGGACGTTGCCCTTCAAACCAGAATTTACAAGGCAGCATAGAGGACGTCGCTTCAATAGACCCAGTCCTTTTCTTGGCAGCTTTTTCTTTTTTCTGGTCGGCTCCGGGGGCTGAAGGCACTTAAGGGCGTCCCACAGTCACAGGCAAGGCTGTAGCACGGACAGTCCGACCGCGCGCCAGAAATTTGTTGGCCTGCCAGGAAATGTTGCACTTTTAACTACAGCAATGGACGAGCAGCAGTGCAACAAGATCGTGCTGAAGAGCCGAGCGATCGCTTCCTGGCAAACACCAACAGTTTTCAACGTGTTCTCGCGTGCATGGGAGTGTGTGTGTGTGTGTGTGTGTGTGTTGTTGGAGGCTTGGTACCCTTTGACAACCAAAAGGAAGTCATTTTTTGTGCGGCTCCATTTTGAGAGACACCCATCACATGCCGTTTGCGTGGCCGTCGTAAGGTGGCAAACACGGTGGTTCTGAAGCCCGGCTGCTGTGTGGAGGAGGCCGACATCTCGAAGCGTAGATTTGAGCGTTTCGCCCCTTTTTCATGGCCGGCACTTGGCTTGCCTTTTTTGCTTTTTGCTTTTTTGGTTGTGCATGATTTCTCTTGTCAACCAGGATTTGTTCCTTCCCTAGGCTTGGGTAGGGTTCCAGGTTGGGTGGCTTTCGGGTGGGTTTCGAATGGACTTAGGGCTGGGGTCACGATTACTTGGTTCGAGGTGGTTCGAGGGCGAGCTTCGGGTGGTTGTCGGGCAGGTTTCGAATTCTATTTGGGTGTAGGATGGGTGCAGGGTTGGGAGCAGGTTTAGGATGCCTTGCGCGTAGGTTTAGGTTGAGTATATATAGGGAGACTTTCGCACCTTTTCTACTTGGAGCACCCCAAAATGGTACTGGAGCACCCCAAAATGGGGCGTTGCTTTTCGGGTCGCTCGGTATTTCTCACTTTGACTTAGCTTGAGGGTCCCTTGGGGTTTCCAGTCGCTTCGGTTTGCTCGCCAGGCATCCATCGTGGGTGACGGCGTCAGCATCCCCGCTGACCAGGCAATGGGCATGTCTGAAAGCCAGTTTTTGTGCGTGTTCTTTTTTGAGGGTACGGCTTTTGGGGTTGGCTTGAAGGACACAACAAGGAAAACACCCACTTTGGGGGTCCACAGCCTTTATTTGGACGCGCTATACCCATTTGAAGGTGTGGTTTTCTGGCGCCAGTTGTGCACACCTTCAGGATCCTTTGGTGGTCATTCATGGCCAACCACCTATGGTTGGAAGATTCATGGCCATATGGACAGTTGATGGCCAAACTTTCAAACCTGCACCCAGACATGCATGACACCTCATGAATACTGGGGCTAACCGCCTACCATCTGGTGCAGGAATGTGTCCAGCACAGTACCAAGGAGTCCACCGTGAAATGTCATCAAGGAGATGCTATCGTAGAAAGGGTTGTTTCCCACAACCAGCGACCCGTATGCAGGTTGATCGATATTCCTGGCCTTTTCAAATGACCATTAAACATCTTCCCATTTGGTGGGTTGTTTGAAGTGTCTCCTATGGTCCTTCTGATCCTCGTATGAGACCAACAAAGGCCAACTTTTTGCCGGAACCCTCGCTCTGATCCAAAGCTTTCAGCACAGTGCCAACCGCCGCAACTTGCTTAATTTGTCACCTGGCTTGTCCGGAAATGTGCTTCTCCACCCTTTTTCGAGCAACCCCTCAATCCGGGGTTTGGATTGGTTTGGGGATTTGACTTCCCCAAGTGCGGAAGCCACCCCTCCAATCCAAACTGTTTTGAGGGAAGCTGAGGCAAGCTGTTTCGCTGGCGTTCGGCTCGCTCGCTAGGTGCTGCCCACGGGCATGGTGGCCATGCGCGACAACTCTGATGCGCTGGCCTACATCCTGATGAAGCGGTCGCCTTTTGGCTCGCTCCCAAAACTGTTGGGATCGGAACGGAGGTTTTCCCGCGAAGGGTGGTGACTTTTGCTGAATTTGCTCATCATTTTGGGCCAATATCCCGTTTAAAGAGTAGCTGGAGGGTCCTGGTACGTTGTGCGGGCTTCTCCTTTCTTGCCTTTGGGGTGCCTTCCCACCACAACTTGGGATTTTTTTGAGGATGCCATTTTAAGGCCAGTCAATCGAAGGGCACCAAACTCCTTTTCAGGGATTCCGCCTTCAAAGTGCTCGATCTGATTCATGGGGACTGCAACAAATCCCAACCAGTGTCTTGGCTTTCTGCGCAATCGATGGTACTCGATGTTGCTGCAGAGTCACTCACGCTTACGCGCATCTCCGCACGTCAGATCTGTTTATGAAGTCCTGGAAGGCATAGAAGATACCAAATGCGCAAAGGGTGGGACCAGTGGGAAGAGCTGCCCTGCATCAGGTCTGGGTAGGGACCATCGAACATACACCAGGGGGGGATTTTCCAAAAGACCTCACAGAGAAAGCATCGTGGACTTCAGTTTGGAGCCGAGGTCTGTGCCAAATCAAGTGGAGATTGGATGCTGGGTCTATGCCGTCAACCAGGTTCGCCCGTGTCGATTTGTCGGTGGCGACATCCCCAAGCTTTGGGCGCCTTTGGGACAGGCCCTGGATGGCTTCGGGACAAATCCACGCAAGTCCCTTGAGTTGGGGGTCTTATTCAAGGATTTGGTTCAAGAAACCGGTCTGATCTTTCCAAGCTGTTTAGGGTTTCACTTGGGTTGCTCGCAAGATACGGGCCCCTTAAAATTGGTTTGTGTTTCCTTTTGTCCCCCTTTAAAACCACCTGCAACACGCCCATTTATCAGTGCCAGCGCCTTCGTTTTCAGGTGATCCTCTTGCTGCTTCAGCTTATCCTGAACGTGGGAGCTCACATCCCAGGCGAGAAACAGAGAAACGGAGAAATGGAGGGCTCCCTTCAGGGGTAGATGAACCCCCGAAACCTCAACTACCTCCCGTTTTTGTTGGTCACATTTGTAAGAACCTTAGGTTTCTCAGCATAAATACCTCACATCCTAGTCAGCTTTTAACATCATACCTTTAACTTTGAGCGTGAATGTGGACAAGGGGGAGCCCCCGTGCAAATGGCTGCTTGGACCCTGAAACCCTTGAGCTAGGGGGATGTTGAGGACCTTTAATTCGCAACAGACCACGTTTTGTGGTCGCGGTTTACATGGGGGAATTTCGATTGAAGGCTTTCCGACCTTTAAACCTTTAAATCCTTTGCGGGGGGTTTGAGCAGGCCCTTGGGGGTTCCTGCCCAGTTGTACCCTCGCTACCTTGGTTTCCAAGGACATCACAAGGACAATCACCGTTTGGGGTTCACTCATTTTGACACATAGCCGTTTTGGGAGGCCACTGTTGGGGATGGCATGGGAGGAGATGGGGAGGAGATGGGGAGGAGATGGAGGACATAGTGGAACACCGAGAGTGATTCCCCACAAAAAAGATGGCGTCCGACGACCGAGCCCCGAGCTTCCCATGTGACTATGATTTTAATTGATGCTCAAACGTGGTCGGGGACAACAAATCCAAATGTGCAAAGGCACCTGGTTTGGTTGTCTCCAAGGTTAAAACAAAGGACACGTTGGGGGTCCCTGATTTTGAGAAGCATGTGGCAGGGATGGCCTCATTGGGATTCCGACTGAAGGAATGTCGAAACGGAGCGAAGTGAGTTTTCTCCGAGCCGATTGGGGCAGGACAATGTCGACGCGTGGCGTTTTATGCTTCTTGAAAGCGCACAATTCTACGGGCAGTATTGCCAAATCACCAAATACCCATGGCTCTTGGTTTGAGGAATCTTCCCCCCAGGTTTCTTGATTGACCCTATTTAGAGGTGTCCCAAAGACAGCGACGAACAAATCTGGTGGTGCCTTTGACCCATCGACCCCCCCGTTCCTCGTTCCTCGACCCCCCCACGCCTCCCGTCGGGCGCCTGTCGCGGCGGAGGCTACCTCTGCGCGGGGCTGATCGTCACGGAGGCCCGGTCCTTCATGAGCCGGGAGGTGGGCACTTGGCCCTTCATCCCGGTGCTGATGCTGGTGACCATGACGCCCGGGCGCCAAGAAGGGGAACAAGGGGGGGAAGCCTAAAGGGAACCCGGGGGGCAAAGCCCGAAAAACCCGAAGCCCCCAGCCGGAGAGGAAGGGGCAAGAGGGGGGTGAAAGGGGCTAGGGCCCTGTTTCTTTTTTTTTTTTCTTCTTCTTTTCTTTTTTGGCTTTGCGTGCTTGCGAGGGTTCCTGATTTTCAGTTGGGGAATGACAGGAAGTTGCCCAGACAGCTTGTCCTTGTTTGGGATGGTTTGAAATGGAACCCAAGTTTGGTTCACTATGTAGAGCTTTGTGCAATACCCGAACCCGTTTGGCAAAATCCGTTGGGTTTCCGTCTTTCTCTTTTCATAGGCGACCACGACGCTCGGCAGGTCGTGGCACCCACAGGAATCACCTTCAGAGGAATCTGTGAGGGTGCAGGGAAAGAAAAAACACCTAGCTTGACATTGCCCCACAGATTTGAGCAATGTCCCATGTTAAGCAATTTCAGGGCTGACCTGGACTTTGACGCTGGACCTTCAATCGCCTCAGGCCCTATTTTACAGGGTAAGGTCCAGGTAGGTTAGCACCCTCTTTGAGGTTCTGTCCCCTATTTTGGCTTTTGGGCTGGTTTGTTTGGCTTGGTGCTATCTTTTTGTTCTTTTCTTTTGGTGCGGTTATTTTTTTCAGACGGCTGGCAGAGTTTTGTGGCCACCCCAGACAGGAGACACAGCCAAACCAGAAGCTCCAGGAGGCGTCCCGAGCCTCATGAAGAAGATGTTTGCTCTTGGGGTCTAAGGCAATGGTATGGAGTAATTGTTTGTTACTCGGACTGTATATGACCTGACCGCACCCGCACCACGTGGTGAACCTCAAAACGTGCGGTGCTTTTGGGGTCTATGTTGAGGCTTGGTACTCTGCTCAGTACCCTTCTCCGTTGTTTTGAAGGGAAGCTACGCACCCACCATCTCTGTATCCCAGAAAGGCCACCGAGCCTTCAAAGGGAAGTCAGCGAACCCATTTCGAGACCCTCAAGGGAGTTTCCCAATGAAGCATGGGTGTGGTCCCTTTTCGAGGTCAAGGGACCCGCAATGGCGGTTTCCCTCACCAACCTGCATAGGGGTGCAGAGGCTGAAAGATACATTTCGAGAGACAAGCCGCAAAATACGATCTGGACCCTCAAACTACCGTTAAGCACGTGATGTTGCCAGTCCAACCATGTTTGAAGGGTTTTTTTGAGGGTCCAGGAACGTGGGTTTTGCCGCTGACACCGCGTGCGCGAATCACCAGGTCCAAGATTCTGCTGATTCCCGTCTTCAAGTGGGCCATCGCCTGTCGGTTTCGGCCCAGAAGCTTGGCATTACTTGGATTTGGGGACTTTTTGGGGGGATTTGGCTTCTTGGGTTTGGTTTTGAAAGGAGCCACAAGGAAAGCTACCAATTATGGAGGCCCCCTTTTTTAAGACGCACCCATTTGGCGGATTCGATTTCGGTGGGTGTTCGACGCATTCCCCGAAGTCCAAGAAACTGACGGCAAACTAATCCCAGATCGATCTATTGGAGCACGATCATGTCCCATTCTAGATAGAGTTACTCTTGCTCCTTTTTGTCCAGTGACGCTACCCTGGCCAGTCATGTTTAATGGGAACAAGCACCAACCGGTCCAGGTTCGCTTTTGACTCGCGTGGACTTCCTTCTCGAATCTGAGGCGAGATCAGGCTGTTCGGCCTGCGCTATGCCATTTGGATCGCCTTCGAGGCAGTACTCTTTGATGCAGACCAACTCTTCCTGCAGACCTTGCCGGGATCTCAGCGTGCGGCTTCGCACGAGCGGCTTCGCGCGCGCGGCTTCAAGCGCGACCAAGCATCGAAGACCTGTGGTTTGCAGCAAGGACACTTTTTGACTTGAGATGGTATCAGGTTTTAACAACCCAAGGTTTTGTTTTTTGTTTTGCGTTGGAACACTTTGGTTGTTTGAGGACCAAACATCAACCACCCATTTTGAGAGTGGCAGAAAAGGACTCAGCCGCCATTTTGGGGTTCCCATGTGGAGACTCACGCGAATTTCCGCATGGGTGGTTTCAAACGTCGCCCTTTGGGCCAATTCTTTGACGATGTTGATCTTGGACATATAGCGTGTCTCGTTTTTAGGAAACCCCCCTTTTGGTTGGTGTTCAGGGGGATTCGACAGGAACACTGAAATCCATTTTGAGGGTTCCCCAAGCCCGCATGGGTATGGGTCAAAACTTACCCACCAAGAGACCGCAGGTTTTAGTCTACTTTTCCATCTGCCAGGCTTCCATTTTGGGTACCCTCCCACCAACACGGAACCTGACAGGGGTGTCCGTTAAAGGATGAGTGTCAGGTTCCATGTGAATTGGTGGGAGGGCACCTATTTTTGACCCACAGCCACAAGTCACCTGGAACTTGTGCTAAGGCAATTGCATGAGCTCACTTCCCGTCGTCCCGAAGCCGCGCCAAACTTGAGGTGTGGCACGGTGTTCCTGTCGGGATGGTACAGGCGCTTTGGCGGAGAGGGACATCGGGCTGAAGCAACTGAACGTCTCCATGTTTTTCCCTTGACCAGCTTGAACATCACCTTTTTGACACTAGAGTTTCAAGGGATGGAGTATGGCAACTAGAAGTGATAGGGAAGCAACCCTAGGGAGCCCTGAAAAAGCAAAATACATCCTTCCGTGCGCTTTGGGGGAGGAGGTTGCCGCCTGGAATTCCAAGTGGAATTCCAGTCCTATCCCACTGTTTTTCTGGTTGCAATTTATGGTAGTTTGAGAATCCAGGTAGAAACCCGCAAAAGAAACCTCCTGATTAACTTTCCACCGCAAAGCAAAGTTGGAATCGGGGGCATTCTGAGGTGCTAAACAAATACTCACGTTTTCTCTGTGATCATGGCTTTGCTCTTTAAGTACCCCACAACCCCATTGAAATTCAGAATTCAATCCATGGTTCATCCCAACACACACACACACATCATTGTTAGAAAACATCTCCTCTGAGAGACCAGATCTCGGGTTCCGTGCCAAATTGGGGCGGAAGCCTTGGATTTTCGAGGCTTATGGGTGCGAAGATCGGCTGGAACGTGTGCCTCATGGGGTCGTCCGTGGGCTGCCGCGCGGCGAGGGGCGGGGGTGGGAATACACTCGGGAAAAACCAAGGGTCTGAAAGCAAGACATCCGGGGTCTTTTCCTTTGGTTTTCTTTTGAATCCAAGCTTTGGTTTCCTTTCAGCTTCCATGGAAAGCCAACCGAACGGATTTTGTACGATTTTCAAGAGCTATACCCAACAGACATGGCTGGTTATATCCATCCGGCCATGTTCTTCTCAGAGAGTCCCAGCACTGCGCACGAAAAAAAGAAGCTCGGGTTAAAGGTTGGATCATTCCCATGATCAGCCTCGCGTCCTTCATGGGGTTTTAAGGGCAGACCCCTCTAAAGAGGTGTATATTTTTGTTTTCTTCGGAAAACCAGATCCACTTCCGTCTGAGAAAGGAGTCTTGGTTCACAAAGCCTGGACATGTTTGGAGGCTGCAACTCCAACTGATTTGGATTCCCTCTCGTTGCCCAACAAACATATTGGCTCAAGCTGGGGATTTGCGCAAAAAAAACGAGTCCCGACCCCTTCGGTGCGGATGTCCAAGCCACCGGGGGGCTCCCTCCATGGCAATACGGGAGGTCTTGTGGACCCAGGTTTTGACGTCAAACATCGCCACAGATGTTTGGCTCAGACAGCTAGATTTCGACCCCTGAATATGAACGAATTTTCCCCACGAAGCCCAACCCCACCCCGCCCCCCCAACCCCGACCCCCTACCCCACCTCACCAGACTAGACGCCTCCCCACCCTCAGTTTGTGATGGGGGCGGGTTCTGACTCAGGTCGCGCCCATTTTTTCGTTTGTTTTGCTTCTTCTTTTTTTCTGTTTGGTGGACTCCCTCTTGCAAGACCCATCCATTCTGGATGGTTCCAAACCTCATATGCGCAAACAAAAAGCCAGTGAGGCGAGGTTTTCTGCCTGAGGCGAGTATGATCTGAAGCACATCGAGAGCGGCACGGTGGTGAACCACGCCTCGTTGCTGTTCTCCCACTCCGTGGAGAAAGGCGCGATGGGTTTGAGATAGGCAGATGTGCTGAACCAGCCCTGCACCTTTTAAACAACGCACGTTTCAAACGGTTGAGTCCTTAGCAGGTTTTCCCCAAAGGAGGTTCTTTTGATCAATTGTGACTTAAACCATATTGGACACTGGGTAGCCAATGGTTGTTGCATGCAAAGTTTTGAATGGTTAAATCAAGTTTGAGCAATGGTTTCAACCAAGGGCACTTTCATGGGCAAGCCCTCCCAAGCCTGGTGCGGTGGTTCGCGTTGGGAAGACGAGCCCTCTCCATGCGGAAAGGTGTCCCTATGTTTCCTTTTGTGGTGGCTTTTAGCATCACTTGGTTGGCTGGGAACCTTGTTTTGGAAGGGGTTCTGCGGACTTCCATGTTAGTGGGTTGGCACTTTGTGTTTTCCCGAAAGCATTGCGAGGTTTTTCACGCAAAATCGCCAGCCTTTGCGCGCAGCCAAATAGCACACAGCTCGCACAGAGCTGAGCAAGATGCACGCCGGATGCAGAGCAAGTTGCGCATTCGCGCACACAGAGCCAGTAACACGAGAAGCGTAAGCAGCATGAAGGTACATGCAGAGCAAGGCGGACAGCCCCAATAATGGGGTTGTCCAAGACCTAAGATTCCCACTTTTTTTGGTGCAGGTGCAAACACCTGGGAACCCCCATGGCAAAAAAAAACAAACGCTTCTCTAGCCCTTCTAGCCAGGGTTTGCTTGTAAAAAGAAACACCTTAAGTGGTGGTTGCATTCTCCAGTTTAAGAATCCGCAGGCCCCCCCAAAAACAGGAAACCATAATGGACACCAAAAAAGTGGTGGCTTTTCTTTTGGTTCCCTTTAACACCGCCCCAAAAGCAATCGTTTTTCCCCAGTTGGAAGCTTGGGGTCTTTGCCCAGAGCGGCTGGGGATGCTTGGGCTGATAGATGGGAGCCTTCCGGCTATAAGCTGTAAGAGTCGGAAGCACCTCAAAAGTGGTTGGTGCACATGAATCCCCAGCTAAATGACGTCCAAGGGTCCCTCATCAAAGATCCATGGCCATATCAGCCACGGGCGGGGGGGGGGGGTAGCTTCTCCAATCGGGGGTGGCTCAAAATGAAAGAGCTTGGGCAAACCGCGCAGGTTTCAGAGTCCATGTTTCCATTCACCAGGGTTCAAGCCACTTTGGTTTAGATCACCACCTACTTGTTGGACCACCGGCCTTTGGGGCTTTTCAAAACGGACCTGGTGGTTGGAACCCGCCGCGGAAGAGTGAAGCTGGCAGATCCAGCAGGGAAGTGGAAGATTTGCGTTCAGCCCGAGTTGGCGCAGCTGAAGTTTGTGGAGGCGAGACTTGTTTCCTTCTTTTGCCAAGAGGGCAGATTCACAAACGCTTTCGTGGCATTCTCTGTGCCGCGTGTTTGTCCTGGTCGCGTTCAAGGCCAAAGCAGCCAAAAAGGCATCGAAGGCCGTCCGTTCGAGCGCACTCCCGAACCAACCCGCCAACCCAACCCGGGGCTGAGCGCCCAGCAGGCACGCTGATCTTCCGGCGCAGCTACCTGGAGGCCTCCTCGGAGCTGGGCTTCAACTGCGTGGCCGAAGCCGGGGCGCGGATCCGCGCGGGCACGCTGCTGCTGCCCTGCCAGGAGGGACGCGTTCCGCGGGACCGGAGGGACTGGAGGGACCGGAGGGACCGGAGCCCAGGGGTTGGCCCGGGGACCCGCAGGTTACGGGTCCCAGGGTAGTTTGGGGTCCCTGCAAACCAAGCGTGCCAAGCACAAAGAAGGAGAGCCTCAAAAAAAAGACTCCCAGCCACTTCTGGAAGTGAGCAAAAGTGGGTATATGGAGTGGGGGTCTACCATACTCTGATGGCTAGCCGCATGGGAACCTCAAGCCATTTTGAGGGGCGCAAGTTGACTTCGGATGACAATGGGCGTTTCTCTGCTAATCACAGGAACTCCCCAAAACGGGATCATTGCCTGAAAGGGAACCGAAGTTGACACTCCACCCATTCGGCGCGCTTCCGAGCGCACCCAAGCGCGCTAGGTGGCGCACAACACGGAGGAAGACGTCTCCAACAAGCCCAAGAAGTTCGCCATGCAGCGGAGTTACTCCAACACCTTCAGGCGGAAACTGGAACCGTGAAAGCCGCGAAGCGGGCGTTGGGTTTTCCTGGAACCCAGAGGTTTGAACAAGATGGTCAAATGAAGCAATGGCTTAAACTGAAATGGAAACGCGGGTTTTCGAACCACTGGCATTAAAAGAACAACAACAACATGGTGGCCCCTCCCCATGCCCTGAACATTTTTTGTTCTTTTTTGTTTTAAAACCCAATGCCACGCTTCCACTCGCAGGAGTTTTTTTTTGCGCCCGCGCGCCAGGGGCGGGTCTCCGGGCCAGGCCGAGGCGCGTCGAATTGCGCGCGGGCGGCCGGCGCGCATCAAACGAGTTGGTCCCACGCCGGACTGGGCGAAGCGACCAAGGCAGCCGCATTTTGATTCCCTAAGATGAGCTTCCTTTTGGTTTGTTGCTTTGGCTTCCCTGGCAAAAAGCACCCCAGAATGGCGGCTTTGCTCGCCCCAAAGCGCCAAAATGGGGTGAAGCCAGGGCACGCCCCGGAGCCGCGGGGCGGTTTTTCCCGCGGCCTTCCTTTCTCGCAGAGGTGTCGGACACGCTGCAGAAGGGGTACTTGGCTGTCCGGAACCGGCGGCAAGGGGAGCGAGCGCGTCTCGGTTTTTCGGTTTTTGCCAAGCCGCTGCCTGGGAGTGTGGGCTTTGAGTTCTTTTTTATTGTCCCCAGATGGTTTTAACGGGAATCTATATCACTGGATATTTTTTTCATGTTTACTAGGGGGTTGGAAGTTGAGACATGACTTGGGGTTGATTGAGCTATTCTCCATTTATTAGTGATGAGTTAAACAGTGAACTCATTGATTAAGATGTAGTTGTATGAAAGGATTCAAATACAGTTAACTGTAAGGGAACTAAACACATGTATAAATTCAACATGACATGATGCAATTGTGCACAACAAAAATGGTTATTAAATTTCATGTTAATTTCACATACATATAGTGGTCATGGAGCCTTCGGGTTCCTTGCAAGACAGATGTGTCCTTCTTGGTGATCTGAACAAATATGTGGGGCAATGTTGAAATGAGTTCTCTTGTGGCGTGCTGCTTAGAGGTGATGAGTCATCAGTGATGAGGAAGCCCGGGCAGGGGGCTGAGGGACAAAATCACCCCCGTGACTGGGATTGCCTGGAGTTTGCATCCACAGCTTCAATCCAGTCCTATGGATTTGGATTTCAATTCACAAACCGGTCAAGAATGTTGGTCACACAAAATCCGACATGTAAATGATGTCCACCAGAAGATCTGCGATTGAACACTCATACTTGTAGGCAAAATGCGGGGGGGGGGGGGGATGTCTTAAAGGGAGACCAAAAGAAAAGCAGCCACCCGCAGGGGTCCCTAGTTTTGGGAAGCATGGTCAAAAAACCTGGACTTGCGCTTGGTTCCCCTTCCGTATCCTGCTTGCTTCCTTCCTTGTTTCTGTTCCTTTAACTCTTGAGGACTGTCAAAAAGAACGGGCTGGCCATGGACCGAGGAGTTTGGCTATGGGACTAATATGAGAGAAAGAAGCCAAAAGAGGAAGAAACCCTCAAAACTGATAGATATAGCCCCATAGTTTGCGAGCCGGCTTAGGGAAACAGATACCTACTTAATATGAAACTATAAATTCCCATCACAAAAGGCCATTAATGCAGGACCGTCCCATGGTTCCATAATGCGTGAAATATATTCATACATTTTGGCTTTAACTGACTCATTACTACCATCTCTCCAAAATGGCTGGCATCCAACATTCTCACCCAAATGGGGGGGTTCAATCCCCAAAAGAGATTCTTCTACGAACACATGGTTCCATGTTAGTTTCGGAGTGGTTGTTGTAGGTCGTTGTAGGCCGTGACAGTAGGGTGCAACCATGAAGGCTCCCTTGCTCCCTGTCAATCACGCACCAGCAACCAGCAAAATGCTCATGGTAGCGCTCGGCTACCTTGGCAACAAGCTGAATCACGTTTGATCCCTCGGCATGCAGCGCGCTCTGCATCCCCTCTGCACGCGGGACCGAAGTGAAGTGCCCTGCTCAGCGCCCGGTCAATGGCATTCCAGGCTCTCAACTGCTCCTGCGGATGAGGCCGCCAGTCCCAAGGCCGTTCTGCTTCAATGCCGGATAGTGCGCACACTTGCCGGCCCAAAAAGCGCCGACTTGCAACAAGAGCCATGGGGAACCGCACGTGCAGCCTGCAAGTAGATTCGGAGTACATCTCTTTTCTAACAGCACCCAATACCCTGACGTAGCCTAGTTTATGTGGAATGCTCTCAAACGTGGTTGGACATGATGTTCATTTCCAAGGGAGTTCCCGGGATTTTTGCAAACCCGGTTTAAGGGACTTTTCCGGGGTTCGGGTTTTTGCCAAACCCTTCTCGCTTCTCGCTGAGGAAGGGCATCCTGGGCGCCTTTTCGACCATCGAAGAGGAGCCCCCGCCGCTGAAGCGCTCGCGGGCCAGCTACCGCACACAGGCGCCTGGCGAGCGAGAGCGAAGGGCGATCGCAAGTGTGTGTGTGTGTGTGTGTGTTGCGTGTGTGTGTGTGTGTGTGTGTGTGTGTGTGGCCCCCCTGTTCCTAAGGGGTTCTGCGGTCGTGTCTCTCTTTTTCCTTTTCCTTTTTGGAGTCGGGTGCCACCATGCGGATTGCTGATTCAAAAGTACCTCGAGAGTGGCGATGGCACCCCTGATGAGGACGCCTCTCACGAGCGAAATTGTTTCAGGATACGCATGCCGAAACTCCAACCTGATTCAGTGCTTGAGTCCACCTACGTTTCGGGGTGCACATTCACAGTTTGCCGTCTCATATCAAGTGTGTTTAGGCACTGCGTCCGGGCTTCGGTCAGTGTCTTGATCCCCGTTGTGGGCATCTGTTCCGACTCATGCTCAGACATTTTCTACAGACTGTTACCGGACCTTGTCGCTCGTGACGCTTGACTGTTCCAGCTGACCTTATCAATACAGGCTTGGACCTCTCCCAGACCTTCCGGCACCCCAGACTGTTTCCGTGAACCGTTTCTGTCAGACCAACTGTTTGACAACCAATCCGACTACCCGACACATCAGGTGGAAAATCACGACGCCGTCAGCTTGGTCTTGGCTCGCAATTGTTGGCACTAGATGTCTCGCCCCCACGCAGGTCCGATGTCGAACTCGGCAGGCCCCATGGCCAAAGCATCCAGGAACACTGCCGGCCCTACGCCGCCCAGGTCTCCGGTGCACCAGTCAGCATCACCGAGCAGGAGTACGCTTGTGACACCAGCCTCGAGGATATCTTGCGAGGTGTCCAACGCCTCAAGGGCTGCCAAAGCAGCGGTCCCGGCTCTTGCCCCTGGTGACGTGTCGGCATCGGTCCCTACCTTGGAGGTCTGGCCTGCATCTGTAGCTGGCCCACTGCCGCAAATCCTGGTGAAAGCACGCCCGGCCACGCCGATGACACCAATGACTCCGATGACGCCAACTGCCCCGACAGTTTCAACTACAGCATGCCCACCTATGCCCACAGCACCGACCCCTATTACACCGATCCCTACGGCAACCCCATCAGGTCTGATGCTTCCACCGCCCAACCCACCATCCAGATCACGCCACGCGACGGAGGGAGACAGGTCACGTACCCACCACGCTTCCCCCTACTCCAAGTCAGTGCCCCCACAGCGGCGAGGCCGAGCTCGCTCCCGGACGCCACCTCCGATCTCCCGAAGGGACTCATCATCGGACAACACCGCGACGGAAGCATCGAATGCTACCGCGCCGACGCCTACAGCAGCCAAGTCCTCATCCCGGGCACCTACGGCAACTAAAGCTTCATCCCGGCGACCGAGAAGCAATCGATCTCCCCTTCCGCGTAGCAGAAGCAGTGCCCCGTCAGCTCCGGCCTCCAAGGCCGCAGGAGCTCACCCGGATGTGGGGTCGTCCTCGAGGAGCATGCAGCTACGCCCCAATCCGCAGGCACAGCCACCGCTGGTCTTGCTTCCCAATCCGGAGTCTGATCCTTGGAGGAACGAACTTCAGGTGCTGGCCGCACCATATCTTCGCGATGGGATCCCAGTCAATCAGGATCAGATGAGCTATGTGGCCGCGACCTTGAATGCAGCAGGCATACCGTCTCAGCACTCCACCCTGAACTATGCGAAGGTCAACCCGGATCATCATTTTTATAAGATCACCCCGCACTGTTCATGCTGACCGTCCCTTATCTTGGGGCCACAGTCCGGCTCAAAGAACCGACGAAGACGCGACCCATGCTGCTCTGGACTCACGCTTCCAGTGTTGGAGGTACTCGCGGCATCCTGCGGAGCCGACAGATCCATCCTTCCCGGCAGCACTCCTCGGAGTGCCCAGCCTTTTATGCCCAGGGCTGGAAGATCACTGGACACGCCGACTACGACGCTGAAGAAATCGCTCGCACGATGAGCCAGAACTGGAGCATGTCTTTTAACATGGCTCAATTGTTGCTATTCGGACGCGCTGTTGGCACCTGTCAGCCCATTCGGTCGGGAGGAGAGCAAGCTTGCATTGAGGCCCTGGACTCCAGTGAACGTCCTGATGTCATCCACTATGTGTCGGGCAAGTGTTGGATGGTGATCCCGGAGGCAAGCCAGATTGTCGGACTCGCATGGCCCACCGATGCAAAGCCACCTACTGGTGTCCTCCGCTCGTGAACCTGCACCAGGAGCTGTTGTAGCCAATGACAATTAATGATGTTTCATTGCGAATAAGAGCATTCTTCGCCACACTGCCGTCTTCGACTACCGACGATATTTTGCGACAAAAAGTGCACGCCAGGGCCTCATTCGAGTATGTGCTGACCTTATTGCAGGGCTTCCTTTTTTGAAGTTTTGAGTAACTAATGCTGTTTTCTGGTCTCTCACCGCCCCGGGCCTGGTCGGATTTTGGGTGTGTTTTCGCAATGGTTGTTGTCTCGGAAATGTGTGGCGTTCCCCCTAGCGTTTAACCCATTAGCAGTGTGACCGGCAACCTCCTATCTAGTGCTGGCTTCTCAGTGGAGCTATTCATGGCCGGCGGCATCGGCACCTTCCTCCTCTTCGTATTCGGGACCCTCGTATCTTCCGTCATGGTCAGTTCCGCAGTCCCAGCAGGAGGCGTATCTCAGCTCCAATCGGACGGAACCATCGCAACATCAACTTCGCGAAGAAGCACCGCCTCGCGTCAATCCCCCTCGGCCCCCACAGATGGCTCATCAGTTTCCTCCTCAACCACCTGGTCAATTTTACAACTATCACGGTGGTGGAACAAGCCACATGCAGACGGGTCCTCGTCCTCCACCACCCGCACCGCCAGCTCAACCTCCAGTTCGGGCACCTCTCGGCCAGGGTGATGCAACGCAATACACTCAGCCTCGATATTCGCAGCTACTTCCGAGCACCTTCCAATCTGACGATATCTTCTTGGATAAGACGGAGGTCCGTGGTCTGCAGCTGTACCGTCACGTTCAGCCCACTCAGTGGTCCAGAAGAGTCGGGCTCGCAGGAACAGCTATTCTGGATCTTCCACTCACACGACTTCTTCGAGGAGGAGCAGAAGATCACGCATTACGAGCACTGTCCAATGGTCGCTACAGCACACCAGTCATGGCTCAGACAATAGCCGAGGCAGTCTTATTGACTTCCATTCTCAAAGCATTGAGAGGCAGGGAGGTCGACATTGACAGGACAGCTCGCTCTCTCCACGCGGACAATGCGCCGGACAAGCGCAATGAGGCCATGCAGTTTATGGAGCCACTTGCAATCAAAATCGTGGATCTCATGGAGTCCTTGCAGCCCGCCAAGCAGGAGAACCTCACTCGCCACAAACTTGCCGAGTTGGAGCAACAGTTGGAGCGCTACAAGAGCAAAGGCATCACTCTTACACCGGATAAGAAGCTGCCATCCTCGTCCCCTTCCAATGCCGCGTCCTGGACCCCCACGCCCGGCCGGTCCGACCAGTCTCTCTACATTAATGCGGCCAACTCGGATCAGCCAGGACCTCCCCTACCAGTTCCATCTCCAGAGGCTGATCCGGCTCCTAAGCGACGACCAGCAAAGCGAAAGACCCCGACGGCTCCCCCGGATGTTACTCTAGACTCGGACCTTCTACGTCAAGGGAACCCCAAAGGTCAGCAGGTGCCACTTCCTACCAGTCTCACGGACAAGGTCTTCAAGGCATGGCTACACGAACGCACGCTGTCCAACCAAGCGAACTACCTTGATCTCATCAAACAGGAGCTGGCATCTGACACTGTGGAGCAGTTGAAAGCCATTGCAGTCAAGTGGGGGGCCACCGTCTCTTTAGTGAGCAAAGGCTCGAAGCGAGCACTCCTGCAGTTCATCACGGTGATGTACATGTATGGCAAGTGAGGGGAGTGACGGTAGCGCTCATGAGGCAGGAAGTTAGCACCATTGACACGACTGGTCTGAAAAGCCCGCTGCTCCTCACGCCTGCACCTTGCCCGGAGACCATCAGCGGCCTTTTACCTTTCCGTTTTCATGTAGGTTTTCGGGTTCGCGGGTTGGTTGTTCGGGGTTTTTTCCGGTTTTCCGTTTTTCCTGTTGACCTAGTCAACCGTTCAGTGCTCGAGCGTTGGATGCATGGCTAAGCCATGCCGGTCATTCAATCTCCAGAAACGGTTTTTCTTTTGCAACTATATAGTCAGTATGCGCGGTCGGAGCTTTGCAGTGCAGCCAGACACTATGGTATTCCTGAGCCGTCTTGGCCGGTGAGCTTGCAGCACGGCACCGATTATTTCCTTCCCTACATCGTCGCGCTTATTGCAATCAGACTTGGGGACTCCCTCGATGTGCATGCAGCCCACCAGTATTATCAGGTTCTCTATCTGATCATCGTCACCAGTCGCCAAATCCTCAACATGCCGATGGTCAACAAGCAACTGTCTATGTGGTCAGAGTCAATGTCCACCCTGCTGATGGTCCATCACTACGGTCGTCCCACGCACGCGCTCACGGAGCTCGACTCCGGCGGTTACGCATCCACCCGAACATGTACACCTTCGGCCACTTCTTGCAGCCCAACGCAGTGTATTGGAAGCAGCGAGTCGAACTCCGCCCAGACCTTCCACGCTCAGTCAACCCGCAGTCGGACGTATATATTGGAAGTACCAGCATCACTTATCCCAGTCGAGAACACAATCGTAGGGCCAAGTTACTGGGTATTCAGCACGGACAGTTTATTAATGCAGAGCCGGCCCTCAGATGGTGGCATCATTTTGGTAACTATGACGAGTTCGCTACATGGGTTATCTTCACAGACTCTGACCATACCGTCACCTGGACGCAGGAACACGCCTTGATCAGCATCTATCAGCCGTCCCTCAACTGGCCCTACATCTACCGGCGGTACAAGCGCATCTCCACTGGCTACACGGCTACCCGGTTTCTTGCCGAACAGCCCTGGTCCAGGTTTGGCAAACGCCTTTTCCTCCGCTTGCGCAGGAGGAGTTGTACAGTCTATGGCAGGAACTTCCATCGGGTGGCGCTCAAACACACCCAGGCCTGGTCAATCATCGCTCGCCTCACCTCGGAGCACATCGAATCTTGGGAGCAGGAAAAACGACTTCGTAGTGGACGGCATTCAGACTTGGATATATATGCCATATACAGGCTGTCAGGCAATGTGGAACAACCCCATCGGCATCGAGTTCCGAATATTTTGCGAAGAGTTCTTGATTTCCGCCAACTCCAACAACCCAAGATCAACCTGTTGTTGCGGTTACCGTGGCTTTCTCATCCCCATTATCAGCGGTCCACCAGGGAAGTCCTTCGTCGGCTTGTTCTCGACCATCGCAACTGGGCTCTTCCATTCCACTTGCCCAGCACGAAGTTGGCGGAGACCCCTCATCCTCGAGTTCATACGGTCATGTGGAACTTCTCGGCGTTTCAGGACTGTTACCTCCTCACATCCGCCGGACCATCATCGTGTCAGTGCGCAGCCTGGCTAAAACGGCAGCCCTGGCTATCTCATGTTCAAGGCCATGTGGCCGCGGGATTGGATGAGTTCCGGTTTCCCGGAACTCCACAGCACGTTCATTACACCTCAGCCTTGGCGTCGTATTATGTGGACCTGTCAGTCTACGAAGTGCAGGTTCACGAACGTCTACGAAAATGGTGTCTGCACCATGGTCTGCCCCTGGACCAGTTCCACGCACCCCTCATGCAGCACCTACGCCGTGAATTTCTGAAACACCGGCAACACGCATCCACCCATCAACTTCTCACCAAGCACCAGCTGAACATCCTGCATCGACACCTCGGCCAGGACTTTGTGTGCCATAACGAGGACCACGACAACCACCACCTCATGTTCTTCTGCCCCCAACTCTACTTCAAAGGCCTCCACAACACTTGGCTTCAGTCAGGCACATTTACCGCCACTCCGCTGAAGCCCGACCAGGCCGAGGCTCTTACTGTTGAAGCCATCCCGCGGCACCTGCAGAAGAAGTACAAATGGGCATACAGGAAGAAGACCACCGCGATCCCGGTCGGCAAGGTCTTTCTCAAACGTAAGAAGCAATGGAAATCAGGGCGAACCATTATAGCCTACCATAAGGTGGTGCACCGGCAGCTCTTCAAAGCGGTTGCGATCCTTCTCGGCGAGATCGCCGCGAGTACATGGAAGTGTTCGTGGGGGGTACACCCCACGCCGAGGATATGGCAGAACGTCAAACAATACTTTGACAACTCAGACGATACGGTCACTCTCGCATTTCACAACGACGATTTGGTCGGCTTCTTCAACAGTGTCCCTCAGGATCAGGTGTGCGCAGCAGTGGAGCAGCTATTAGCAGAGCACCGGCGAGAGCATGCTAGTCTTATTTATTCGGTGGAAACTCAGGCGGCGGTTCACTACAACCGGGTCTTTGCGGGTAAGCAATCCTATGGACGCACGCCGACTACGCGGGTCATTTATGTGGAGGACATCCTGGATATAGTCAAATCCAGCTTCCAATGCATGTACGTCCAGGTGGGAACTCTCATTCTCCGCCAAGTCCATGGAACAGCGATTGGCTCTCAGCTGAGCCCAGTTCTCAGTCACATTTGCGTCGCGCGGCACGAAGTTCTCTGGCAGCGTATTTATGGACAATGGTTCGCCAGCCACAACATCTTCTTGGAGCGTTATGTTGACAACAGATTTGTGATCTTCCCGTCTCCGGCTTCCGGTCACCCAGCAGCCCCATTGGAGGCTTTGCTTCACGCTGACTTTTATGGTGCACCCATCGTGTTGGAACAGGTGGGTTCCTCTGAGTTCCTCGGCTTCGTCATCGACGTAGGCGACCGGGCGATTTACTACAAAACGCCAACAAAAATCTGGCAGATCAGAGGACCCCACACTGCAGGAAGTCTTTCCACCCTTCTCTCCGGGGCTAGATCACGGTCAGCTCTCGCCACCAAGTATGCGCACCCGGCACGGGCAGTACAGATGGCGTTGGATCAGCTTCGCAGTATCTATTTGTCCGCCGGCTACAAGTCAGCGGATCTGCAGCACCTGTTTCATCTTCCGGCCATCCCAACCGGAAAGAATGTCTATGTGTTGATTGTCCTTGTTTCTTCAGGTTCGGCTGCGTGGCCCTTGCTGGTTCTGTTCGGTTCGGTCCTTTTTCCAAACGGGGTCGGACTCGGTTGGGCTGTTGGGCTGGGGTTTTTCTGGTTGAGTTCCGGAGCCCTTTGATTCATGGGTTTATCACGGAGCTTATCTGGTGGTTCAAGACGTGGGCCTTTTCGGCGATATCGGAACGCGGTCGTCATGCTCGGACGCATGATTGCACTCCACCACCGGATGACCCAGAACGCTGCGGACATGATGGAGCTCATCCAGGAGACCTTGAATCAGGCTGACGAGGCGCACAGTCGCAGGATGCATGGCGGGCACGATGGCGTGCGGCATCATCACGTCCGAGGTCTGTCGCTGGCAGAATCATCGCGACCGCGAGCGCATGACCATGCCCGACTAGATGAGGCAGAACTACCTGGCCCCGGGATTCGGCATTCGGTCAACTCGGAGGATCTGGCTGACCCCCCGCCGCTGGTCGACGCTCAATCACTCCAGCTACACGTGGACCACCAGCGCAACGCGGTGGTAAACCCCAAGTCGTTGTCCTACGGCGTCGTCACGGGGGAGACCAACGAGGTTATAGATCCACGCCCGAAGAGCTCCATGGCGCGCACCCATGTCGGTCAGCCGAGCATCAAGAAATGTTCCCAGCTCCATCATGGACAAGTGTGGGACCGATCGGCGCAGAACGAAGCGGAAGCGATGCCGTGCTACGTCCTCCGAGAGGACGCACTCCCCGGAGCCTCCAGCACGTCCAGTACCTCGCACTCCAGCGCCAGCTCCAGTATCTCCTTGCGTGGTCCCATTCTCCTCTCCTGAATCTCTTCCTGAAGCCCCTGCTTGTGCTCACTCTGATGCTGGCAATCCAGGAACTCCCCCTGAAGTACCTCGCGCATGGACAGAGGAAGATGACCAGCAGCTTTGCAGCCTGAAAGCGGACAACCGGTCCAAGTACTCGTACAAATCGCTGGCCAAGAAGCTCAACAGGTCCATTGCGGATGTCACGCAGCGCTGGAGGAGCCTGGAACGTCTCAGGAAGTTGAAGGAGCAGCACCAGAAAGCGACCATCTCGAACCAATGCACCTGAGCTCAGACGGCGATGCTCCGTGGTAAAATGATCGTGGGCAGTTAGGCAGGAGTTCTGCCAACCGTCTAAACTACCCATCGGCAATCATGATGGAGGCGGCTTTTAGGCGGTTCGGTTTTTCTTCCCCCTGCGGGGGGTGTGTGTGTGGCCCCCCTGTTCCTAAGGGGTTCTGCGGTCGTGTCTCTCTTTTTCCTTTTCCTTTTTGGAGTCGGGTGCCACCATGCGGATTGCTGATTCAAAAGTACCTCGAGAGTGGCGATGGCACCCCTGATGAGGACGCCTCTCACGAGCGAAATTGTTTCAGGATACGCATGCCGAAACTCCAACCTGATTCAGTGCTTGAGTCCACCTACGTTTCGGGGTGCACATTCACAGTTTGCCGTCTCATATCAAGTGTGTGTGTGTGTGTGTGTGTGTGTGTGTGTGTGTGTGTGTGTGTGTGTGTGTGTGTGTGTGTGTGTTTTTTTCAGGATATACATTTTTTCCGTTTGCGCTGAAGTGGTGGTTTGGATTGGTTGTTTGGGGAATTGAACCGCTGGCAAAAATGTTTTTTTGCAATTGCCTGGACATGTTTCAGTTTTGAAGGGTCCCAATCGTTATTGCGTGCGTCTCTTTTCGTGGTACCCCCGAAAGGAGGTTGATTTCAAGGGAAACCAAGGGTATTTTGAAACACACACACACACACAATTCTTCGATATCCTCAGCTTCCTCTTGGCCCAAGTGGCACTTTCCGACACATCAAAGGCCCCAAAACTAATCTTTCGACTTTGGTTTCCTTTGTTCCTCATTGATTGCACCATATGTGGTTTCCTGTTGCTTTGGTCCTTTTTTCCTCGCTCAAGACGACACCCAGGAGGCAAAACCTCTTTTGCGGGAACCCCCCCTTTCTGGTTGGCACAAGGGGTGGCTCATGGGGCTCATTTTCTCATTCCCTGAGAACCGGCAAGCCTGGGAAATGGGGAAAAGAGAGAAAAAAGATTGCCCTTGGTTTTACCCCCATCCCCCCCTCCTTTGTCTTGCCTTGGTTTTACTCCCCTCCCCCCATTTGGTGTTTGTTTTACACCCCTCCACCCCCCAGAAGGGGTTTTGCTTTGGCTTCCTGTAGTTTTCGCTCCAATTGTGCTTCTTTTAACCGACAATTCCGCCCGCCCAAAAACAACAACCATATTTTTTTTTTTATGTTTTCCTTTTTTCCTTGGTTTCCTTGGCTCTCGCGCCGCCGCTTCAATCTGGGTTTGTTTCAGAAGGACATTTTCTCCCGTGCTTGTTTTTTCGTTTTTGCGAGGAGGCGATTGCGAAGCAAACTGGGCGAGTGCATGAAGTTTGCATGAACCTCGATGACTTCGAGCCGCTCAGCTTTCTTGTGGCGGCTTTCTCTTCTCAACGAATTGGTTCCGATCAATGGGGGAGTCATCTGACTTTCCGCATCCGGCTTCGGAGCCCGTTCTTTTTGTCTTGAGCGGGCGGTTTTCTAGGACATTTCTGGGGATTGCAGGCTCGGAGCATGACAGTCCGGCAAAATCAGGCTTGGTATAGCCCAGAATGGAGCAAAAAGGGTATCCAGTGGGGTTCTTGCTGTTTCCGTGGGAACTCAAACCCCTCTTTTTGTAGGTTCCCTATTATCTGGCCCTGTTGGGAATGGAAGCACATGCAAAGAATGGGCTCTGGGTACCCTTGCAGTGGTGATTGTGTCAGATTTCAGGCTTCCCGAAATTTGTGCGAGTTTTTTTTTGTTGGGCTGGGACACACACACACACACACAAGAGGCCATCAAGAATCAAGAACCCAATTCAAGCGGCGAGCTGAATCTCAAATATGCAACACGGCTGTGGGGTCGAGCGATGCTTGGATTGATGCGTGAGCACGCCATTCAGGAAGCCCAGCCTTAAACCGTCCTAAGCTAACTGTATACCCACCCAACTGAAGCCCCGCCGTTAAGCCACACGCGCACCCTACACAAATCCTGAACCAACTTAAGCTCACAGTAAACCCATCGTAGACCGACCCCAAACCGATTGTACACCAACCCTAGGACCACCTTAAGCCCGCCCTACCACCACCCGAGCCTACGTAAATGCACCACAAGACCACCCTTCAAAAAAGTTAAGCCCACCCTAAACCAACCCTAGGCAAACTCTAACCCCCATGCCGAATTTCCAATTCGAGCCCGTACGCCTGCTAGAAATGCCAGTTTGCTTTCGCGTGAAGGCGCAGGTTTTGACGGAAAGGTGCAGCACAGGTGCCCGTGAAGCACAGATCTTTGATCAGCTCATCGCCTGGCTTGGAGCAGTCACGTTTGCAGCACACGCGGAGATGTTCAAGGGAAGCCCCACAGCCTCAAAAAACACTCGCCCAGGTTGCCAAGGGGCATCCATTCGTGGTTCAAAACCATAGGTGTCCCTTTTTAGGTTGGTCTGGTTACAAATAGATGGCAGTGGTTTAGATGGGTTTCATTGCATTTGCCAGGGCCATCTTGTTGAAACGGCCACCTGTGGTACGCGATGGATCTCAGGCAGCAGGCTCGCCAAGCGATCCAAACGGCGTGCTACGGCTACTACCAGGGCGGTGCTACAGACGAGTGGACTCTGAAGGAGCCTGGCCGAAATCGGCCGCGAAGATCGCCGGTCCAGCAAAAGCCTGTATTGACAGGTCGGTGGACACCTCGCGGGCCCCGGATTGAATTGGGCCTTAGGAAACCAACCTGAAGGACCCAACACACACACACACACACACACACTCCCTTCCCGGTTTGTGTATTCTTTTGAATCGGACATCCGGTGACCCTGTTTTTTTTTGAAAGGCGAATTTTGGAAGAGTTTCATTTTGGCGGCGGGTCGATGTGTGAACAAGAAATATAGGGATCCCTAGGTAATCAAGGGCTACCAAACCCCGATTCCCATAGTAGAGTGCTGGAGTGAACCCCTCGGCACCTCGAGGGCGTCATGTGCCGTGAACCATTCGTCGCCTTTGGTCCATAGAGTGTTTTTTCATGCATGCTATTCGTGTCAACAGAAAACTGTTGGTACAGAACCAAGTGTGCTGCCATTTTTCCTCTTCTTTGCCATGGGAGGAGGCACCCCTTCGGATGCATTTGGGCAGGATGTTTTTCTTGTTCAGCTCATTCGCCGCTGCACGTTAGTGTAACACCGGTGTCACTTTCCATATCGTTCACTTCTGATTCTGAACATACGTTCGCTTGTTAGCTTCTTTGGCTTTGTCTTGGCTAGCTCGAAGGATTGCCATGCATTCCACGTTCAATCTGCACACGTGCGCGTGGGTCGATTTGTTGAACCCTTCAGGGCTTGTGTGTGTGTCTGGCTGGCCGATGTCAAACGCTGTCAGAATCAACTCATTCGCGCCCAGACATGTGTTCAACAATTAGGGGACCCCTACAGGTTGAGTTCCTTTTCAAACACAGACAGACCTTCTCTTTTATTTTTTTGAAAAGCGAGTGAGTGGCACTCGGCTGTGTGCCTTGGGGAGGTTTCAAGAGGGGTCTTTCTTTCAATTCCCTTTGGAAGTTGACCTCTAACAGGGGGCAGTTTCAGTGGAATCCAGCAAAGGGAATTCCAGTGTCGCCAGAAAAGCTGAAGAGGGACTTGGGCTGCTTTCAAGGGCAGCCAAGGATTTGTCCCCTGAAAGCTGGGGGGTTCATCCAAGAACTGCTCCGGAGTGGTTCGCAACACGGGCGAGGTTGAACAAAGCTGCAAAGGGTTGCTGATGTGGGCTTATTTTCAAGCCTTTGAACAGAACCAATGGGCATTTTACTTGAATGGGAAATCCTGAAGGGAGATGCTAAAACAATAGGAGTGTCAGATTGAACTGTTTATTTGAGGACCAGAAGGGGAAGACACCCGAATCCTCTCACGGAAGCCACGGAAGGCTTGGCCGACACCAGGGGCATCAGTCCCGTTTACAGCGCGGCACAGTGGGATTGTTTCCCCCATTTTCACAATGAAAGGCTCCACCTTGGAGCACGTTGGACAAAGGAAGGGCATGGTTCCTTTTTCTTGGAGGGCGCCCAAGAAAGAAACCCAGTCGGACGAGCCCAAAGGCGACCAATCATGCTTGTGGGTCCAAATCCCTATGAAAGACCCGCCCCCGGTTTTGCGCCTGGCCCAGGAAAATCGCTACGCCTTCGAGAGGTACAGGATAATACCCAGAGTGCTGGTGCCCGTGTCGCCTCCCGGATCGTTTGGTTTTTCCTTATTTTCTTTCCAGGGAGTTGACCGAAGCTGGGGTGTGGGAAGCCCGAAGGGTGGGTAAGAAACCAAGAGCCCAAGTGCTAGTGTTTGATGGCGACAAGCCACCTCGCTGGTAGCTGACATGGATACCCCACATGACCCCAGTCCGCTGAGTTCACGGGCCCCAGGTTCCAGGTTCAAGGCCCTCTCCCCCCCCCCCCCGACTACTCCGTTTTTTTGTTGGGGATCATTTCAGTCGCATCGTTTAGGCTTTGGGCCAATCCACTCAGGAAGGGGAGTTGAGGCAAACAGGTGTGTGGTTCATAGGGACCGACAGCCACCTGTCAAACCGGATGTGCTGTGGGGGTTCTCTTGGTGCGTGAAGCCTTTGGAGCGCTGACTGCTCAGTACCGTGGACCTGCGGTGCTCTTTCTTCGGCATCAACTGCCGGTTTCCGGTGATGATCGCCCCCTCGGCCATGCACGGGCAGGCCGGTTGAGGGTTGGGCGATGTGTTTGGACCCATGAGGAACTGGGGCAAAAATGGATGGGGAGCCCGAGTGGTATCGCCAACTGCAAACCTTCGGAGCTTTTCGGTAAACAGATTTTCGAACCCCGAGCCCCTCGGAAAGCCATCCGAATCCTGTGCAACAGCCGCTGACCGAGAATCCAATCCAGCAACTTCATGGAGCTCGGAGAACACGCCATCCAACCGCATGGAACCCTTAGACCTTCCGACCTTCCGGAACCGATCCAACCGCCGGCCCGGAACCCGATCCAGCTGGGCCTATCGACTCCATGAACGGGGAAACAAGGGTGGTGGGTTTGCAATTTGGAATTCCCCAACTGGTTTGTTGACATCTTCAAGAATCGGGATGATTTTCCTTTGGTTGCCCCCTTTGGTTGCCCTTGTAAGACAACCTTTCTAAAGGGGTACCAGCACATAATGGATTTGGAGGGGGGCTGGCTAGAAAGAAAACCGAGAAAAAGGTGGCTACCCTGGGAAAAACTGGATATTGGCCCGCAACTTATTTGAAAATTCCAAATTTCCTGAGGTAGTTTGAGGGTCCAAACGTTAAAACATTTCTTTTTCCAGCTGAATTACAGGATGTCCTTGTAAATTACACCCCAGTTTGTGGGGTGTATGCTTTGAGGAAAAGTGGTTGTAAAGCTGCTTTTTTCCCCGTGTCCAAGCCCACCTTTGGCAGAACCCCTGTCGCCCTGTGGTTTGTAAGATGTAAAGGCCCAGGTTTTTACCAATTGAGCTCCCACATTGGCCCTTTCCCCGGATTTTCGAAGCACCAGCAGAAAAGGCGCCGCATGTTCCCTTTTGTTCTTCTTCTTCTTCCCTAAATCATTGCCAGTTGCTGCCGTTGTCCCAGCAACCGTGACTGTGTTTTGGGGTTGCATGCATATATACCAAGAAGCCGCTCGCCACTGTGCTTGATTTTTTTCTTTTTTTTTCTCTTTTTTTTTGAGGGGTCCAAACGGCAAAACACAACTTGCGCGTTTCAGATCCTTATTTTGACGAGCATACCCATATTTCGCCGTTTGCTGCTTTTCAACATCCCCTCTCTGGTGTTTGAAGTTTCCTCTATAGGGGAAGTCAGATAGTGGAAGACTTGGAAGTATGTGATGGTTTGCATACCCTAGCCTTCCCCTTTTGAACCACCCCCAAAAGGGTTCCCTCAACCCCTTTCTTTTTGCCACCTGCTCTACAGCTCTCTAGATGGAAATGGGTGTGAATGGACCCATCTTTCTTTCTATGGTTTACATGTGGAATATCCTTGCTGGTGCTCTGTAGGAAATGTGCGAAAGAACCGGAACAGAATTTCCTTATAAGGAAATTACCAGTTGGATGGTTCATAAGGGTTATTCCACTTCTCATTCCCTGCATCTCTCGCACCAGCAAGTTTTGGTACCAACCTGAACCTGAAAAACATCGCTGGATCCACCTTTCAACCACCTGTGAACATAGGTGTCCTTTTTGGTTGTGTTGCCAGAAGATGGCGATTCCTGGTGTACCTGGTGGTTTAATCATCTACCAGGGCCATCTATTTCCCCTAAAAGGACACCCATGCCTTTGAACCCATCAAACCTTTCAACCCTTTTCCTTAGGGTTTGAACCTGGGTTCTTTTCAAACACTGGCCGTTTCCCCTGGGTTTGTTGTTTTTTGGAAAGTAGGATCCCTGGAAAGAATAGAAAGGGAAGGTAATTGCTAGACCTATAGGGAACCCTGAGGTTATAGGTGTCCTTTGACCTCCCATTAACCGTAAACCACTCACCTGGGCTGTTGAACAGGCTCAATCCTTCCGTTGGGTTACGAAAGGATTGACTTCCCTAGACTTTTGGCACCACCAAAAGCGCCCCAAACCGCACTGAACGTCCGCGTCAGGCCCACGAGGAGGCGGAGAAGGCCACGGCGCGCGCGGCGGTGCGGGCGGGGAGCGCCTTCACGCTGAGCTCCTTGAGCACGATGTCCATGGAGGACGGGGGGCGTTGGGCTTGTTTTGGGTTTTGGGGTGGTGGGGTGGAGGACGGGGAGCGTTGGGCTTTGTTTTTGGGGGGTGGGGGGGGGGTGGGGGGGTGGGGGGGGGTGGGGGGGGGGTGGGGGGGGGTGGGGGGGGGTTGGTTGGGTTTGTTTTGGGGGGTGGAGGAGGGGCGTTGGGTTTGCTTTAGGTGGGTGGGGTTGGGGGGGTTGCTCGGGGGAGGGGGGGTTGGGGCGGATGGTCTATGAAGTTAAGGTTGAGCTTGGGGCAGACGTGGGCTGGGTTTACGGTGGGTTTAGGGTGAGGACAGGGTGGGCTTAAGGAGGACTTAGGGTGCTTTGGTTACGCTTAGCGTAGGTTTAAGGGTGAACTATTTGGTGCAGGGCGGTTTCTTAAGTAATCTCAATAGGAACAATACATGTATATGCATATGTACATTTATGGAGATATACACATATAAACATATATATATATATATATATCCATGGGTGTGGAAAAGTTCCGGTTGTGAACATATTTGTCATTTGCATGCCCATGTTGTCATCGTGCCATCAGAGGGGGAGGGGTGGGGGATGATAACGTTTGGCTTCACGAGCACGCGCGTACGTGCGCTCGCCACCTCGCCTGGGCCTCAAGCGTGCTTGTGCGCTTGTATGCACGGAGCCGCACAGGGTTCCGAAGTCTCCGCTGAAGGTCAATTGGGGCTATTTGGGACACCGCCTGACTTTTTTGAGAGGCGCGCCCAGCAATTTTGAAGCTCGGGTCTGAGCAGCCTTCCACGTCGTTGCGTGTGTCGGTGGCATTTTATAGGGCTGAGCTGCAGCTATTCTTCTCTATTACCGCGTGAGAGTCCGCATGCAAGAATTCTGAAAGCATTCCAATGCCTCCACGACATGACCCAGATAGGTAGTGGAGCTGTAAACGGTGATACCGATCGAAAACAAGCGCAGAAAACTCCTGACGAACCCTCGCCGATTTTATATACAATCATATATCTATGCATATATGTATCTAGACTCATACATATGTATATATATATACATATCTAAAATACATGTAAATATGTTCATACACACACGCGAAGAGAGAGGGAGAGAGAGAGAGAGAGAGCGAGAGAGAGAAAAAGAGAGAGAGAGAGAGAGAGACAGAGAGAGAGAGACAGAGAGAGAGAGAGAGAGAAATATATATATATATATATATATGCATATATATATATATTATATATATATATATTATATATATATAGATATATGCATGGTATATACACGCGTGTACACGCGCGCGTGTTATTTCAAGGTGACCGGTGGTGGATTGTGAAACAGCTCTCTCAAAGCTCCCTCCCAATTATATTCATTCGGGTGTGTTTCTTACAGGTTTCCCACTTCGCAAAGGGAACCTGTCTATGTTCTGGCTCCCCCGTATATCTTCATATGCCCTCCCATGAACTAGCGTGGAACCGGACAGGGGCGTCCTGGAAGACTGTTTTCCTTTTTGCGGGACAGTTCCATCTTAGTTGGTGGAGGGTATCTGCAAATTTGATGACGGGCACACCTCGGCATAAAGCAAGCTCACGATGATGAAGGTGGTCCCTTACTTGCGGATCCCTTTTGCCGGGTGCGAGCGCACTTGCGCCGCGCAGGATGTGGCGGGAGCCGTGCCCATGGATGACCAGCACATGCCGAAAGGCTTTGAGCATGGCTCATGCTCAGCAAACGTGAAAGCGATCTGAGCATCGAATCTGCGCAACTTGCAACAACCTGGGGTTTGGTGTAGTGCGCAGTGTGCACGTGTCAGTTTTGCTACCATCAGTCGCGTGGCTGGGATTGTTGCCGGCAAGTCTTGAAGCTTTCAACGGGCCCCTTTCGGAGGCAACCTTTGGTCATGGATCCGGGCAGCTAGATGCAATAGTGTAGCATTCCAGTGGTGCACTCAATATCTTCACATATGAAGTTGAGGGCCGCCAAGACATTGGAGAAGAGTTTTGCACGATGCTCTGCCAGGCCTGATGTTCCAGCTGCTTGACTCAATTCAGCCATGTGATAGAAGGAACTTCTTTCCATCTCCGTGCAATGCGCCCGGAAATGCCCGACGACGAACTCACGGTGCGTGCCATTTCGCCGAGGCTCTACGTGTTCAAGCGCAGAGATATCACAGAGGCCGCAGCAAGTGCTCAACATTGACCGGGTGAATCTTCCGTTTCAATGTTTTCATTTGTTGGCTTCGGATATTTCCTGCGTGCGGCTAGGGGTGGTTTCCCTTGAATGAGGACCCTTGAGTCATTTTGGTCCAAAGCTGTGGGTCTGGGCACTGATCTGTTTGTTTTTTGTTTTTTTTTCCTCGATGGGGAACGTCTCCCTTTTTGAGAGCCTTTCTTGTTTTGACTCAGATCCCTGTAAGGACATATTCCAGGGGCAGCCAAACTTAAACCAACCAAAATAGAGGGGACCGCTATTTTGCGAAGCCTCATGTGCAAAAGGAAGCCACAAGAAACGAAAACACCAGTTGAACAAAAACCCAACCCCAAGTGGAAACAAGCCAGGTGAAAAGGATGCTGAAGGTTTCTAAATCACTTACAAGCAGAAAATTCAGACGCACAACTAGCCCTGGATCCCAGATGGGGTTGAAGAGAAGATCCCACATTGACAACCAGTAGCTCATACTCCCTAGAGTTTCTTTAAACGAAGCTGGCGAGACCAGCGCCTCCCTTTGGACTGACTCGCGCAGCTCATCGTGAAGAAGGCTGAGAGGCTGGGGTACAAAGCCCTCTGCCTCACGGCCCGGGATCCCAGAGCGCGGGAAGCCACCGTGGATGGTTGCGAGATCCATATCGCACCGTTCAGAAACCCTGGACCGATTCGATTCCCCGGGAAATGCCAACAAAGAATGGTTTTCAGTGGTGCAGGATTTTGCCCATCCACAGTACGGAAGAGGGGGAGGGTCGGGGAACTTGATTGTATGCTTTCTCCGGGAACTATAGCTTCTCACCTGCTTTTGTTGGGGATGGGGGGGGAAACAAAATATGTGTTGTTAGGGAGCTACAACTTCTCTCAGAACTTTTTTTTGGCAAGAAAGACTCACAGCCCTGTCATTAACTCATCGGTGTATTGAGTGTATTGTCCTGTAAGATTCCTTTGGCGATGTTTCCCTTGGTTGGCTGAGAATCGAGAGGACATCTACCATCTTCGGGTGTCCCCCACCACCAATCCCGACTGGTGCCAACTGGCGCGAAGTGGATTTTGTTCTTGGCAACATTTCTCAGATGCTTTACAACATTTGCCAACTTATAGCGCATGGGTTTGATTTACTCGTATGATCAATAAGACCGTTAGTTTTTCCGAAATCCCTTAAATCAGAAAACGCATGTATTTCACACCAACTAATTTATGTCTTGCATACTTTGAAAAATCGGGTTTTCCAAGATCCCCAGGGATTGACATGCTACCCCGAAAAAAGAAGAAGAAGCAACACAAAGCCGCTTTTTTCATGTTTTTGTTTGGGGGGGAGGGGGGCGTTATGGACATCTGCCGGTGGCCGGTGCCATGGCTTCGAGGTGGATGCACCCTGCACTGGCCGGCGCGAGCGGGACATCCGGAGCGGTGGCTCGCCAGCGCATCCAAAGCCGAAAGCTTCGCATCGGGTGCCCTTCGTGGTATCCGTTTTTCGGTGGGTACCCTTTGTGGGAACCCCAAGGCAACCTCATGTTTGTTTTTTTTTGTTTAAAGGTGGGTACATTTGTTTTTGGGGTGTTCTATTTTAGGGGAACCGAGAGGAAGACTAGAAACATGAGGGCACGAGCGAAAGACACATGTTGATTGCCACAGTAGGCGGTTCCACTTGGTTTGCTTGGGTTTGGAGTAAGGCCTATAAATCCGTAGAACCATGTCAGTAGAACCAAAGGCCAATCAGTTTTGGGCGCTGATTCAGTCACAGTTACTTGCGAAATTGGAGCCACGTGATCCGACCTCTCATCCGATTCTTTGGACTTGCTTTTGTGGAGGCTCAGTAGGGTGTTTCTTGGAGTTAAGTCCACTTGGCGCTTTACAATATATAGAGTGTTGCCCAATCCTAATCCATCATCCCTATTGGAAAACAAACCGCAACCCATTTGTTTTTTCTTTTGAGGGGTACTTTGTTCCGGTGGTTTTGCAGGGAAGCCACAAGGATCGCCGCCATTTTGGGGGTTCCGCACATACCCAGCTGACAAAAAGGGAGGGGGGGAATGTTGTTTCCGCTTGTGGAGGTGATCAACGTCAAAAACTGGGCTTGTTTCCCTTCACACCACTTGTGCCTATGGTGAAGAAACAGAGGGCTTGACCCTCCACTACCCGCAGCAAGCTGGATATTGGGTGAAATGAGAGGACTGTTTCAACTAAGGGTAGCTTGATGGAGCTTCATGGTTCTACCAAGGATGAATCAATAAACCCAAGAAGTTCGCAGGATCAATGAAATCATGGACACCTAGGATTGAATAAAACAGAATGATTTATGAACCCATGAATCGGAATCAACTGAGGACTAGAAACCAAGGATCAATGAGGGCTCTGTTACTTTTTGGGGAGAGAGATATTTTTTTCAGAGGAATTCCTCCGACTATATACCCGGATTGCATGTATACGTCAATACCAACCTGGGAATAGAAGAGTCCACTGAGGAATTGCCCATCATCAACCCAGGGTGCCCACTTGGGATGTCTTCTCCGAAAGAAGAAACAAAAAGCACTGCCGCGTCAACGGCTCGTGAGAGCCATGCGACTCACCTAGTGAGTCGCCGACTGACCGAGGCTTTGCGGTGTCGGACGCCATGGGGCAGCTACCGAACATCCAGATGCTGGGGCATGTCGTGAACCAGCAGCCTCTTGGATTTTGCTTGCGACGCGAGGGAGGCCAAAGGGTCGGGCCATCATTCGGTGGCTACCGAAAGTGGCAGCGGAACTGATGGAACACACCGGTCTTGTTCTCATATGTGCGGTTGTTCTTCTCTTTTGTTCTTTGGGGGGGGAGGCTATGTTGTTTTCGCAGGGGAGGTGGTCGCAAGTTTCCAGCCTTTTTGGACCTCCAAAAGTGGCAGTTTCAGATACAACCCTGGAATCCACCAGTAATGGAATCCACCAGTAACGGGTTGACTCCAGGTTTCACCCTTGGAGCCAAGGAGTGGGCGTGCTGTGTTCTACCAAACTTTGTTTGAGGGGAGGGTATGTGTGGGTATGTGTGAACCCCCTGATTACAAAGAGTATGCTCCACAAAATCCACCGTTCGCACGGCAGGGGGGCAGAGATGGCCCATAGAGCTCTGGGTCTGATAAACCCATTGTACCTGCATTGCCCATTTCGAACTTGCTAATCCATTAGATGGATCGTACAAGTGTGTGTGTGTGTGTGTGTGTGTGTGTGCGTGTGGGGGTGCGCGTTTGCGTACGCGTGCTCATTCTTGCTCATGCGTGCTCGTGTGTGCTTATGTGTGCGCAAGCGTGCTCATGTGTTGGCGTGCTGGCTGGCTTAAGAACCCAGAGAGTCACTGCGGAAATTTGTTTTGCTTTGGGGTCATGTCGTATATCAAGGGAATCCCCATTCAAGTGACAAATAAACAACACATATTGGGCGAAATTGTTAGAATGGGGTTGTTGGGTACTCCTTTCAAGTTTAGTGTGTGTACGCATTCAGCCCCTCATGCTAGTCACAAGGGTTGCCTACTATCACATATTTTTGGAGATGCGAGTCGAAGCGTGGCCAACTGAGGCTCGTAGAGTTTGAGGCCCAAAAGGACGGCGCGTACGTCTGACGTGGTTTCTGAGCCATGTGAGGTTGGGTCAGAAAACTGTCAGGATCTGGGGTTCGGGACGGGGACGCCGTAAATTTCACTGGGGAACTACAGGGGAAGTGGGGTTCCTGATTTGCGAAATGTTTGTCCCAATTTAGGGCAGCAACTTGGCTATCTTGGCTATCTAGGTATACCTGCATTCAGTCAGACTTTCTTTTTACCATCCCTCTGGAAATTATTTGGGAACGTCTTTCTTTGGGGACCCTCTGTTGGAAAGGCAAAATGAAGAGGAGACTTGTTGTCAAAAACAAATAGAAACATAACAAAGTTTATTCGTTTCTTGAACGTGTATTCTTTTCTGGTTGGTTCAAAGGGAAAGCAACAGGATACGCACAACCTACGCGGTTCACATCCATATTTGGACTCATGCAACTACGGTCCCCTCGTTTTGTTGACATCTCTCAGGATGTTCAAAAAGGGGAATAGGGAACCCTGTGAAACATGCAACCATTTCTTGTGGTCCAAATTTGATCAGTTTTCACAAGCAGCGTGCTTATTCAAAGAGTTTAAAAGCATTAGCCTTTGCTGTGCGTGCCAGGACCTTACCCTGGACTGGGGCATCATCAGATGGTTGAAATCCATCTGCAATTTGCCCGTGATCGCCAAGGCGGGCGTCCTGCCAAGGCTAAGGTGCCGTTTGGCGAGCGCCCCCATGGTGCAGGTCCTCTTCATTGATCCCTTAGTTCGGGGTTTGGAGATGGTCAAGAAATTCTGCATCGCGAAAGCTGGCTGAAGTCCCTCTTGCTGATGCAATGGGGCCGGTGCCCTTGGCTCAGGAAGGTGAAGTTTCCTCGCGGCACCCCGGATTTGTGCCGCCCACCCAGCCCCCCTTGCGTGGAAGCTACCTACTGGCGTAGAACGAGTCCCTGGCCGATGAAGCTATTGCTTGTCGTTCATGATGCCTCGGCGCATCGACTCAGCGCGCGCAGTTGTCCTGTTTTTGGGCACATGTCCTGGGTGTTTGCATGAAGTGTGGCACAAGAACCGACTGCGAAATGGGTTTTGGGTGCTATGACCTTTTCAACCCGGTGCAAAAGTAAGGCTTCCCAACAACTCCAACACATTTGCGTGAAAAGCGCGGTGTCCGCCTAAACACCTTGAAAAGCAGCTCTGGCGCTTCCTTGAACAGCAGGGTTTCCCTGAACCAATCACCTCGAAAAGCAGGGTTTCCTCTCAGCATCTACCATGAGAACAGTGGAGTTTCCCTTAAAACTGCCTCGAAAAGCGAGGTTCCCCAGTTTCCAAAAACAAAGGCCGCGAGATTCCCCACAAACAAAAACGTGGAGCAGCAGGGTTTCGAAACAAGGAACCATTTTGAACAGGGTTTCCCCTGAACAAACATTTTGACCAGTGCCCGTTTTTGTGTGCAGGGCGTGCTGCACCCGCTGGACGCGCGCTGCGCCATTGAAGCGGGAGCTGATGCCATCGCGCGAGTCCCAAGACGCCGACTGCATTGAAGGTTGACACATCCGGGGGCCCAGAGGTTCCATTTTTGCACCAGGACGTGTTTTCCAGCAAAGAACAAGGAATGCTTGGGGGGTGGCAACACAGGGAGGTAGACAAAGAGACCCAGCACTTTTTTCTTGGGGCATCAACCGTTTGGTATTTGCGACCTTGGGGTAGTCAAAAAGCGGAATGGGGAGCACCGCCCATACCTGAGGAACCCAAACCTTTCAGGTTGCTTCATGGATCCACCCACGAACCATCTTACAAGCTACATCAGCTGCCCGAGGTCTGATGGTTTAGATTGGTGGTTTGGAGGTTTGCGCACCGTATCCATTTGGTTTGCAAAGGGTGTTGCAAACGATGCTTGCGGACGTTGACGGTTCTGGTGTAAAACACGTGGATTCTACCAGAACATGCTGTAAAACACAGCATTTACAAACACTTGGACTAAATCTCCACCCATGGTTTGTGGCATCAGTTTTGCCCCCATGCTTCCCCAAGAGTAGAGACGCACCGCGGTGAGGTCGTTTCGAACCACGGAGGCTCGGGAATCTTCGTTTCGCATCGGGCTGGAACAGTCTCAAGCTGGAGGAATCGGGTGTCAAGCATGTCCGTGTAGCGTGCACTGAGAAAAATCGTGCAGAAAGTCCCTTACCCGCAATTCACGTTAAGGCAATAAAAGTAAGAATCACACGTTGCAGTCATACTTTGCAAACCAAATGAATCTTCGCAGTAGAAGTTGTGTTCATTTCCATGTCCATTTGTTGCCCGAAATCAGGATCCCTTTGAGACCCGTTCTAAAAAGGACGGCAAGGGGGCACAGACCCAAAATGGCACTTCGCCTTTTGTGCAACCCTCGCATATTTCGGCTGATTCAGAATACTAAAAAACAAAGGGGCAGGTGATACATCAGGAACCATGGCTACAACCCAAAGCCACGATGTAAGTCCCCCTTCAGTCTGGGTACTCTAAACCGGGTTTGCCTCTCAGATTCCTTTGCCTTTGAATGGATGCCACTCCGAGACAATCCGAGGTCGTTTGAACAGTCGTGGCTTCAGCATGTTTTAGAAAGGAGTTCAATCGCACAACCCAAATTTCCCAAACCGTAGGGACAAGACCGCCCGGCGACACCCGAAGAAAAAACAACACATGTACAACATCCGAGGCTGGTTGCTGACGAATGGGCAGGCGAAACGGGAAGCCACCATATTTCACCCACCATATTTGGTGCTTCCAAATTTTTACAGGTCAGTCATTTCGGTTTCATCTCTGTTTCACACCATATTCTGGTGCTTCCAAATCTTGCTGGTTCTCAGGGAACGAGAAGTGGAATGACCCAAACAAAAGACCATCCAACTGGTGGTTTCCTAGGGGACAAAAGCCTGGGTTCCTTCCCAACACCCTGGGTCATTCCCTGCCTATCGCAGCAGCAAGAAATCCATTACAACAATGGGGGCTCATAGAACCACTGTTTAAGGATGATCCAAGCTGGGACACCTTTCTTTTGACAGGGGCAAGGAACCCCAGACATATTCTGGAAATCCCATATAAAAACCCTTATAAACCATCCATTGTGGTTTCCTTTAAGGGAACTACTGGGTTCCCTTGAACCCCATTCCCTACCTCTCGCACCAGCTTCCAAAGCCTTCTCGCCGCTCCAAACGCTTGTCCAGGCCGGCAGCTGGATAGCACCCCCGCCACCATCGACGTCTTGCCCTGGATCGCGGAAGAGGTCAAGGGCCAGGCAGTCGGCGGTCGGCCAGCGGCCGGTTCGTGTGGGGGGAGACGCCGAAGCCCCATTGGTTGAACCATCACTTTCTTGGCCCAAGGTAATGTCCTGAGCAGTGATGCTTTCAGGGGGAACAAGGGGAAAACTAAAAAAGGAAACCAACAGGAAACCAAAAGGACACCAAAATCAAACCGACTTCAAACCAAAAGGAAGTCAAAGGCAGCTAAAATGAGGTGTGTCGCCCCCCAATGGGGTAGATTCGTTTTTTGAGACAAACCTAAAGTTGCCAGAATCAAGCTTTTGACACTGGATTCATGAACCTGGGGGGCGGATCAACAGGTGTTTCCTCCAGAAGTGATCCGGATTCCTTTTACACCGCTTGTACATGGTTGGGCTGTGTCATGCCAATCATTTTGGAAGTTGCGCGGATGAAAGTTGACAGCCACATTCGCGTGGGGCAAGGTCGTTCAACATTACCTCACAGACATGCCAAGTTGAATTCAGCGCCCAAAACTCCCATCAGCAATTTTGCAAGGTGGTTCTACTGCCTGGCTTTTTGGTGTTTATGGTCAGGCCTACATAAACAGTTAAGAGCCATGTTGCCAAAGCCAGCGTCATATTGCCGTTTTGGTGGCCAAAATCATGTGAGAGCCGAAGCATGAGCAGTTCAACTAAAACTGCTCGCATGCACTGCCAATTGCGACGGGGAGGCTAACAGCTACATCATATACCTGGACCCTCAAACTATCCTTAATTGAACATGGGATATTGAAGCAAATTGATGGGGATATGTGCAATTTATGGGTAGTTTGAGGGCCCAGCTGTTTGGTGTTTTAGGGTCGGGCGCCAAAAACTCGGAGCGAGCGCCAGATCCCCATCTTCATCGACGGGGGCATCCGGCGTGGCACCGACGTCTTCAAAGCCTTAGGGCAGCTCGATTGGATCAAAAGCTCACCGAGCGTGGATCATCCACTTGCGGGTGCGATAGGCAGATGTCGGAATGACCCCTATAAACCATCCCTTGTGGCTTCCCTCAAGGGTCATCCCCTCATTCCCTGCTCAGCACCAGCAAGTCCAATAGAACCTGGAGACCCGCAAGTTGACCGCCGTGTGGTTCTCCAGTGCCAAGTAAGAAAAAGGCGAACACATTTCGGCCATATGGGCGGAAGCTGATCTTGCACAGTTGAAGCAACGGTGTAAATCCGGGCCCCCAAACTACCCTTTAACATGAGAATTCCCCGGGCGATATCAACGAATAGCTCGAGGGTGCCTCCCTTGAAAGTGGGATCTCTTCCAATGGTGCAATACTCAGGCTGTTTTTTTTTGTCAATGACCACTGCAAGAGGTAACCAACAAAAACCATCAAATCTCAAAAGAACGAATTGCTCCAGATTTCCCGTTTCTTGTTGCGGGTATCATGTTCGCCTCTGACTCAAATTGGGCTGGTTCCCCCGTTTTTTTTTTTTTTTTTTTTTTTTTAAATCTACCTCGAGCGAGGCTGGGAGCCAGCGCCGTCATGTTTGCGCGCCGGGCCCACAGGAAGCGAGCGAGTCCGGTATTCCGGATCCTCTTTTTGAGGTTTGCGGGTACCTGCGGGCCCGGGCGGTGCAGAGGAATTGGAAGCTGCTCATAAATTTGGTTGGCCATATCGAATGTTACCGGGTAGTTTGAGGGGTTTGCAAATTGCTTTACAAGGAAACCAAAAGGAACCCATGGTTTTGGGGCTCCGAATCCATATTCCGACACATCCCGACCATACACCGCCCCAACTGAAGAATACACAAAACCAACGTCTGGCGTCAAACCACTGACCTCCCACAAAAAGTCCGAGGATGAGCTAGAATCGTCCCATGTCTTGGGGTACCGGACTGTCTTTGGACACCTGGAGAACAAGCCAAGTGAGGACTGAGAGAGAGAGAGATCAGGACACTAAGTTTCAGCCACAAGATCCACGGGACTCGCGAGAATTCGCCAAATGTCAGCCACAAGCAACCCTTCTCGACTCTGGCTTTCTGAGGCCCAGCTGTGTACGCCCTGGCGGTTGGCGGTGAGCAGGGAGTTTCACGCATGGCGCCAAGGGGGTTTGGGGAGAGAGATCAAGCCCTTTGGTGGTTTGAATTGGTTGCTTGGGTTTGGATGTGAAGCCCATTCTTGTGGGTAAATAGGAAACCACCCCGGAACACCTCCAAAACAACAATCCAGACCACCAACTCGAGGGAAGCTGACAAGAGAAGAGAGAAGACGCAGAGGAGTTGTGGAAGGGAAGGAGGGGAGAAAAGAGAGAAGTAGAATTGAGAAGCGAGAAAGAGGGAAAGTGAGAAACAGAAGGAGAGAAAGCAAAGGAATGCTGCGGCTGCTTTACGATGAGCTTGAAACAACTATGAGGCACCGCTTCGGCGATGGGCGTCGTGATTTGGGCTTCACCATGCCTATGGTGCGCCCCAAGTAGGGGATAGGGATGTTTAGATAGCTTGGGAGATTTTAATTCCTTCTCCGGGAGCCGTGACAGCACTTTCTTCCATACCTCGTGAAGCTGTCTTTTTCAACATGGCGCATGCGGAGTCGTTTTGTCCGAGCTTTGTGGCAGGGGGGGGGGGAGGGGCAAGAATCAGCTTTCTTCTATCGTTGGTTTGATTTCCCTTGAACCCAAAGGCTTTCCCTTCAGAACGACACGAGAAGTTGGCACACCCCACTCTCCGAAATTCTCCCAGCGGGGTTCAAGTCCTGAGCATCAACATCGGGGGAGTTTGACTTCCACTCCAACCTTTGTGTAGTGGAAACAACTGGCTTCTCGTGGAGCAACCAAAACGCCATGCTCAAAACATGAAACATGTCTCCCGAAAATGAGGGGCGAGTGATCGAAGGGCCAGTCCTTTTAAAAGGCGACAAGTCTCAACCTGTACCTTTTTTTGGGCCGCCAAAAGGCAGAGGACATTTCCGGAAGGGCTGGCCCGGTCCCTGGCTAATGTCCCGCGTGCTCTCCTGAAAAAACACCAACCCGAAATCAGCTCTGGTAATCCATTTTTAGGAAGCACCTTTTTTTAGGGACTCCTGCAAACGGAACAAAGATAATTCCCTTTGGTGTTCCATGAAAGAACATCCACCATAAGATCCCTCCTTACCACCTGAATGTGGGTTTTCCCCTCGTTTGAGACGCTCCCTGCAGCAGTGTTTTCTCCCCAAAATGGGGGCCCTCGATCCCAAAAGGGTCCCAGAGAGCCTAATAGGGACCAGCGCCTAAAAGGTCTATGACGGGCCCCTTGGAAATCTCTGTTGGTCCATTTGACGTGAGCTTCATTCCGCGAGGTGATTTTTGTAGGTGGGAATATAGGGAACCCTGCCTCACTGAGAAGTCAAACACCTTCTGGTCGGTTTGGACGAAGCCCGCCACTCAAACCAGCAGTCTTCAATCCGAGCAGCACCACAGCCCCCTATGTTAGGTGGTCTACCTGCCCAAAGTCAGTTGGGTTTTGGGCACTCTTGACGTGTCATTTTTTTGAGGTGGTTGGAAAGGAAAAGTCAGGCTTTGGACGCCCCTCTCTTTGGAGCCTCGAGCCATGTCGACTCGCAGGCTCGCGGGCTGCACCAGCCTCTCAGAGATCCCCTCGCGGATCCTGCGGCCGACCGCCGAGCGCTTTGGCGCCAGCGCAAGCGCTGTATAAGGTCCGAAAACCGAGGCGTTTTGCCCAGTTTCTTTTCTTGGGTTCTTTGGATCCGATTCGGCCGGCAAGACAAAGGGTTTGTCTTGCGGGCTTGTTTCACCTGGCTTCGCCGTTTTGCTCCCCATTTTCCGGAGGGCATGTGCCCGCCCATCGACAAATCACAGATGGGTAGAGACAAGTTTTCGACACTAGGCGTGGTATCTCCATGCGGCAGAGCCCCCTGGTTTTGTGAGTGCTTCAATTGGACACTTTGGGGAACAAGACAACGTATTCCCAAGAGGTGTTTTGTCACGCGGAACCTTCCAAAATCAGGGGGTTTGTGTTCCCATGGCATATTTTGTAGGGTTTAAGACTCGCTCCGACTCTGACTCCAACAATCTGGAGAGACTCCCACTAGGTGTCCAGAAAATGGATCCGGGCGAAATGTGGTGAAACCATCCATCCACATAGGGAAACACACACGCACACTCATGTGACAGTGGGTACGCTCACCAAATTACCAAGCGGTTACTCGCCCAAAATTTAATGTCATTTCGGCACACATGGCGTCTGCGTGGCGAACAATTCCACCCGATCCAGGCTTTGCTGAAGCGAGCCGGAGTCATGATGCAGGTTCTTGCGGGTCCAATTCCCGGTGTGGGAAACTTCTCGTAAAAGTTGCACTTGATGTGCGTATGTGTGCCTGTGTGTCAGAAAAGGGGCATCCCCCAAATAGCACTCAAAAAGCGCAATCCTATGTTCAACCAGCAGCTTCTTGGGTAAGGAAACCGGAATCCGTCCAGAGCCAAAGGAATCCCAAGGTAAACCTGCAAGTTTCACGGCATGCAATTCAGTGCGGCATGTCATGTGCACCGTTGGCCATTTGGCCCAAACA